>JAJOHG010000081.1:0-119924 GCA_021029095.1 Phellopilus nigrolimitatus
AACGTCTCGTGTAATCTATTCTGCCTCTGCTCGAATATCGCGAATGTCGTCCATCTGTCATGCTCGCTTAGCTCGACGAATCACTGGGACGTGACAATCATATGGAGGAGATGGACAAGGGGCGCCCCAACGTGACGCCTCGGGCGGTGTGCGCGTGAGACACCGTGCGGCCTGCAGCGGAGGAACTACCATTCGGTCCTCATATAAACCGGCCCACCGTGTCTCCTGCGCACTCAGAGCCAGACAGCCCACCAACTCGCTCAGCCACAACCTCCTGCATCATGGCGTCGTCCATCCTCGACGCGCTTCCGCACGTCGACGCCCTCTCTATCGCAATCCTGCTCCCGCTCCTCGCCGGGCTGGGGCTCGTGGTGCCCTACCTCGCCGACCCGTACTGCATCAGGTCGAACGGCGTCACCGGCCCCGTCCTCGCGCGGTTCTCCGACCTCTGGTTGGGCTGGGTCGCCGCGCAGGGACACAGGTCCGAGGTTGTGCACGAGCTGCACAAGAAGTACGGTGAGTTTTGGGGCTTTGATTTTCTACTTCAAATCCCTCCCCCTCGTCCTTCGTTCCGCGCCAAATAGTCGTACAATATAAACCCTTTTTACCCGAGCTGACGTCGGCCGCAGGCACGTTTGTGCGCCTCGCGCCGAACCACGTCTCCGTCAGCGACCCGGATGCGCTGCAGGTCGTCTACGCGCACGGGGGCGGCACGCTCAAGGCGGACTTCTACGACGCGTTCGTGTCCATCCGGCGCGGGCTCTTCAACACGCGCTCGCGCGCAGAGCACACGCGCAAGCGCAAGATCGTCGCGCACATCTTCGCGCCGAAGGAGGTGCGCGCGTTCGAGCCGTACGTGCGCCAGCACGTGCGCGAGCTGCTCGCGCGCTGGGACGCGCTCTGTGAAGGCGGCGCAAAGGGCCTGGCGGGCGACGACGGCGAGGGCGGGTGGCGGAGCCGCGGCGGCCGTGTCTGGTTTAATTGCCTGCCGTGGTACAACTACCTCGCGTTCGACATCATCGGCGACCTGGCCTTCGGCTCGCCGTTCGGCATGATCCAGGCCGGCAAGGACGCCGCGCCCGTCGCGAAGGACACCAAGGCCGCCATCGCGGGCTACGGCGGCGGCGCTGGTGCGGGCACGGCGCCCGCGGTCACGGAGCTGGCCGCGGTGCAGGTGCTCAATGGACCGCGGCGAGTACTCCGCGGCGATGGGCGTGCTCCCGCCGCGCTGGCGCCATTCGCGCGGCGGCTGCCGTGGTACGCGAAGGGCAGCGCGGCGGTGCAGAACCTCGCGGGCCTCGCGGTCGCCGCGGTCGCGAAGCGCCTCGCGTGCCCGACGGAGCGCACGGACCTGCTGAGCAAGCTGCAGGAGGGCAAGGACGACGCGGGCGCGCCGATGGGCCGCGAGGAGCTCACCGCCGAGGCGCTCACGCAGCTCATCGCGGGTCGGACACGACGTCCAAGTGCGTAAGAAACGCGCGCGCGCTCCGCACATCATGCTGGCTCAACTGACTCTCCTCCCCTGTGCAGCTCGTCCTGCGCGATTACGTACTACATCGCGCGCAACCCGCAGGTGCAGGCGAAGCTGCACGCCGAGCTCGACGGCGCGCTCGGCGCGGATGATGACGCCGTCGCGGATGCGGAGGCCGTGAAGCGGCTGCCGTACCTCGCGGCGGTGATCGACGAGACGCTGCGGCTGCACAGCACGTCGGGCATCGGGCTCCCGCGCGTCGCGCCGCCCGGCGGGCTCAGCGTGCTCGGGCGCGCGTTCCCCGCGGGGACGGTGCTGAGCGTGCCGAGCTACACGGTGCACCGCGACGCGCGCGCGTGGGGTGCGGACGCGGGGGTGTTCCGGCCGGAGAGGTGGTTTGAGCGGGACCCGGTGGAGATGCAGCGCGCGTTCAACCCGTTCTCGGTCGGCCCGCGCGCGTGCGTTGGCCGCAACCTCGCGAGCATGGAGCTGCTCGTGATCGTCGCGTCGGTGTTCCGCCGCTACGAGTTCGTGCTGGAGGAGCCGGACAAGCCGGTGCGTGTTTTTTTTTTTTGCGTTCTTTGTGCACGTGCACGTCGTGGCCTGGTCTGACCGGAGAACTTGTCTTGTGTCTGCGCAGCTCGAGACGTGCGAGGGCTTCTTGCGCAAGCCGGTGGAGTGCCGGGTGGGCGTCAAGCGGCGCGACGTTTGAAATTAAAAGGGGGGTCCCGCCGACGCGGGTGTTTTCTTGCTCTGTTCTTTTTTTCGTTTCGACTTGGATTGCTGTCGGGCGCGAGGCGCCGTCTACTAAGTTCGCTCTGTCTCTGTTTTCTGTCCCGTTTTTTCCCAAACAGTGTTATTTGTGTACACTACCGCACCCGCGAAAAAATAAACGCGCTTCTCGCAACTATCCAATATCCAGAAATAAGTGTGGGACGCAAGGCACCCAGCGTCGACCGGCCGGGTGCTTCCTGGCTCTCATGCCGCCCCCCTTTCCAGCACGCATGTGAACCGTCTCGCTCCGTTCCCTTCCCCGCAGCAAACCCTTCCCCTCCCCTCTTCACGCACGACGCCCCCCACGCACGACGACGCACGACAGCCATGGCCATCCAGTCGCGCACAACCTCCAGCGCGCCCTCCGGCGGCACGACCGCGGCGGCGTTCCCACCAATCGAGAACGGCGGGCCCGCACCGGTCATCCCCGCGTTCCTGCTCACAGGCGTGCTCGTCGTCTTGCTCGTGGCGCTCGTGTGGTGGCGGCGGGTCGCGCAGGGGCGCGCGGCGGCGGCCGCCGCCGCGCGGAACCATATGACGATGGGCGTCTTTATTCGGGGTGGAATGGGCGTGCCCGAGGAGCGGGAGGGGCGTGCGCCGAGGACGCCAGAGCTGGGCGCCGCGCCGCGCCTGTGGGATGTGCATCTGGCGCGGGGCGGCGCCCCGGGGGCGCGCTGGCGGGACGTGCATGTGCGTTAAGTTCTTGTGTATTTGCCTCCGGCGCGTGTGGCTGCTTATGGATCTGACTGCTGTTATTATTTGCAGCCGCTGTGCGCGGCGCTCGTGGCGCTGCCGGCGATGCCGCCTCCCCGGCCGCGCGCCGCGGGCCCGGGGTACAACAGGCTGCGGGACAGCGACGGAGGCGGCAGCCGCGCACACGGGAGGTGCGGAGCGCTCGGTGCGCGCCTGCGTGCGCGGGAGGTGCCCGGGCCGCCTCCTCCTCCGCCTCCACACGGAGAAAAAGGCACGCGCGCGGGACGACTGCGAGTCGCGGTGGTCGTGGCGCTGCCGACTCCGGCTCCGGAGCGCGGCGCGGGGGCGTTTGGGTTGGATGTGATGCTCGGGGTGGCGGAGGTGCCGTTCACGCGGGGGAAGGGATAGCCGACCCCCGCAGCTTACTCACGCGCCGATCTTACATACCGTAGAAGGTCTTGCGCGCCGGCCAGCAGCCAGCGGCAAGCGCGAGCGCCCGTGTGAGTCACGGGCGCCTGTTGAACATACAAGCCCAAGTTTATCCTCATGTACTCGCGCTCTAACATGGCGACATACAATTAAAATATGGTCTGAGCCGTCTCTCGCCCGTCCTTGATGCAGGCCCGCCGTGACTCACAGTCGCGCTCCCCAAACCGTCCCTCTCGCCGCGATGAGCACGCCCTCGCACCCCCTTGCACTCGCCCCGCGCGCGACGAGCACGCAGGCCCCCGCCGCCGGCCGCTCGAACAGCCTGCTCTTCGGCCTCGGCTTCCTCGCCATCTTCGTCGCGTTCGTCGGCGGCGCCCTCGCGTGGCAGCGCTGCGCCGACGCGCGCCGCCGCGCTCGCCTGCACGCCCGGCGCGAGCGGAGGCGCGCCGCCGCGGTGCAGCGGCCCCGTCTGTGGGACGTGTATGTCCGTGGGGACGGCAGCGGGGGAGGCGCGCGCGGGTGCTGGAGCGACATGAAGGTGAGCGCGCACAGATTCTTATGGAGAGGCAAGACGCGTCTGACTCGTTGTGCGTGCGCGCAGCCCCTCGCCGCACAGATCCAGCCCCCAGACGCACCAGAGGTAGCAGCGCCTGCGACCCCGTCTGCGCCCCTGCCCCGCCCGCATCCTGTACATTCTCCCCGTGAGCCCCAGCGGGAAGGGCGCGTGCGGGTGTCCGTGCTCGTCTGCATGCCCGCCCCGCCCCCCTCGGCGACACCTCGCAGCGCGTCGGTGCATCCCGTCGGTGATGACCCGGATGTGGACACGGACCCACCAACTTCGGAAGGCCGCCCGCTGCACTACGCGCTCGGCATCGCCGAGGTGCGGCTCGCCGACCCACACACGCGCAGCGCGGTGCACCCGAGCCATGTACCTGCCTCATGACCCCCGTGTATATCTGCTCGCACGGTACTCTGTATCTATATGTATTTGTATTTCATTGCTCAGCCCCGCCCGCACGCCCTTCAAAAAGACGACGCGTCTGCCAACTTCAACCCGCGAAAAATGATCGATTGCAGCAATGTAGGACGGGAAGCCTGCCCACCCATTGAGGGCTCACAGTCAAAAAAAGCACATCAGTAAAGGAGTGTTACTGCCCCTCAGGCTTACACACTGGCGAGCGGCTGCCCCGTGCCAACCAAACAAGTATCAGGCATGATAACAGCCACACGCTCTAATTGCTCAGTGTCTGTGCGCCGATCGAGAGGAGATAATGCTGTTGCTTTTACGGTGGGAGGACGAAGGCCGCAGGCCTGGCAAGTAGTTCCGAAGGGACATAAGAGTGTGCAAAACGCGATGCTGTGGCTTCCGGCCCACTCAATTCCTAACGAGACATGCGCAGCAGCGCAAACGCCGTCACTCAGCGCGGATCGGAGCAAGGTGTATATTCTGGGCACCGTAAAGCTTCAAGGCATAGTCAGCCGCCATACTCACTCATTTCCAATAAATTCACAGTTGCAATTTCGTACATAGCCAGTCTTTACGAGGACCGAGGGAGCTGGGCTGCGGAGGGTATAAACACTTCTGAGTGACACTTGGTCAGAAAGGGAGGCAAGGTGGGCTGGTTTATATGAAGACCGCAGCCCTGACAGATGGACGACATTCACGACATTCGAGCAGAGGCAGAATGGATTATACGAGACGTTGAGAAGAGCACGGAGACAGCGAGTGAGCAAAAGGAAAGCGCTTCCGAACGTGTGTATGCGTTTACGGAAATGGTCAGCATCCCTGGGCGTCCTCATCTGATATCTTCGATCCGAGGAAGCAGATATTGGCACGAGAGGCAGGCGGACCAGATCGTATTGTAAGTGCATGTAATAGTGACAATATTGAGCGACACCATAAAGAATAACAGACAATGTACTCCCATATCTTCAACATAACCACTACGAAAGCAATGTCATTTCGGGATAAATATCAGATCACGCAGCTTTTGCGTCAATTATTAGGTTTTGCCTTCCGGGATGAAGTTCAGATTACTCAGCTCCCAGCGTGAATCATTAGGTTTTGCTTTCGAAGAACGCGCATCTAACTTTTTCGAAGTCAAGCACACCGCCTCGAGGCAAGGCAAGTGAGCACGACTGCACTGCGTGCTCGCTCCGTGTCGCACCCCTTGCCCTTCGACCCCCATCATCTCTGGCTTCATCAGCGTTGCTCGCGCACTCGCGTCCTCTTGAATCTTGCGCTCAGCCCTCTTCTGTGTTTACTGGCCCTTTGACCGCTTCAGAGTTCGTAGCTAACGCCGATCGCACATCTTTGCGAAACTGTACCTGATCTTGCGGTGCTAGATGGATTTTGCAACAGGGATTCCTGACCTCGTCGAGCGCGCATGGAAGATAAAGGAAGCTTTTGAAGAGGTACGTCGTATATTAGTTTACCTCGAAAGAAACTACTCAAAAGACGGTCGTGGTGGACTCAGTATCGGGAAAATCAGACGACTTTGTACCGACTTTCTGCCGAACTTCTCGATGACGTCGAAGAGCTCGAAAGCCTTCGAAAGGGCTATGTCAGTAACAATCTCCCCACCCTGGATCACAATCTGTCCCTGTTGAAGAGGTATTTATATCAATATACATACTCGAATTACGATGCTGAATTACTTCAGTGGTTTCGAAAACGTGCTGGATAGATACGAGAAACTCTTGGTCCAGCAGCAAAGGAAGAATCCTCTTTACAAAGGCTTAGCTCTGCTTACTACAAAGAAAATCAAAGACGAAATAAAGGATCTGAACAATGAAATTGCAAAAGCTCGAAGCAAATTCCTGGTATATTTTTTTGGGATTTCGTTCAACTCGTGCTCATTCTATTTATTCTATTCAGGTTAGGACTAATGCACAGATTGTTGCTCAGACCAGTGCAGCCTTTCCTGAGATTCGGGCTGAGGCAACAAATCTAGCCCATGATTTGGGTGGCATTATACAGGCAGCCCAGAAGGATCCAGCCCAAGCTGGCCGACTTTTTGGCATTGATGACATGAACACGGAGCGGAAGAAGAAGTCTTTGAAGAAAGCTTCTCTTGTAGGCTTACTGTTCTGCATTGGTTACACACCTGCGCTAACAATCTTTTGGTTTTAGGATCTAGCTGCTGCCAGCAAAGATGCTGATGTCAGGGCACTGTCTCTCAAAATCAAAGCACTGGAGCATGCTTTGGACAAGGAGCCAATCATATTCTCTCCGAATAGAGCTGCTGTTCCAGAGGGTTACTCTTCAGAGTACATTGTCTATGAGCATGATTATTCCGACCCCAAGAGAAAGAGAGAGGATGCTCTGGTTGAGATCATTTCTCTTCTCCACATGTTTGATGATCATACTTCAGAGATGCCTACTATTGCATGGTTTTACAGAGCCCTTACACTTGGACGTGTTTTACATGACATAGGACTTCACAGTGAAGCATTGCAGCTTGAGAGACTAAACACTGAAGTTATTCAGAAGTTGGCAGAAGGTCATGGAAATCTATATGACCCTGACCTTGCTGCATCACTTCTTAATCTGTCTGAAAGTTTTAGTGAAGTTGGCAGACATGAGGAGGCACTGGAGGCTATTCAGAAAGCAGTCAGCATCATGCAGGGTCTTTCAGAGAAGGACAAAGATGGGTTCAATCCTGTTCTTGCAGGCTGTCTTCATGACTTGTCTGTTCACTTGTCAAATCTGGACAAACACAAGGAGGCTCTGGAGGCCATCAAGAAAGCAGTCACCATCAACCAGGCTCTTTCAGAGAAAGACCCAGACAGATTCAATCCTGTTCTTTCAGACTCTCTTCACCAATTGTCCTTTATCCTGACAAACCTGGACAGACACAAGGAGGCACTGGAGGCTAGCCAAAAAGCTGTTGTCATCAAGCAGGCCCTTTCAAAGAAGCACCCAGACAGGTTCAATCCTGATCTTGCAGACTTCCTAAATGGCCTGTCCTGCAGCTTCTTAAAGCTGGGAAGACATGCAGAGGCCACAGTCCATATTCAGGAATCTATTGCACTTTTTGAGTCTCTTCTAAAGGAGAAGCAGATCCAAGAATATGATAGAAATTTTGGGAGGGCTCTTGAAACATACTCTGATGTTTTGGAAGTAACTGGACAGCATAGAAAGGCTCTGGAGATAGCCAGAAAGGCTGTCACTATTTTTCAGAAGCATTCCGGTATTCTTTCTCAAGTTGAAAAAAGAGACCTTGATGTTTTGCAAAGAAGGATTGCTCGCCTGGAATTCACCTGATGTCTCTGCTCCATTGTATTTTGTTTTTACACAATGTAGTCCATTTCAGTTATGGCATGAATTAGTTGAATATCAAATTCTGAGATCCTACCTGTGTAGCTGTCTGTAGTACACTGTGTGTTGTCGTAAGGGCCAATATAAGTAGGTATCAATGAAACACGTACTAATATCTATACCGTCGAGATACTCTTGCAACTTGAACTTGAGAAAGGGATGTATGTCTCAAATTGTTGAGCAGGTGAGTATATGCTCTGTAACAATAAAGTAAGCATTACCTGGATACAGAGGTATGCGTGTGAGAGCGCACGGTGTTATGCGCCAAAAAGAAAGAACGTGTAAGTAGCACTGATCGTCGAAATTAAATTCAAGGCTAGTTGACAAGAACTCTCCGAATTCGATAGCAGACGTACAGGAGACATGCGAGACTGCACTTTTGATGATAAGCACATGAAGACCTGGAAATAAATGACAGAGCAGCGAACAGCCTATAAATAACACCAGTGTAAGATAAAAGCAATTCGGGACGAAGAACAGGAATATTACAAAAGAAAGACGACGCGTCCATGTTGATATAAGAACTGAGCTGGTCATCATCGTAGTTAGTTGGTATAAAACGGCCTACAACCAATGTAGTCTTCACGCCCGAGAGTCGACTAGATGAAGTTTAATTTCCTAATACGTTCGATGCACGAGTTTCGTCCGTACGGAGGTTGGTTCAGAGAAGGCATTGGAGTGTGCACCTCCTTAAGATTCTCCCTGACGCGGAATGCGCGTGGCATAAAAGAAAGGTTGACAACCGTCGTCACCGGTCCTCTATAATGAAACAGGGTTAGCTACTCCGAAAAATCAAATATTAGAAAACGACGAACCAATCAAGACACCAGCTAAGTTCGCAAAGCCGTATGGTATCCCGAGTCGACGGGAAGAATTTAGTTCGCGCCGCGCCATTATCACCACATTCAGCACATTATCCGCGTATCCTCTGTCCGTGTCCTTCCTCTGTCGCAAACTTGTCAATTCTAGCACCAACCCGTTCTTGAAGTCACAATAACGACCCACCGAGTTCTTATCCACGTCTATCCCTCGCAGGAACCAGGATAGAACGAAACGACGCGACAGGAAAGGCAAGGCGACATTGACGTGGTGCGAGATGCCAAACCACAGGTGCGGGCTGGGGTGATGCGCGCGGGGTTCATGCTCGCTGGTTTTGATGTCTGACGTTTTCGGCCATGAGCGGCGCCGTCTTCCATTTCGTTAGGTCTATCCGGCGTGCTTGAACAGAGACGGTGGGGAAAGTGTTGTTACGGTACTGGACGTTAGTTAACCTTCCTCGCTGTGAGGTGTTGCAGCGGCGTTCGACGACAGTCGCAGTGACGCATCGAGCCGGCAAGCGAGCATTTGTCTCTTTTTTGGAACTGATAGAAGTCCAAGGCACGTACAGGTTGGGTGGCCATCTGCATTCGGCTAGAAGTTCAGGGAACAGTTGAACGGTGAGGAGCACGAGGAGATGATGCAGACACACCGCGGTCATCGTTAAAGAAACGGAACGGTTAAGATGTCGAGATAATGAGAAAGCGGCGCTCGTCGACAATCCTGTTTGTCGTCCTTCGTCAACCGCGCGAGAAATCAATTGCACGCATGAGAGCGAAGATGCGAGATGCCGGGACAGAATGGACCGAGGCGACGTTGGAAGACCGATACGGACGTGATACGAATCCAAACCAAAGCAAAGCCGTCGGGCAGCGCGACGCACTCGTTGTCCACGCGCTGGCAAGTATTGACGCAAAATTCCGCGCTGCCGCATTCGCCGTTCAAGAAACATCGGACGCTGTGCTCTTCGTGTAGATGAGTCAGGCTCGGTACAGCGCCAATGTCGACCGGGCAATGGCCATAGTGTAGAATGGCGTACCTGCTGCACGGCGGAGCCGACATTCGTCTACCTGAGCATTCGATAACTAAGCCTCTTGCCGGGCTTTCGCACCAGGCCCATCCCATCGCCATACCTCCCCTGCGAGCAAACTTCCGTACAGAAGTCTCGACATGTTGCTGGCACGCTGTGATGATTACTTCGTCTTCGCGTTCGCGATCGTGAATGTGGTGTGCGTCGGTGTGCGCGCGTACTTGAGCAATTGCCGGTTCTATGTTCGATTGGAATTCTACGTATGTTCGCTTTCGATTGCAACTTAAGAAAATAGTTGGGCAAGCGAGCTTGAGGAGAGGAAGCGGTGCAATAGCTGAGAGGTCGCGAAGCCGACACAAAATGCTGCGCTTGTGCATCTCCATAGGTTGAGCGGGAGAACGCGGAGTCGATGACGGTGCAGGAATGGGTTGAAATTCTGGACGAGATCTGAGTGTGAAAGGCAAGAAGCCAGGAACGGACGCTAGGACGAAAGTCAGCACACGCTCCTCTCCCTACAAGCCACTCAAGGATAGCAGCGTCCACCTGGACCTCCTCAACGCATTCTTGGCTGACGAATTTGAAGTTTGTTTTGAGCGCGGGGGCTCGCTAAAAATACAGCGCGTTGCTCGCACTTCACCTCGGCTCAGTTCTCACAGCTAATGTTCTACAACAGGACCTCACGCATATATGTATGCACCCCGAGGCACGTATGTATGTATAGGCACTTAGCAGAAAATAAACAGCGCCATGGTTTCTCCCAATAACATACACATGCCGTGCGGAAGAGCGGGAATAAAAGAAACCTGCTTCTGGCCGGGAAAAGTGCTATATTCTACGGCTTCCGAGATGCTCGCTCGCAGTCCGCCCGAGGCCAGCTGGCCTCCGCCCCCATTCAAACCCTCGAACGCATCAGCAGCACAAACGCTGTGATTCAGCGTGGATCAACAAGACGCCAAGTAAGGTGTACATTTCCGTACCCTGGGACCGTAAAGCTTCAAGATATAGTCAACACCGTCAAGATATAGTCCATAGCTAGTCCCGACGGGGTGGAGCTGCGGAGTCGGAAACGTGAGCCACAAGACGGTCTCTAGTAGCTGTGCCATACACTAATACTAACCTTCACGCTTAACTGATTCGGCGAACAGAGGAACCAGAGAGGTAGCTCTGTCTTCAAGGGAGATGGAGCTGCTAGGGGAAGGGGGAGGGCGATATAGTTGTGTATGTGACGCTCGTCGCTCACGGTAGCTCGAGTCGCCGCGGACGACGGTCTCCGATATCCTCAGCGTAGCATCCAGCCAGCCAGCCAGCCACGGACCAGAAATGAGATAGACAACCACAGCAGAGTCCCCAAGCCTATCTCCCGCAATACTATTACAAGTTGTCGTCGTTGTTTTCGAGAGGAACTCCAGCAGTCTCGTCCAGATCGGTCCGGCCGCGCAAACCCAGAAGTAAAAGGGAAAGCCGATAAAGAATTTGCATAGCGAGCGGGGATGTCTGCTCGACCCAGACGATGGTCGGCCGAGCCAGTCTTCGAGAAGACGACGTCCGTACAGCTGGTATCGTATCGGCCAGCAGAGGATGTAAGGGAGGGGACGGCAGAACGAACAGGATAAAAATGCATACACGTATGTGCATGCAACATCGCGTCCGACGCCGCTGCTTCCCGCGGCGCCCCCGCACGAGTACGCAATACCAGGCCAGAAGCCGCCGACGGAAGACTCGGTCTCGCAAAGTCCCAGCATGCGTATGCATGTGCTTCGCCGACGTGCCCGCTAAGCTTTCGACGAAAAGCCTATGTCCGCAAATCAGCACAGCCGACCCCGAGCCAATAGACTCGAAAATGCACGTCAACAGTTGGATTTTCTCTTCCAGCGTTTTCTTCAGGCACAGACTCCAGAGGTGAACGTGGAAACAGCATGCGCGGAGACACGCCACCGTGCGGACCTTCTAGCCGAGCTAGCGTGGAGATGAGATATGTACATGTATACGTATATGGTGGGCCAGGAACGCCCAGCTCGATCTGCTGTGTAATCTACGCGCGCAGCGCGATTTTCCGCTGCGGAGTGGACTTCAGAACGCGGGAGGGAAGGAGGCGGAAGCGGAAGCGGAAGCAGAGTCTCGCATGCAGAGACTTACTTGATCACCGGATCTGCCTATTCGCTCATAAACTCCACAGCCCGCGCTTCGATGCATCTTCAGAACCTTCGAGCGCGAGCCGAAGAACCGTAAAGCAAAACAGACGTGCCCCCTTTCCTGGAGGCAGATAAGATTGTGGAGAGCCAGCGGTCTCGAGAAGCCGCGCCGCGGCTGAATCCGCCCCCGAGATGCGCAGGGATGGATTAGCTTTGGAGGGAGAACAGAGAGAACAGGGGCCCAAGCCTCTTGCAGCTGTAGATTTGATTCGCGTAGGGTATCCCAGAGCACAGAACCAATTCAGGGGTCGGGTAGCTGGGTGCAATACATATGTAGATGTAGTCTCCAGCCGCCAGAAGAATGCCAGCGGTGAGTCAGCCTGAGAGCGGAACTGTATACGTGTGCCTCATGCTTGTGCTTCTGGATGCACCCGGCGCACAGTGGAGCGTAGGTGGTCCTGCAGCGTCGCGAGATTGGCGCGAACAGGTGGCAAAGCGCGCCTGCATGCGTATCAGGGTTCGGTATTGCCGGGAGACGCATCCGTGTAGTAGGATTCGTGCCCAAACCGTCATATCATATCTATATAGTATTAGTCTCACACTGAGCCCGCGTCGCGCCGCTGTAAAAGCTAATGTTGAAAGAAGCACCTGCATGTGGCTGCATTCGTCTTCAGCCAGCGTGCTTCTAACAGCCACCGGGACGGGGCGCCACGTACGCGCCATTTCCCCGTCCGCGCGCACGATCGCCGATTTCTGGGGTGCCCATAAGGGTAAATGCCGAACAGTGGGGTATGATGGTGGGAGAGCGTTGCGGGAGTCGCAGGAGTAGGTTTGACATGGAGGCCAGCTTAGGAATGTAGACGCACAAGCTGTGAGATGTCGAACGGCAGATCGTGTATTGGCTGAGCAGCTGTCGTCTTGAAACATTGCCGTTGAATGGGCGAAAAGTTCTCCAGACGCCCTAGGATCACGTTGACGCTGATGCAGTGCGACGAAGGTGGAGACGGAAAAGAGCAGGAAAGGAATGCGGTGACTGGTCACTGAGCGCGTCGCGGAGCCTGAAATGTACATGTACGAGCGTGTCTCCACCGGGTCCACGAGGCTCGCTGTACACCGCATCGACCATGTCCTGTACATGTACATGCACTATATTGCACAGACGCTCCAACGAAACAAATCAAAGGCCAAAGAAGACTCGAAACTCGCTTGCGCAGTGCAGAGCGCAGCATCCCGGATTAGCAAAGCTCAGGCAAAGAGCTGGAAGCGAGCGAAAGGAGCTCGTTCTGTACATGTCCATGTTTCCGGCTGCTGCTTCTCGGTCTCGGAAATTGATTGCACCCTGTGGACCTGCGCGCCCCGCATGCTAGTCGGAAATGGGCCGGTCGATCCTCGTCTCGGAATACAGTCACGAATGCATTGGCAACGCAGCCCCTAGCTGGGCCGTCCACGTCAGTCCTCATCTTTCCTTCTGCCGCTGCCTGCGCTCCGAAGGGGAGTGCGTCCTTCTTCCGCAGCCCCGTGACGCATCTCAGCCAGAGATGCGGTCCCCCGTCCCTTCCTGTGCGAACGCGCGAACGCGAAGGGCCCTCCGTTCCCATTAAACCCTAACCTCTTCGACGTGACGACGCGTCTGTTCATGCAATGTCAATGGCTGCCCGGCGCAAATTTAAGCTAAAGCTGCGCGCGCTCGTGCTCGCCCTCCTCCGCTCCGGCTCGCACTGCACAGCACCAGGGCCGCCCGCGTCTGCGATTTCTCGGTCGAGCCCCGTTACTACCATCGAGTCAGCCGTCGCTCCCGCTGTCTCCGTCGCATTTCCTCCTCCTCCCCGGTCCGCCGCCGCCTATAAATCCACCGCCTTCCCGAATCCTCCATGCCCACACACCCACACCCCACCCACAAACCCGTCCTCACACACATCCCCGCCCGCACACCACAGAGCCCCGCCCAGACACCCAGCGCGCCGCACCCACACCCACACCACCGCGCCCCGCACCCGGCCCCGCACGCACACGCACACGCACACGCACACCCGCTCCCGCACAATGCCGCACTTCCTCCTGCACTACGCCCTCGCCTTCAACCCGCAGAGCACACACTCCTACCACGTCGCGCCCTCCCTCCTCTGGGACGTGCGCCTCCCCCCAGAGCACGCGCGGCTCGCCTCCTCCCCCCACTCACGCATCCCGTCCTCCGTGCTCGCACAGCCCGCGACCTCCCCGCCCGTCCCCATCCTCCGCATCGCCTGCGGGCTCCTCCCGCACCGCGCGTGGGCCGTCGAGGTCCACAGCAGTTCGACGCGCCCGGGCGGCGCCGTCTCCGTCGGCGACGTCCTCGCCGCGCTCCACGCCGAGCTGCGCCACCGCGTCGCGCCCGCCGAGTGGCGCGCCGCGCCCCGCGCGCACCAGGCGCGCGTCGCCGCCGCGTTCTACGCGCGCGTGCGCGCGGCCGCGGACCCTGCGCGCGAGCAGCGCGCGGGCGTGCGCCGCGTCGACTGGCTCCTCAGCAGCACCGTGTTCGTCGGCCTCACGCCCTCCGTCGAGCGCGGGTACACGTGGACGCTCACGACCAAGCGCGCGGACAAGTGAGCCGCGACGCCCCGTCGCCGTTTTTCTTCCCCTGCCTCCCAGCACCGAGCGTCCGTCGACGCATATCTGTATTCCTTTTTTTTTTTAAATCCCGCTTTGCATACATACCCCCCTATCTTATGACGTATGACGCCTATCGCACCTATGATTATCCACACTACACACTGTATTTCCAATCCACCCGCTTCTATCTTTTCCCTTTCGTCTCACGGACGCCCAGCGCGCACCGTAGTTCGTAGTTCGTAGTTCGTACTAATGCTTATGTAGCACTTCCTCACCGCGACCCCGACCCCGACCGCGTACTTATGACCCCGAGCCTGTGTATCTTCTCTCGTATATGATGATTGATCGACAGAGCAATGAAGCAGCCTTTTTTTAATGGGCACAGATGAGCGGAAGAGGAAGCTGAATCCGTACAGCGGCGATTTGCTCGAAATCTCCGTTCAATTATTCATTCATTCACCGGTTATCGCGAACTGAACTCAGTTTTGCCCCTTTTTCAAACCGGAAAAAAAATTAGGCTGGCGTGCAGATAAAACTGCTGCAGAACGTCCTCGCAAAGTGCCATGTGATAATACGGAGAAATGAAAGGAGGTACGGTGAAAAACAAATAAAACGTTTGCGGCGTTTTCGGGACAGCATGTATATTTCCTACGCTTCTGAGTCTGAGCACACTCCTCTCATTATATGGAAAATTAGCGCTGGTGTCCAGAAGCAGAAAAAAAAAATGCGCGCAGAAGCCTGAAGGCAAAACTGGGTTGTGTCCGACTAAGGGTAGTTTCCATCTTAGCATACATATTTTTGACTCGAAATACTGAGCAGCAGCCCAAAGTTAGCATATACATAATCAAGCTCGAGTTTGCAAGGATAACGGTTTTTCGGGAAACGGAGTTTTAGGCGGGTGTCCCGTTGGCTGGTGAATGACTGCCTCGGGAGCACTTTCAATAAGCGAGCAGGGAAAAGAGAGCGACAATAATTGACGAAATGGCACCAATAAATACGGTCCACCTGATGTACACGTACGTACGTACAACACAGTGAGCGATACAACGAAGAGAGAAAAGAAAACCCCCCCAGCATGCAGAAGTAGAAGGCCACAAATAAATAAATAAACAAACAAACAGTCCACCACCCCGCCAATCCAGGGCCGCCGCCCGTCAGCGCTGCGCCACGCGCACGTCCGCGAGGCCGATCCCGTACTCCGCGACGCGCGGCGGGCGCGCCTCCTCGACGACGCCGCCCGCGCCCCGCGGCGGCGGCGGCGGCGGCGGGCGCGGCATGGCGATCAGGACCGCCACGCGCAGCTCGAGCTCGTCGGTGCCCGGCCCGCGCCGCTGCCCAGTGCGGCCCGCGCCTGCGTGCGCATTTTGGAGGATATGCGGAGGGGTGTGCGGCGGGGACGACGGATGTGTCTGGGAGCGGGCGCGCGGGCTAGGCGGCGTCCGTGCGCGGCGCGCCACCGGCGTGGGGGCCCGCGCGGCGCCCCGTCCGCCGGTAGCACCCACGTAGGGCGGGGCGTGCTCCTGCAGGGCGGCGAGCGGCGCCGAGAGAGTGTTCTCTGCGAGGGGGCACTTCATGGCTGCAGAGAGGGGCTGCAAGCGGCGTGCGTCAGTCGATCAGAAACAGGACAGGACAGGACAGAAACGCTGGGCCGGGGCGTGGAAGGGCGGGGAGAACGCAGAACGCAGCACGGGAGATCGCGCTCACCATCATCGTGCGCCACGTCGCCTGCCCGCCGCCTATCCAGACGTCCCAGAGGTGCGGCGGCTTGCCCCGTTTCTCCAGCGGCCGCGCGCCGCCGTGCGGGGCGGCCCCCGCAGTCCGGAGGCGCCGCCGCAGCTCCACCGAGCGGCGCGACGTGTAGCCGCACGCCATGAACGCGACGAACAGCACGAGGAAGGTGATCAGGAAGCCGAACAGCAGCGACGACGAGCGCGAGATGCCCGGGGGCCCCGCGTCGCCGGGGCCGCCCGGCGCGCCAGACGCGGGCGTCGCGCTCGAGCTCGAAGGCCCAGCGGCGGCGGTGGTGGTTTGCGGGGGAGAAGACATTTTGTTTTTTCGTGCGGGTGCAGTGGGGGCGACCCGGCAGACAGGATGCCCGTCGCGCTGGGTGCTGCGCAGCTATTAGTGAGAGTGGATGCGCACGGGCAGGTCTTTGGATTCGGACTCCTGCGCCGTGGCTGCCATGGCAGACGAGAGCAGATCGTGCCAGGCGGCTCCCACGTCCTAGTCCATTTGTGTGACTCGTGAGAGCTGCGGCACTTATAAGAAAGCCCGGAAATTCAAAATGAGGGATGCAGAGAGATAAAGCCAGCTAAAAGTGTGAGGCGGTGGCTTGGGTCGTTTCCCGCTTTGCAGAATATAAACTACAGTCGACAATGCTTTCTGGCCAGTATCTTGAGATTGAGCCACAACTTGAAAATACTATGTATATTCGTCACTGATTACAGAGCATGGGCATCTCAGCCTCAATTTCATCCGAAAGCTATTAAATGTGTAAAGAACCCAGGAGACGAGAGGGCACTTTCACGCGGCCAAGCATTGATAGTAATACTATGCCAAGAGAAACAGTGAATTAGAAGTTGCACAGGAGATATCATGTTGCGGTACTCACATCGTTGACGACGGTACACGTCGCCCCCGAGACACACCCAGTCGCGCCGGTCCAGCCAATGCCGCCGCACTGACCGTACATCGCGATCGAGCCCGCCGCGCCGGTCGCAGTCGCGGACGCGCTCGTGCTCGACGCCGTCGGGGAGGGGGGCGCGGCCACAGAGGACGCCGAGGTCGGCGCGGCCGGGGCCGAGGAGGCGGGGGGCGCACCGGCGTCGGGCGGCTGTGTGTTCGGCACCGCGGTCGGCTGCTCCGCGGTGTTCCAGGTTGCGGCCGTCGGCCAGGCGGTCGTCGCGACGGCGGGCGAGGTG
Source organism: Phellopilus nigrolimitatus (assembly GCA_021029095.1). NCBI lineage: Eukaryota > Fungi > Basidiomycota > Agaricomycetes > Hymenochaetales > Hymenochaetaceae > Phellopilus > Phellopilus nigrolimitatus. The sequence goes on from JAJOHG010000081.1 coordinate 17,177, forward strand.
GTGCCGTAGGGAGTCGGGCCGGGGACTGAAGAGAGAAGCGAGGAGGGTTGTGAGATTCTGTAGCCTTTAAACCTATACTTGACGGAATAACTTACTTGTGTAGGCGGTCGGAGACGTGTAAATGTCGATGAGGATACCCGGGTCGGAGGCGCCGTAGACACCGGGGATATCGACCGTCGGGGGGTCCACAGTCCCAGAGCCACCAACCTCGATCTGGAAGCAAGACATGTAGAACTGGGCGCCACCGACGCTCGACGCAACATGCAGCGCTAATTTTAAAAAGCTGTGAGCGCCAGCAATTTCCCCGTCTAGAGCACTTTGCGTACCGATCACCTCAGCGCGGAGGAGGTACTGGCCGGGCGCGATGTCCGCCGGAACGGTGAACGTGTAGTGGCCGCAGTTGTCGTTGAGGACCTCGGTCCCCCAGTACTCCGGGTTGTTCGACGGAAGACCCATCTCTGAGACCTTGAACCAGGACGAGGACGAGCCGACGGCGGTGGTCGCGTCGTCCACCTTGGCCATGTACGCGAGCACCGGGCCCCAGTGGTCGCCGCCGATGGCCTGGTCCGCGCACGAACGGGAGTCGGGCTGCTGGTGCATCTCGACGGTGACCTGGTCGCCCGCTGCATGTCTGCTTGTGAGCATCCAGAGAGAAGGCTCGAGAGATGCATGACTTACGGGTCACTGAACAAATACCAGAGCTTGGCGAAGCGTTGGCATTGCATGCAAGATCCTGTGATATCATATTGAGTAGACGCAGACGGCTCCAGTGCTGATGATACATACCGGGGTGGACACCGAAGTGACAGGCGAGTTGGATTGAGGCAGCCTAACACACCATGAGCCCTGGTCGACGCCGTTCACCCACATCTCCTGGAAGGTGGCATGGGCGGCAGCAGACGCGAAAAGGGAGGCGAGCACAGCGACAGAAGACAGCATTTTTGTTTGCCGGTGGGGTTTCCGTCCAAAAAGTGCTGGATGACTTCACAGTACTAGGATGTTGCGAAGTCGTTTTATATCGCACTCTTCAACTAAAGTATATTCTAGTTTGTGTCATCACCATTTAGCCCGAGGTCCTGTTCATTGAGCAAAGAAAAATCCGCGATAATTCCATTGAATGCAAGTGCGGGGTAACAAGACAACCCCGGCTCCGTGCGTAGCCAATGAGGATGAGAATAGATTCTCATCCGGAGTGTATAGAAGTCAGAGTTCATTGCCCACGGGACCTTAAGTCGGGTCTATTGATGAAAAGTAACCACGCCTATCTTCCGAGATTTTTTACCTTGTCGTGAACCTCTCCGAGTAGACAGCCAGAGCAGATCCGCGAATATCCCGTCCGAAGAGTTCAGTGCAGTAGGTCGACAGTAATAGCATGCCAAGGTAGTTCTCTAGATGGCGAAGCAGAGAAGTTATTACAAGTCGAAGCCAGACAATTTTCGTTCCGTTGAACGAGGATGAGCCGCCCGCTATCGGTTTCACATCGGAAGAAATTCCCTACGAAGAGCTAAAAGGGACAAGAAATGAAAATATATTCAACAAAGGAATCAGTGTTTTTTTCTTTTACGATATACCTAGCAAAAATAAATAGAATAGATACCAGTCTAGTTTTTCTTCGTTCACCTGCACAAGTCCCGGAAACACAACACAGAGGAACATTCAAGAATTAAGAAAGGCATACACGTACTACTCATGAAATTCTTCTTCCTCAAGAGCCAGGAACGCTCGCCTTCCTCGACCTAATCACTTTGTTTCTCAACGCCTTTTCCTTTAGCTCGCTCTCCCGTCTCGCCAGATCCTTTATATCACTGGCCGGCGATTCTGAGCCCTAATTTTGAACCGGCGACATTGAGAAAAAGAACTGACAGATAGTAGCACATTTAGCTCGCCTTCTGCTTTTCCGCGATTGCCTGTCCTCTGATTTTCAGTTCGTCCCTCGGAGTCGCATCGACGTCCATCCTATCTTTGTCCCTGTTCAGGCTAGTAGGCGTCATGCTGCGCGTTTCGCTTCGCACACGACGCCTCCTGTCTATGCTGACGCTCCGGCTCCGTTCTCCGCTATCGTCTCTCCGTCTTCCTCCTCGTCTTGGAGGCGTTCTCGACCGCGAGCGCGACGAAGTACCGCGCTGCCCTTTCGGTGGAGGGCTGTAGCTGCGGCTCCTACTGGAGATCGACGAAATGCTCGAGCCCCTTTTTATGTCGCGCCGCATGTGAGGAGGAGTGGGCCTCTTGAGGCCCCGGTCGTGCGACCTCGAGCGCCGTGGCGGCGACATACGGCGGCGCCTTGGAGGTGGGCTCCGGCTGTCACGTCCACCGCGACGAGGTCTAGAGCCTCGACGAGGTGGAGGTGAACGACGGCGTGGGGGAGGCGAGTAGGAGGGCGAGCGCGGACGGCGCCTGCGCGGCGGAGGGCTGTAAGAGCGAGAGCGAGACCTCGCGCGCTGCCTTAGAAGAGGGGAGCGCGAACGTGAACGTGAGAGTGAATCGTTGCGGCGAGGAGGCGGCGAGCGGCGCGAAGTACTGCCGCCCTCGTCGAAGGTTGGGGTACGGGATAGCGAACGCCGCCGAGAGGGAGGACTTGGGGAGCGCCCACCTCGACGGGACGGCGGGGATGGGGAACGCCGTCGTGCGGGTGGTGGAGATCGAGTTCGCGAGCGGAAACGTGTACGCTAAGGGAGGATGTCAGTTAAGCTTCGCACAATTCATGGATCGAAACCACACACCCCTCCGCCACGAGCTCCCCAGCCATTGTCTCGTCCTCTGCCCGATCTTTGCTCGTCAAATCCTCCACCTCTCCCTCGTCCTCCGCGACCTCTTCCGCGACCCCTACCACCACCACCCGCTCCGTCTCTTTCCTTCTCCCTAATTTCGTCCAGGCGAGTTCTGCGGTCCCTCTCATCCAATGCTCGCGTGTCCTTCTCTCGCGCACGACGCATTTCTTCTTTCTTTTCTTCCACAAAGGTTCTCGGGATGCCGCCTGTAGATGCCTGCGCTTCCAAGAGGAGCTTCCAGAGTGAAGTCATGAATTCTGAAGTTTTAGCAGTAAGGAAACCGGTGAGATTTATTTGCATCTTACGCGGGTCGGGCGTCTACAACATATGAATAAGCTCAGCTTCGGCGTAAAGCGAGTTGAACCACTTAGAGACTCACAGGCTGAGAGCGATCCTCGAGCAAACCCATCGCATATTCGACAACGACCTCATCTTCAAAACCAACCAACTCAGTCACCTTACTAGCGATCCACGGACGCATCACCTGCAAGTTCACTTTTCTCATGTCGACCTATATATTTATGAATTTCCGGACAGTCAGAATCAACGACTCCAAAAAACGGTGTTGCGGAGCGTATATGACCTTTTCACTGAATTCGGGAGGAAACTTGAGTGTTTTGAGAAGTTTCGATTCCTTGTCGGAAAACCGACGGTCCTGATCTGTCGAGGTGCCTTTGAAAAAGCCTACGCAACGTGAGCAAAGGAAAGAACTGTGAGCTACGAAAGATACTCGTACGAGTAGTACACGCCCGTCCTCACCAGCGTCTGCCATGGTCGGATGTTGCTGTCTGCTGTGCGACTTTGTGCCTTGAACCTGACGCAGGTTTGATTTGATTTGAATGCCACAGATACTCAGCAACTCACGGATGTTATTCGGAATACCTCGGCACGAAAGTTGCGCTTTTTCCCTTTCTTGACGTCGACGTCGTTCAACGTTTTGCAGAACGCACGCCCTTGAGGGCACAAAGTTCATGCTTATGTAATTACTCCGACTGGCCCTAAACACTGAATTGACGTGGTGGCGCAAAGTACTATAAGTCATTCAAAAACTATAGCCAGGAAAATAAACACTTCCTGCTTCTTGAATAGACAGAATCTAATAAATCGTACAATATCTAAAGGATGTGCATGGACGAAATATATATATATATATGGCGAGTCTCCTAGGCTCGAGGCACGATAGGTTGAAGAAAGAAGGTGGAGGAAATACTGTAGTAGACCACAGATCATATCGTAATGTACTCCCTAAATATGTGGCAGATTGCTGCTAGTTTCTTTTTTCATTGAAACCTCACAGAGGACATTATGTCGACCATGTCAGTGATCAGTTCCACCAGTATGCATATATCATAATTTCAATCCCCCTTGATCGCACTCTGCCTTCTTCTGAGACAGAACCAGTCCTGATTGTCGCTGAGGTCTCGTATACTCTCAAAAGGCAGTAATAAGTGTTGTTATCAGAGGTTGGAGGCATTCGAAGCATCGGAAGCCTTGCTCGCTATTACTTAATGAAGAGGGCCTGTGGTCGTTGATAAGCTATCGTATCCTGCCAGGCTGCGTCGAAGAGCGCGAGCCCTTCTTGTTCTTTGGGGGCAAACACCCGCAGTGCGTATTGGTTATTCACCCGTAAGAAAGGCACAGTCCTCGGTCTTCGTCTGCACCCTGAATTTTGCACTTGTTAACAGGAAGCGAAATTCAGCCAAAACGGGCAGTACACGAAAGGAGGGCTCCGTCATACATATGAAGGAAGACCCGGAGGAGAACGTAGTATGTACCTCGTAGCAAGAAGCCAGGATTGATGCCCCACTCGAATGAACCGCCGTCGGAGCAGGTATCAGGCGTACAATTTTGTATTGACTGATACAGCTATTCGTATACTCAGAGGACATGTATCCAAGCCCAGCAGAGCGCAAAGTCCACTAGAGTCGGGGAAGATGAGGATCGTCCGTCCTACTTCCGAGAGATCATACTCGTGTATAGGGTGCGCAGGTCCACAATGACAGAATAAATTCCTCGACGAGACAGAATGCTACAAACAAGAGCCGGAAACATGTACTGCAAACGCCAACGGGAGAACGAACTCCTCTTGCGCGCGTCGTTTCCCATCTCTAGCTCTTCGTCTGAGCTTTGCTAATCCGGGATGCGGCACTCTGCACTGCGCAGGTTAATTTCGGATCTTCTTTGGCCTTTGACTTGTTTCGTTCGAGCGACTGTGCAATATAGTACAGGACATGGTCGATGCGGTGTTCAGCGAGCCTCGTGGGCCTGGTGGAGGCACCTTCGTACATTTCAAGCTCCGCGACGTGCGCAGAGTCACTCACCGCATCCCTCTCCTGCTCTTCCGTCTCCACCTTCGTCGCATTGCATCAGCGTCAACGTGATCCTAGGGTGCTTGGAGGACTTTTCGCTCATGCAACGGCAATGTTTCAAAGCGACAGCTGCCTAGCCAATACACGATCTGCACAGCTTGTGCGTCTCTACATTCCTAAGCTGGCCTCCATGTCAAACCTACTCCTGCGACTCCCGCAACGCTCTCCCACCATCATACCCCACTGTTCGGCATTTACCCTTACGGGCACCCCAGAAAATGGCGATCGCGCGCGCGGACGGGGAAATGGCGCGTATGTGGTGCGCCGTTCCGGTGGCTGTTAGAAGCACGCTGGCCGAAGACGATTGCAGGTGCTTCTTCCAACATTAGCTTTTACAGCGGCGTGATGCGGGCTCAGTATCTGAGGTTAATATTGTAGATATGATATGGGTCCGAATCCTACTACACGGATGCGTCTCCTGGCAATACCGAACCCTGATACGCGCTTTGCGAGCTGCTCTCGCCAATCTCGCGACACTGCGGGACCACCTATGCTCCACCGCACCCCGCGTGCATCCAGAAGCACGAGCATGAGGCATATGTATACAGTCTCGCTCTCAGGCTGACTCACCGCTGGCATTCTTCTGGTAGCTGGAGACTGTACATACGTATGTATTGCACGCAGCTACCTGACCCTGAATTAGTTCAGTGTTCTGGGATACCATACGCGAATCAAATCTACAGCTGCAAGAGGCTTGGGCCCCTGTTCTCCCTGTTCTCCCTCCAAAGCTAATCCATCCCTGCGCATCTCGGGGACGGGTTCAGCCGTGGCGTAGCTTCGCGAGCCCGCTGCCTCTCCACGATCTTATCTGCCTCCAGGAAAGGGGGCACGCCTGTTTTGCTTTACGGTTCTTCGGCTCGCACTGGAAGGTATTGAAGACGCGTCGAAGCGTTGACTGCAGGCCGGCTGTGGAGTCTATGAGCGAATGGGCAGATCCGGTGATCAAGTCTTTGGATTTCCGCTTCAGCTTCCTTCCCTCCCGCGTTCTGAAGTCCACTCCGCACCGGAAAATCGCGCTGCGCGCGTAGATTACACAGCAGATCGAACTGGACGTTTCCTGGCCCACCATATACATATACATGTATATCTCATCTCCACGCTAGCTCGGCTAGAAGGAACGCACGGTGGCGTGTCTCCGCGCACGCTGTTTCCACGTTCACCTGAAGAGATTCAATTGTGACGTGCGCTTTTTTTCTTCGAGTCTGTTGGCTGGGGATCGGCTGTGCTGATATGCGGACATAGGCTTTTCGTCGAAAGCTTCTTGTTAAAATTGACGGGCACGTCGGCGAAGCACATACGTACGGTGCATACGTATGCTGGGACTTTGCGAGGTCGAGTCTTCCGTTCGGCGGCCTTTGTCCTGGTATTGTATACTCGTGTGGGGGCACCGCAGGATGCATCGATGTTGCATGCACATATGCACATACGTGTATGCATTTTTATTCTGTTCGTTCTGTCGTCCTTCCCCTACACCCTCTTTTGGTGAAACGAGCTGATCGTCCATCGTCCTATCGGAATCTGGTTTAGCTGGCCGTCGACTAGGCCGAGCAGACAACCCCCGTTCGCTATGCAAATTCTTCACCGGCTTTTCTTTGTACTTCTGCACTCGCGCGGGATCGGGCCGGTCTAGACCTCTGCGGAGACTGCTGCAGTTCTTCTCGAAAATAACAGCGATGACAATAACTTGTGATAATCTTGCGGGAGATAGGCTTGGGGACTCTGCTGTGGTTATTTATCTCATTTCTGAGTTGTGGCGGGCTGGCTGCATGCTACGCTGAAGATGTCGGAGACCGTCGTCCGCGGCGACTCAAGATACCGAGAGCGACGAGCGTCACATACACAGCTATATCACCCTCCCCCTTCGTCTAGCAGCTCCATCTCCCCTGAAGACAGAGCTATCTCTCTGGTTCCTCTGTTCGCCGAATCAGTTAAGCGTGACGGTTAGTATTAGTGTATGGCACAGCTAGTAGAGACCGTCTTGTGGCTCACGTTTCCGACTCCGCAGCTCCAGCTCGTCGGGACTAGCTATGGACTATATCTTGACGGTGTTGACTATATCTTGAAGCTTTACGGTGGCCCAGGGTACGGAAATGTACACCTTACTTGGCGTCTTGTTGATCCACGCTGAATCACAGCGTTTGTGCTGCTGATGCGTTCGAGGTTTGAATGGGGGCGGAGGCCAGCTGGCCTCGGGCGGACTGCGAGCGAGCATCTCGGAAGCCGTAGAATATAGTACTTTGCCTGGCCAGAAGCCGTTTTCTTTTATTCCCGCTCTTCCGCACGGCATGTGTATGTTATTGGGAGAAACCATGGTGCTGTTTATTTTCTGCTAAGTGCCTATACATACGTGCCTCGGGGTGCATACATATATGCGTGAGGTCCAATTGTAGAACATTAGCTGCGAGAACTGAGCCGCGAGCAACGCGCTGTATTTTTAGCGCTCGCAAAACAGCCCCCGCGCTCAAAACAAACTTCAAATTCGTCAGCCAAGAATGCGTTGAGGAGGTCCAGGTGGATGCTGCTATCCTTGAGTGGCTTGTAGGGAGAGGAGCGTGTGCTGACTTTCGTCCTAGCGTCCGTTCCTGGCTTCTTGTCTTACGTCATCGACTCCGCGTTCTCCCGCTCAACCTATGGAGATGCACAAGCGCAGCATTTTGTGTCGGCTTCGCGACCTCTCAGCTATCGCACCGCTTCCTCTCCTCAAGCTCGCTAATGCCCAACTATGATCGTCATTTGCAATTGAAAGCGAACATAGAACCGACACTTGATCAAGTCGCGCACACCGCACACCGCATTCCCATCGCGAAAACGAAGTGATCACCACAATGTGCCAGCAACATGTCGAGACTTCTGTACAGAAGTTTGCTCGCAGGGGAGGTATGGCGATGGGATGGGCCTAATGTCAAACTTCCTAGCAAGAAGCTTGATTATCGGATGCTCAGGTAGACGAATGTCGGCTCCGCCGTGCAGCAGGTACGCCATTCTATACTATGGCCATTGCCCGGTCGAAATTGACGCTGTACCAAGCCGGATTCATCCGCACGAAGAGCACAGCGTCAGATGTTTCTTGAGCGGCGGGGGTGGCAGCGCGGAATGCGTTAATGTCTGCCAGCGCGTGGAATACGAACGCGTCACGCTGCCCGACGACACCTGGTTTGGTTCGGGTTCGTAGCACGTCCGTATCGGCCTTCCAACTCTGGTTCTGACGTTGCCCCAGCCCACTCTGTCCCGGCATCTAGATCTTCTAGTGGTGGATGTAAATCGTTCTTCGGTATCTCGTATCCTCACTCGCCCAAGACTCATACGAGCAGACGATTTCTCTCGTGCGCTTGACGAAGGGCAACAAACAGGATTGTCGCCACTGCCGCTTCTCATTATCTCGGCAACTTAATCTTTCCGTTTTATCAACGATGACCATGGTATGTCTGCATCCTCTCCTCGTGCTCGTCGCCGTTCAACTGTCCTCTGAACTTGTAGCCAAATGCAGATAGCCATCCAACCAGCGTACGGGCCTTGGACCTTTATCAGTTCAAAAAAGAGACAAATACTCGCTTGCAGGCGCTCGATGCGTCGCTGCGACCATCAAAATCGAACGCCGATGCAAAAACGCAAAGCGAGAAAGGATAAGTATGTCCAGTACTGTAGCAACTCTCTCCCCACCGTCTCGGTTCAAGCACGCCGGATAGATCTAACGGGCGCGATGCCGAATGGAAGACGGTCGGCGTTGCAGTCTAATCCGCCTAAATGGCATGGCGGAGCGGAAAACGTCAGACATCAAAACCAGCGAGCATGAAACCCGCGCGTGTCACTCCAGCCCGCACCTGTGATTGGCCGCTCGCACCACGTCAATGTCGCCCTGCCTTCACCGTCGCGCCGATTCGTTCTATTCTGGTTCCTGCGAGCGATAGACGTGGATAAAAACTCGGTGGTCGTTATTGTGACTTCGAGAACGGGTTGGCGCTAGCATTGCTAAGTTTGCAACAGAGGAGGGACACGGACAGAAGATGCGTGGATAATATGCTGAATATGGTGGTAATGGCGCGGCGAGAACTGAATTATAGTACATTCTTCCCGTCGATTCGGGACACCATACGGCTTTCAGCTGGCGTCTTGATTGGTTTGTCATTCTCTAATATTGTATTTTGCGGAGAGTAGCTAACCCTGTGTCATTATAAAGGACTGGTGACGACGGTTGCCAACCTTTCTTTTACGCCACGCGCATTCCACATCAGGGATAAACTTAAGGAGGTGCACACGCCAATACTTTATCTGAACCAACCTCCGTACGGACGAAACTCATGCATCGAACGTATTAGAAAACCAAGCTTCATCTAGTCGACTCTCGGGCGTGAAGACTACATTGGTTGTAGGCCGTTTTATACCAACTAACTACGATGATGACAGGCTCAATTCTTATATCAACGTGGATGCGTCGTCTTTCTTTCGTGAACTTCCTGTTCTTCATTCCGAATTGCTTTTATCTTACGTTGCTGTTATTTACAGGCTGTTCGCTGTCATACCATTTCTTTCAGTCCTCGTGTATTTATCATCAAATGTCGCTGTCTCGTCTGGTTCCTGTTCGTCTGCCATATGATCCGGCGAGTTTTCCTCAACTAGCCTTGAATCCAATTCCGTCAATTGGTGCTACTTATATGCTCTTTTTTGACATATAATACTGTGCACTCTCACAAACTCACCTCCGTGTCCCGGTAATGCATTCGTTACGGATACAGAGCATATACATACCCATCAAATGACTTGAGACATGCATCCGCTTCTCAAGCTCCAGCAGCATGTTGACAGGATAAATAGCAGTACGTGCAACTACGTTTCATTTATTCCTACTCATATTGGCCCTTAAGACAACACACAACGTACTACGGACAGCTCCACAGGCAGGACCTCAGAATTCAATATCCGACTAATTCAAACTATAACTGTGAAATGGAGAACACTGCGTAGAAACAAAATACAACGGAGCAAAGACATCAGGTAGACTCGAGGCGAGTGATCCTTTTTTGCAAAAGATCAAGATCTCTTTTTCCAGCCTGAGAAAGAATACCAGAATGTTTCTGAAAAAGAATGACAGCTTTTTTGGCTATCTTCAGAGCCTTTTCATGCTGTCCAGTTACTTCCAAAACATCTGAGTATGTTTCAAGAGCAGTCCCAAAATCTGTATCAAATTGTTGAAATTGCTTCTCCTTTTGAAGAGAATCAAAAAGTGCAATAGATTCCTCAATGTGGACAACAGCTTCTGCATGTCTTCCCAGCCTTAAGAAGATGTAGGACAGGCTATTTAGAGAATTAGCAAGACCAGGATTGAACCTGTTTGGCTCCTTCACAGCAAGAGCCTGCCTGATGGTGACTAATTTCTGAATAGCCTCTAGTGCCTCCTTGTGTCTGCCTAGGTTTGACAATTTGATAGACAAGTTGTGAAGAGAGTCTGCAAGACCGGGATTGAACCTGTCTTGGTCCTTCTCTGAAAGAGCCTGCATAATGCTGACTGCTTTCTGGGTAGCCTCCAGTGCTTCCTTTTGTCTGTCCAGGCTTGACAGGATAACAGACAATTGTTGAAGAGAGTCTGCAAGATCAGTATTGAACCTGTCTTGGTCCTTGTCTGAAAGAGCCTGCCTGATGGCGACTGCTTTCTGGATAACCTCCAGTGCCTCCTTTTGTCTGTCCAGCTTTGACAGGATAAAAGACAAGCTGTGAAAAGAGTCTGCAAGACCAGGATTGAACCTGTCTTGGTCTTTTTCCAAAAGAGCCTGCCTGATGGTAACTGCTTTCTGGATAGGCTCCAGTGTTTCCTTGTATCTGTCCAGGTTTGACAAGATAAAAGACAATTGGTGAAAGGAGTCTGCAAGACCAGGATTGAATCTGTCTGGGTCCTTCTTTGAAAGAGCCTGCCTGATGACAACTGATTTCTGGATAGCCTCCAGTGCCTCCTCATGCCTGTCCAGTTTTGACAAGTAAACAGACAAGTTGTGAAGACAGTCTGCAAGTTCAGGATTGAACCTGTCTGGGTGCTTCTCTGAAAGAGCCTGCCTGATGGTGACAGCCTTCTGGATAGCCTCCAGTGCTTCCTTGTGTCTATTCAGTTTTGATAAGTCACTGGATGTGTTATAAAGTGATGCAGCAAGGTCAGGGTCATAGAGATCTCCATGACCTTCTGCCAACTTCTGAATGACTTCAGTGTTTAGCCTGTCAAGCTGCAATGCTTCACTGTGAAGTCCTATGTCCTGTAAGACAATTGCAAGTTTGAGGACTCTATGAAACCATGCAATAGTAGGCATCTCTGAAGTATGATCACCAAATATACGGAGAAGGGAAATTATTTCGATTAGAGCATCCTCTGTCTTTCTCTTTGGGTTGGAATAATCTGGCTCATGGATAGTGTAGTCTGGAGAGTAATCCTGTGGAAGAGCAGTTCTATCCAGAGATAGTACAATTGGCTCTTTCTCCAAAGCATGCTCCAGTGCTTTGATTTTCAGAGACAGTGCCCTGACATCAGCCTCTTTGCTAGCAGCAGCTAGATCCTAAAACCAAATGATTGTTAAAGCAGATGTGTAATCAATACAGAACAGTAAGCCTACAAGAGATGCTTTCTTCAAAGACTTCTTCTTCTGCTTTATGTCCATCTCATTGATACCAAAAAGCTGGCCAGCTTGGGCTGGATCCCTCTGAGCTGCCTGTATAATGCCACCCAAATCCTGGGCGAGACTTGTTGCCTCAGCCCGAATCTCAGGGAAGGCTGCACTGGTCTGAGCAACAATTTGTGCATTAGTCCTAACCTGAATAGAATAAATAGAATGAGCACGAGTTGAACAAAATTTCAAAAAAATATACCAGGAATTTGCTTCGAGCTCTAGCAATTTCATTGTTCAGATCCTTTATTTCATCTTTGATTTTCTTTGTATTAAGCAAAGCTAAGCCTTTGTAAAGAGGATTCTTCCTTTGCTGCTGGACCAAGAGTTTCTCGTATCTATCGAGCACATTTTCGAAACCACTGAAGTAATTTAGCGTCTAGCAATAGTTCAAATACATATATTGATATAAATACCTCTTCAACAGGGACAGATTGTGATCCAGGGTGGGGAGATTGTTGCTGACATAACCCTTTCGAAGGCTTTCGAGCTCTTCGACGTCATCGAGAAGTTCGGCAGAAAGTCGGTACAAAGTCGTCTGATTTTCCCGATACTGAGGTCACCACGACCGTCTTTTGAGCGGTTTCTTTCGAGGTAAACTAATATGCGACATACCTCTTCAAAAGCTTCCTTTATCTTCCATGCGCGCTCGATGAGGTCAGGAATTCCTGTTGCATAATCCATCTAGCGCCGCAAGATCAGGTACAGTTGCGCAAAGATGTGCGATCGGCGATAGCTACGAACTCTGAAGCGGTCGAAGGGCCAGTAAACGCAGAAGAGAGGTCTGAGTGCAAGATCCAAGAGGACGCAAGTGCGCGAGCGACGCTGGCGAGGGCAGAGATGATAGTGGCCAAAGGACAGAACACGGAGCGAACACGCAGAGCAGTCTGCCCGTGGGATGATGTTCATACGCTCTGCCTCGTGTACTTGACTTCGAAAAAGTTAGATGCGCGTTCTTCGGAAGCAAAGCTTAATAATTGACGCTGGGAGCTGTGTGATTTGAACTTTATCTCGGAACGACATTGTTTTTGTAGTGTTTATGTCGAAGATATGGGAGTACATTTTCTCTTATTCTCTATGGTGTCGCTCAACATTGTCACAAATACATGCACTTACAGGAAAATCTGGTCCGCCCTCATCCCTCCTCGGATCGTAGCTATCGGGTGAGGACGCACAGGGATGCTGTCCATTTCCGTAAACGCATACAACGTTCAAAAGCGCTTTCGTTTTGCTCGCGCGCTGTCTCGATGCTCTTCGCAACGTATAATCAATTCTGCCTCTGCTCGAATGTCGCAGAGGTCGTCCATCTGCCATGGTCGCTTAGCTCGACGAATCCATGGACGTGATAATCTTATGGAGGAGATAGACGAGAGACCGCCCAACGTGATGCGTCGGACGGTGTGCGCGTGAAATACCGTGCGGTCTGTAGCGGCGGAATTACCATTCCTCATATAAGCCGGCCCACCTTCTCTCCCGCGCACTCAGAGTCAGACAGCCCACTAACGTTTGACCGAGTCGCTCAGAAGTGCTTATATTGCATCAGGTTGAACGGCGTCACCGGCCCCGTCCCCGCGCGGTTCTCCGACCTCTGGCTGGGATGGGTCGCCGCGCAGGGCCACAGGTCCGAGGTTGTGCATGAGCTACACAAGAAGTACAGTGCGTGTTTGTGTTCATCCGACGCGGGCTCTTCGCGCGAGGAGCACACGCGCAAGCGCAAGATCGTCGCGCACTTTTTCTCGCCGAAGGAGGTGCGAGTATTCGAGCCGTACGTGCGCGAGCTGCTCGTGCGCTGGGACGCGCTCTGCGTGGGTGGCGCGCCGGGCCTCGCGGGCGACGATGCCGACGATGGGTGGCAGGGCTGCGACGGCCGTTTTTGGTTCAACTGTCTGCCGTGGTACAACTACAGTAGCTCGCGTTCGACATCATCGGCAACCTCGCGTTCGTCATGATCCAGGCCGGCAAGGAAGTCGCGCCCGTCGCGAAGGATACCAGGACCGCCATCGTTGGGTACGGTGCGGGCGCGGCGCTTGCGGCGCAGGTACTCAACGACCGTGGCGAGTACTCCGCGGCAATGGGCGTGCTCCCGCCGCGCTGGCGTCCACTCGCGGGGCAGCTGCCTTAGTACGCGAAGGGGTACGCGGCGGTGGAGAACCTCGCGCAAGTGAGTGCGCGCTCGTCACATCGCACTGTCCCACGATGTCCTGCAGCTGTGCAGTGCGAGTCGGAGCGGAGGAGGGCGAGCACGAGCGCGCGCAGCTTTAGCTTAAATTTGAGCCGGGCAGCCATTGACATTGCATCGACGCGTCGTCACGTCGAAGAGGATAGGGTTTAATGGGAACGGAGGGCCCTTCGCGTTCGCGCGTTCGCACAGGAAGGGACGGGGGACCGCATTTCTGGCTGAGATGCGTCACGGGGCTGCGGGGAAGGACGCACCCCCTTCGGAGCGCAGGCAGCGGCAGAAGGAAAGATGAGGACTGACGTGGACGGCCCAGCTAGGGGCTGCGTTGCCAATGCATTCGTGACTGTATTCCGAGACGAGGATCGACCGGCCCATTTCCGACTAGCATGCGGGGCGCGCAGGTCCACAGGGTGCAATCAATTTCCGAGACTGAGAAGCAGCAGCCGGAAACATGGACATGTACAGAACGAGCTCCTTTCGGCCGTGCTCTGCACTGCGCAGGCTAATTTCGGATCCTCTTTGGCCTTTGATTTGTTCGTTGGAGCGTCTGTGCAATACGGTACAATTCCGAGTCGATGCGGTGTACAGCGAGCCTCGTGGACCCGGTGGAGACACCCTCGTACAGTCACATGACATAAGTTTATTCCGGGTGTGACAACCATGAACTCCTCGAAATTTGTTTGCACTATTACTCCACAACTACAAAATAAATTATCAATCTAACACTTGGTGGATCCTCCTTTGACCTCCATTATCTGCTCTACATGTTTAGGCATGCTAGAAATAAGAGAATAATTATTTTAGTGTCAATCTTTTCACATTCCTCCAAAAGTGCCCTCTTCAATTGTCTCTTGTTCTGGAATGTTTCTGGTCTTTTTCTGGTTGGAATTTTTGTCAGATACCAAAGATGTCCACTGGGGTTAATGTCTAATGATTGAGCTGGGGGGATAAATGTCTCCAGGAAATTGCTGTCCCTGATTGTTTTCACTGCATTGAATCTGTGAACTGATGCCCCATCTTCCATGACATTTACAAACCACATCTCCTCATAAAACTCCACATAAATGCCCCAGAAGGGTCCTGTTATGATCAAATACACATAACCATTTCTCTTTTGGCTATCTTTGGGCATAAAAATGAGTGGGCCTGCTTGCTATATGCAATGCACCCCCAAATCATAGCTCTCGACATTCCTGACTTAACAGTGGCTGCCAGACACTTCTTTTCAAGCTCCTCCTTGAAGTGTTTCCATACTAGAGAGATCCTGTAGCTCTCTCAAAGCTTTACTAGTGATATTACTGACCAGATGACTCTGTGCCATTCCTCCTTTCCATGGGTAAAATTGTGGTTATTTGTGCAAGCCATTTCTTTTTATGCTTGTCACTCAGGGTGGGGTTTTTTGCATGCATAGTGTGCATATATTCCCAAGTAACAATGTTAACCCCTCTGGATAGCCCTGGGGGCTGCTGGGGCGGAGAGGCTGATGTTGAAATTATGGGTGTTGTCGACAAGTGTTTTACATCTGTTGCCATCAAGTGACCACTGAAAATTATGCAAACCCCTATTCTTAATTTTGTTCAGACATACACTCCTGGGTATGTCATTTACATGGCCTCAATTGTGATAGTTCTGGAGAACCTGACAGACAGTCAAATCAGAGTGTTGGACGGTTTAGCAATCTAAGACTGAATTAGATAAGAGTTAGCTGAATTAACTACAGCATGACATTCAGCTGGAGTGCGGTAACATTCTTCAAGTTGTTTGAGCATGATTGAATTAGTAGTTGTTGTGATATGAGGCAAAGTTGTCGTATTGAGGCATGAGAACCGGAATAAACTTATGTCATGTGACTGTACATTTCAGGCTCCGCGACGCGCTCAGTGACCAGTCACCGCATTCCTCTCCTGCTCTTTTCCGTCGCCATCTCTGCTACACTGCTTCTGAAGTTCTGCGTCAACGTGATATTAGGGCGTCTGGAGGACTTTTCGCTAACGCAACGGCAATGTTTCAAGGCGACAGCTGCCCAGCCAATACACGATCTGCCGTTCGACATCTCACAGCTTGTGCGTCTCTACATTCCCAAGCTGGCCTCCATGTCAAACCTACTCCTGCGACTCCCGCAACGCCCTCCCACCATCATACCCCACTGTTCGGCATATACCCTTACGGGCACCCCAGAAAATGGCGATCGCGCGCGCAGACGGGGAAATGGTGCGTACGTGGCGCCCCGTCCCGGTAGCTGTTAGAAGCACGCTGGCCGAAGACGCGTTCCGCCAAATGCAGGTGCTTCTTCCAACATTTACTTTTCCTGCGGCGCGATGCGGGCTCAGTATCTGAGGCTAATATTGTAGATATGATATGACGGTTTGGGCATGAATCCTATTACACGGATGCGTCTCCCGGCAATACCGAACCCTGATACGCATGCAGGCGCGCTTTGCCACCTGTTCGCGCCAATCTCGCGACGCTGCAGGACCACCTACGCTCCACTGTGCGCCGGGTGCATCCAGAAGTGCACAAGGATGAGGCATCCGTATACAGTTCCGCTCTCAGGCTGACTCACCGCTGGCATTCTTCTGGCAGCTGGAGACTAAATGTACATATGTATTGCACCCAGCTACCCGACCGTGAATTGGTTCTGTGTCCTGGGATACCATACGCGAATCAAATCTACAGCTGCAAGAGGCTTGGGTCCCTGTTCTCCCTATTCTCTCCCCAAAGCTAATCCATGACAGCGCATCTCGGGGGCGGGTTCAGCCACGGCGCGGCTTCGCGAGCCCGTAGCCTCACCGTACATGTACATATCTCATCTCCACACTAGCTCGGCTAGAAGGGTGGCGTGTCTCCGCGCACGCTGTTTCCACGTTCACCTTTGCGCCTGAAGAGAACCCGTTGGAAGAGAGAGATTCGATTGTGACGTACGTTTCTTTCGAGTCTATTGGCTCGGGATCGGCTGTGCTGATATGCGGATATAGGCTTTTTTGTCGAAAGCTTAGCGGCCACGTCGGCGAAGCTCATGCATACGGTACATGCGCATGCTGGGACTTTGCGAGGCCGCGTCTTCCGTTCGGCGGCTTCTGGCCTGGTATTCCGTACTCGTGCGGTGCGCCGCGGGAAGCGGCGGCTGCGGCAGAGTAGACAGCCGCGCTCGCTGTGCAAATTCGTCACCGGCTTTTCCTTCTACTTCTGCACTCGTGCTGCCCGGGCAGATCTGGACCTCTGCTAGGCTGCTGGAGTTCTTCCCGGAAACGACGACGACAACGACGACGACAACCTGTAATAGTCTTGCGGGAGATATGCTTGGGGCCTCTGCTGTTGTGGCTATCTATCCCTTTTTCGACCCCGTGGCGGACATGCCGGCAGACTGCATGCTGCGCCGAAGAGCGAGCGCGCACTGAGCGCTCTCAAAGCTGCCCGCCGCGCTCAAAACAAACTTCAAGATCGTCAGCCAAAAATACGTCAAGGAGGTCTAGGTGGACGCTGCTGTCTTTGAGCGGCTAGCATGTGTGCTGAATTTTGGTTCAAGCGTCTGCTCCTGGCTTCTACCGTGTCGTCTCAGCTTCGTTGTCCTATTTGCATTACACATTCTGGTATCACGTCCAGAGTTTCAAGCAATTCCTGCACCGTCATCGGCTCTGCGTAGTCGCGTATCCCTGGTTATCGCTCGCGACTTATGCGTTTTCCCGGAGGTGCACAAGCGCAGTCGTCGGTACATGCAACATTTTATGTCGGCTTCGCGACCTCTCAGCCCCACAGCGTGCTAGCAACATGTCGAGGCTTCCGTCCGTGTCGGTCTTCCAACTCTGGTTCTGACGTCGTGCCCGCTCACTTTGTCCCGGCATCTATATCTTCCAATGGTGATGTAATTCGTAGGCTCGGTATCTCGCATCCTCGCTCATCCGAGACCCATGTGGGCAAGCGACTTCTCTCGCGCGGTTGATTGGACGACAAACAGGACTGTCGACAGACGCCGCTGCTTCCCATTATCTCGGAATGTTAATCTTTCCATTTTATTAACGATGACCGCGGTATGTCTGCATACTCTCCTCGTGCTCGTCACCGTTCAACTGTCCTCTGAACTTGTAGCTGAATGCAGATGACCATCCACTCAGCGTACGTGCCTTGGACCTCTATCAGTGACAGATGCTCGCTTGCAGGCTCGATGCGTCGCTGCAAGAATGCAAAGCAAGAAAGGGTAATTATGACCAGTACTGTGGCAACTCTCTCCTTACTGTCTTGGTTCAAGGACGCCGGATAGAGCTGACGGGCGCGATGCCGAATGGAAGACGGCGTTGCAGTCTAATCCGCCTAAATGGCATGGCGGAGCGGAAAACGTCAGACATCAAAATCAGCGAGCATGAAACCCGCGCGTGTCACTCCAGCCCGCACCTGTGGTTGGCCGCTCGCACCACGTCAATGTCGCCCTGCTTTTCCCATCCCACCGAATCGTTCTATCCTGGTTCCTGCAAGCGATAGACATGGTTAACAGCTCGGTGGGTCGTTATTATGAATTCAAGAACGAGTTGGCGCCGGTAATGTTAAGTTTGCGGCAGAGGAGGGACATGGACAGAGAGGATACGCGGATAATGTGCTAAATATGATGGCCGTCGACTCGGGATACCATACGGCTTTGCGAACTTAGCTGGCGTCTTGATTGGTCTGTGACTTTCTAACATTATATTTTGCGAGGAGTAGCCAACTCTGTTCTATTATAGAGGACAGTGACGACGGTTGTCAATCTTTCTTTTATGCCACGTGCATTCCGCATCAGGGATAAACTTAAGGAGGTGCGCATGTCAATGCTTTCTCTGCGCCAACCTCCGTACGGGCGAAACTTGCGCATCAAACGTGTCAGGAAACTAAGCTTTATCTAGTCGATTGTCGGGCGTGAGCTCTACATTGGCTGTGGGTGGTTGTACTATCCAACTGCATGGACGCCTCGTCTTTCTTTTCTAAACTTTCTGTTCTTCATAAAGAACTGCTTTTATCTTACACTGGTGTTATTTACACAGGCTGTTCGCTTCTAGATCATTTCGTTCCAGGTCCTCATGCGTCTGTCATCAAAAGTCGCTGTCTCGCCTGTCTACTGTGCGTCTGCTATCGGATTCAGTGAGTTTCTCGTCAGCTAGCCTTGAATCGATCAGTGCTACTTATCCATTGCACATAATGTCGTGCGCTCTCACGCATACCTCTCTGTATCCAGGTAATGATTGTTTTGGGTTACAGAACATATGCATACCTATTCAAGAACCTGAGATATGTCTACTTCTCAAGTTGCGGAAGTATTTTGATCATATGAATATCAGTACGTGCAACCACATCTCATTCATTCCTACTTATATTGGCTGTTACAACAACTACAATGTTCTACGGACAGCTCCACAGGTAGGATCTCAGAATTTCGTATCTGACTAATTTAAGCTATAGCTGAAATGGAGTACACAATGTAGATCAAAATACAATGGAACAGACATCAAGCAAATTGCAGGCGAGTTATCCTCTTTTGCAAAAGTTCGAGGACATTTTTCTCATCCTGAGAAAGCATATCATAATGCTTCTGAAAAACAATGACAGCTTTTCTGGCAATCTCCAGAGCCTTTCTATGCTGTCCAGTTACTTCCAAAACATCTGAGTATGTTTCAAGAGCATTCCCAAACTCTGTATCATGTTCTTGGTATTGCTCCTCCTTTAGAAGAGAATCATAAAGCGCAATAGACTCCTGAATACAGACTATAGCCTCTGCATGTCTTCCTAGCTCTAAGAAGCTGCAGGACAGGATATTTAGAGAATGAGCAAGGTCAGGATTGACCCTGACTGGGTCTTTTTCTGAAAGAGCCTGCCTGATGGTGACTGCTTTCTGGCTAGCTTCCAGTGCTTCCTTGTGTCTGTCCAGGTTTGACAGGATAAAAGTCAATTGGTGAAAGGAGTCTGCAAGATCAGGATTGAACCTATCTGGGTCCTTCTTTGAAAGAGCCTGCCTGATAGTGACTGTTTTCTGGCTAGCCTCCAGTGCCTCATTGTGCCTGTTCAGAATTAACAAGATCATAGACAAGTTTTGGAGAGAGTTTGCAAGAACAGGATTAAACCTGTCTTGGTCCTTCTCTGAAAGAGCCTGCCTGATTCTGAATGCTTTCTGGCCAGCCTCCAGTGCCTCCTCAGGTCTGTTCAGGTTTAATAGGTCAACAGACAAGCCATTAAGAGAGACTGCAAGTTCAGGACTGAACCTGTCTTGGTCCTTCTCTGAAAGAGCCTGCCTGATGCTGACTGCTTTCTGGCTAACCTCCAGTGCTTCCTCATGTCTGCTAAGTTCATGATAACTTCTAGACAGATTATGGAGTGATGTAGTAAGGTCAGGGTCATAGAAACCCCCATGACCTTCTGCCAGCTTTTGAATGACTTCAGTGTTCAGCTTGTCAAGCTGCAATGCTTCACTGTGAAGTCCTAATTCATGCAAGGCAATTGCAAGTGTTTGAGCTCTTTGAAACCATTCAATAGTAGGCATCTCTGAAGTATGGTCTTCAAATATGCGGAGAAGAGAAATGATTTCAATCAGAGCATCCTCTCTCAATTCCCTGAGGTTCAAGTTGGAATAATCAGGCTCATAGTTAATATAGTCTGGAGAGTAATCCTGTGGAAGAGCAGTTCTATCCAGAGATAGTACAATTGGCTCTTTCTCCAAAGCATGCTCCAGTGCTTTGATTTTCAGAGACAGTGCCCTGACATCAGCCTCTTTGCTAGCAGCAGCTAGATCCTAAAACCAAATGATTGTTAAAGCAGATGTGTAATCAATACAGAACAGTAAGCCTACAAGAGATGCTTTCTTCAAAGACTTCTTCTTCTGCTTTATGTCCATCTCATTGATACCAAAAAGCTGGCCAGCTTGGGCTGGATCCCTCTGAGCTGCCTGTATAATGCCACCCAAATCCTGGGCGAGACTTGTTGCCTCAGCCCGAATCTCAGGGAAGGCTGCACTGGTCTGAGCAACAATTTGTGCATTAGTCCTAACCTGAATAGAATAAATAGAATGAGCACGAGTTGAACGAAATCAGAAAGGAAGTATACCAGGAATTTGCTTCGAGCTCTAGCAATTTCGTTGTTCAGATCCTTTATTTCGTCTTTGATTTTCTTAGTATTGAGCAAAGCTAAGCCTCTGTAAAGAGGATTCCTCCTTTGCTGCCGGACAAGGAGTTTCTCGTATCTATCCAACACCTTTTCGAATCCACTGAAGTAAATTGGCATCTAGCAATAATTCGAATGTGTATATTGGTATTCGTACCTCTTCAACAAGGACAGATTGTGATCGAGGGCGGGGAGATTGTTGCTGACATAGCCCTTTCGAAGGCTTTCGAGCTCTTCGACGTCATCGAGAAGTTGGGCATAAAGTCGATACAAAGTCGTCTGATTTTCCCGACACTGAGCCCACCATGACCGTCTTGTCAGCAGTTTCTTTCGAGGTAAACCAAGATGCGACGTACCTCTTCAAAAGCTTCCTTTATCTTCCACGCACGCTCGATGAGGTCAGGGATCCCCGTTGCAAAATCCATCTAGCACCGCAAGATCAGGTACAGTTTCGCAAAGATGTGCGATCGGCGATAGAGCAAGGAACTCTGGAGGTCGATAGCTCAGTAAACACAGAAGAAGTCCAAGTGCACGATTCAAGAGGATGCGAGTGCGCGAGCGATGCTGGTGAGGCCAGAGGTGATGGCAGTCGATGGGTAAGGGGTGCGACACTGAGCAAACACGCAGAGCAGTCGTGCCCGTGGGATGATGATCAATGCTCACATGCTCTGCCTCGAGGTGGTGTGTTCGAAAAAGGCAGATGCACGTCCCTTCGAAAGTAAAACCTTATATTTGACGCTGGGAGCTGCATAATCTGAAATTTATACCGGAAGGACGTTGCTTTCGTAGTGCCTATGTCGAAGATATTAAATTACATTTTCCGTTATTCTCTATGTGTCTTGGTGTCGCTCAATATTGTCACTAATACATGCACTTACAGAAGATCTGGTCCTATGCGCCAGGCCTCAATATCTGCTTCCTCGGATTATAGCTATCGGAAGAAGACGCCCAGGGATGCTGAGCATTTTCGTAAACGCATACACGCGCTTAAAAGCACATTTCAGATTACCATACTCAATAAGTGGGTAGGCTAATAATTATTAAGCATCCTCCGCCTTCTTTCTGTCTTCCTGGCCTACATCGCAGCAATTTCATGTGTGAAGTTCGATAGGATACGTAGAATGTGCGCGCACGCGCGTCTATGTGAACGACTACATGCGGCGTACGGACTGGGCCGAGCAGCGAAATACAAAGACATATAAATACAGAGTGCTGTGCGAGCATATATACACGGGGGCCGGCAAGCCGCGCCTCGGCGACGCCGAGCGCATAGTGCAGCGGGCGGTCCCCCGGCGTCAGCGGGCCCGCGTCCACATCCGAGCCGACGCCGGTGGGCGGGCATACAGACGAGCCGCACGCGCCCATCCAGTTGGGGCTCATGGGGAGAATATAGAGGATGCGGCCGCGGCGGGGACGCAGACGGGGACGCAGGCTTTGTTGCCCCTGGCGGGTCTGGGGGCTGGAGCTGAGTTGCAAGGGGCTGCGCACACGTACGACGAGTCAGACACGTCTTGCCCCTTCATATGAGCCTGTGCGCGCTCACCTTCATATCCCTCCAGCACCAGTCTCCGCCGCTTCCCGGGCTTCCACGTACATACACGTCCCACATGCGCGGCCGCTGGGCCGCGGCGGCGCGCCTCCGCTCGTGCGCAGTGCGCAGGGGGGCACCGTGCCGCGCCGGAGCAGAGGAGCCACGCGAGGGCGCCGCCGACGAACGTGGCGAAGATGGCGAGGAAGCAGAAGCAGAAGAGCAGGCTGTTCGAGCCGTCGACGGCGGGGCCATACGTGGCCGTCGCGCGCGGTGCTATCGCGAGTGCGAGTGAGGGAGGCGGCACGAGTGCAGGGGTGCTCATCGGACAGGGGGACGCTGGGGAGAACACACATCTGAGTCACGGACAGCCTGACGGTGGGGAGAGCGCAACTTTGAGTCGCGACGGGCCTGCATCAAGGATGGGCGAGACACGGCTTCCTTATTCTGTGTGAATGAATGTCGTCATGTTCGTGTATTAGAGCGCGAGTACATGAGGATGAATCTGGGCTTGATGGTTCACAGGCGCCTGTGAATAACACGGGCGTTCACCCTGGCCGCTGGCTGACGACGCGTGAGTAAGCCGGGGGGTCGACTATCCCTCGGTCGCCTCTGTAGCCGCCCCGCAACATGCTGTCCCCCAGGCCGCCGTCGCGGGGTACGGTTCACGTTCGCACACGAAGGGACGGGACCCGCATCTCTGGCTGGCGTGCGTCACGGGCTACCGGGGAAGGACGCATCCCCTTCGGAGCGCAGGAGAAAGAAAGACGAGGACTGACGTGGACGCGCTTCCTTAGCATAGCTAGAGCCTGCGTCGCCAATGCACTCCGAGACGAGGATCAACCGTCCCATTTCCGACTAGCATGCGGGGCGCGCAGGTCCACGGGGTGCAATTTCCGAGACCGAGAAGCTAGCCGGAAACATGGACAGAACGAGCTCCTTTCGCCCCGCCTCCAGCTCTTCGTCTGAGCTTTGCTAATCCGGGATGCCGCTGCGCAGGCTAATTTCAAAAAATCTTTGGCCTTTGACTTGTTTCGTTGGAGCGTCTGTGCAATATAGTACAGGACATTTGTCGATGCGGTGTACAGCGAGCCTCGTGGGCCTGGTGGAGGCACCCTCGTACAGGTGGGTGTAGAAAATGATGTTGATCGACATGGACACCCGGAAAAAGAAATAGAGTCTCAGCACCGTAGAGAACCGTTCAAAACCTCCACATCCTGCCTTTCATGCCCGAAACTTGACTTAATTCGCAAAACAAAAACATTCTGCTGGCAACACGCATCTGACTTGTCCCAATCTCAAGCTGCCATGGAAAAAAAATAAAACAATAGACAGGTTCAAGAACATGTTTCCTTTTTAGGATGTCCATGTCGATCAACATCATTTTCTACACCCACCTGTACATTTCAAGCTCCGCAACGCGCGCAGAGTCACTCACCGCATCCCTCTCCTGCTCTTTTCCGTCGCCACCTTCGTCGCACTGCTTCAGCGTCAACGTGATATTAGGGCGTCTGGAGGACTTTCTGCTCATGAAACGGCAATGTTTCAAGGCGACAGCTGCCCAACTTCTACACGATCTGCCGTCAGATATCTCACAGCTTGTGCGTCTACATTCCTAAGCTGGTCTCCATGTCAAACCTACTCCTGCGACTCCCGCAACTCCCTCCCACATTCATACCCCACTTTTCGGCATCTACCTTTACGGGCACCCCAGAAATCGGCGATCGCGCGCGCGGACGGGGAAATGGCGCATGTGTGGTGCGCCGTTCCAGTGGCTGTTAGAGGCACGCTGGCGGAAGAGAAATCCAGCCACATGCAGCAATGCTAGCTTTCTTTTTGCGGCGCGACGCGAACTCGGTATCTGAGGCTAATATTGTAGATATGATATGGCCTTTTGGGTACGATTCCTACTACACGTACGCGTCTCCTGGCAATACCGAACCCTGATACGCGCATTGCGAGCTGTTCGCGCCAATCTCGCGATGCTACAGAACCACCTGCACTCCACCCGCGCCCCGCGTGTATCAGAAGCACGAGCGTGGGGACATACGTATACGGTTTCGCTCTTAGGCTGACTCACCGCTGGCATTCTTCTGGCGGCTGGAGACTACATACGTATGTATTGTGCGCACGAAGAGCACAGCGTCCGATGTTCCTTGAGCGGCGAACATGGCAGCGCGGAATACGTCAATACCTGCCAGCGCGTGGAAGACGAACGCGTCACGCTGCCCGACGACACCTGGTTTGGTTCGGGTTCGTAGCACGATCGTATCGGTCTTCCAGCTCTGATTCTGATCCCACACTGTCACAGCATCCAGATCTCCCAATGGTGTATGTAAATCGTAGGCTTGGTATGTCCCATCATCGCTTGCCCGAAACTCATGCGTGCAAACGATTTTGCTCGCGCGGCTGACGAAGGACGACAAACAGGATTGTCGACAGGCGCCGCTGCTTCTCATTATCTCGGCATCTTAATCTTTCCAGTTTATTTACGATGACGTCGGTATGTCTGCATGCTCTCCTCGTGCTCGTCCCCGTTCAATTGTCCTCTGAACTTGTAGCCGAATGCAGATGACCATCCAACCAACGTACGGGTCTTGGACCTCTATTAGTTCAAAAAAAGAGACAAATGCTCACTTGCAGGCTCGATGCGTCGCTGCGACCGTCATCGAACGCCGCTGCAAAAATGCAAAGCGAGAAAGGGTAGCTATCGTCTCGGTTCAAGCACGCCGGATAGATCTACCAGGCGCGATGCCGAATGTAAGACGGCCGGCGTTGCAGTCTAATCCGCCTAAATGGCATGGCGGCGCCCAAAACGTCAGACATCAAAACTAGCGAGCATGAAACCCGCGCGTGTCACTCCAGCCCGCACCTGTGGTTGGCCGCTCGCACCACGTCAATGTCGCCCTGCCTTTCCCGTCGCGCCGTTTCGTTTTATCCTGGTTCCTGCAAGCGACAGACATGGATAACAACTCGGTGGGTCGTTATTGTGACTTCAAGAACGGGTTGGCGCTAGCATTGTTAAGTTTGCGATAGAGGAGAGACACGGACAGAGGATACGCGGATAATGTGCTGAATATGGTGGTAATGGCGGCGCGAGAACTGAGT
This sequence comes from Phellopilus nigrolimitatus, assembly GCA_021029095.1. Lineage (NCBI taxonomy): Eukaryota > Fungi > Basidiomycota > Agaricomycetes > Hymenochaetales > Hymenochaetaceae > Phellopilus > Phellopilus nigrolimitatus. The sequence goes on from JAJOHG010000081.1 coordinate 42,892, forward strand.
TCTTCCCGTCAACTCGGGATACCATACGGCTTTGCAAACTTAGCTTACGTCTTGATTGGTTTGTAATTTCGTAATATTATACTTTTTTTTTGCGAAGAGTAGCTAACCCTATTTCATTATTAAGGACCGATGGCCAGATCGTCGCCGGTGACGACGGTCGTCAATCAATCTTCCTTTTGTGCCACGCGCATCCCGCGTCAGAGATAAACTTAAGGAGGTGCGCATGCCAATGCTTTCTCTACGCCAGCCTCCGTACGGGCGAAACTCGTGCATCGAATGTATCAGGGAACTAAGCTTTACCTAATCGATTATCGGGCGTGAGCTGTAGGCGGTTGTACCATCCAACTACAATCATGACCGGCCCAGTTCTTATATCAACATGGATGTGTCGTCTTTCTTTTGTAAACTTCCCGTTCTTCGTTACGAAGTGCTTTTATCTTACGCTGGTGTTATTTACAGGCTGTTCGTTGCTATATCATTTCTTTCCAGGCTCTCATGTGTTTGTCATCGAAAAGTCACTGTCTCGCCTGTTTCCTGTGCGTCTGCTATCGGATTCGGCGAATTCTCGTCAACTAGGCTTGAATTTAATTCCGTCAGTCAGTGCTATTTATCCGTTCTTTCTTTTCTGCGCATAACGCCGTGCGCTCTCATATGCATACCTCTCTGTATCCCGGTAAATCTTACTGTATTGTTACAGAGCATATACATACCTATTCAAGAACTTGAGACATACATGCACTTCTCAAGTAGGAAAGGTATCTTGACAGTATAAATATCAGTACGTGCAAACATGTTTCATTCATTCCTTATACATAAATTGGCTGTTGAATCAATTACAGCGTACTACGGACAGCCTCTCAGTAGGATCTCAGAACTTCTTATCCGACTAATTCAAGCTACAACTGAAATGGAGTACACTGCGTAGAAAAAAAAATACAATGGAACAGACATCAGGTGAATTCCAGACGGGTTATCCTTTTTTGTGAAAGCTTGAGGCCCCCTTTCTCGACCTGAGAAAGCATACCAGAATACTTCTGAAAAATAATCACAGCTTCTCTGGCTATCTCCAGAGCCTTTCTATGCTGTCCAGTTACTTCCAAAACATCAGAGTATGTTTCAAGAGCCATCCCAAAATCTACATCATATTGTTGGAATTGCTTCTCCTTTGGAAGAGACTCAAAAAGTGCAATAGATTCCTCAATATGGACTGTGGCCTCTGCATGTCTTCCCAGCCTTAAGAACTTGTAAGACAGGTTATTTAAAGAACTAGCAAGACCAGGATTGAACTTGTCAGGGTCCTTCTCTGAAAGAGCATGCCTGATGGCAACTGCTTTCTGGATAGTCTCCAGTGCCTCCTTATGTCTGTCCAGCTTTGACAGGATAAAAGACAAGCTGTGAAGAGAGTCTGCAAGACCAGGATTGAACCTGTCTGGGTTGTTCTCTGAAAGAGCCTGCCTGATGGTGACTTCTTTCTGACTAGCCTCCAATGCCTCCTTGTGTCTATCCAGTTTTGATAAGTCAAAAGACAAGTTGTGAAGAGCAACTGCATGATCAGGGTCATACAGATCTCCATGACCTTCTGCCAACTTCTGAATGACTTGAGTGTTTAGCATATCAAGCTGCAATGCTTCACTATGAAGTCCCATGTCATGTAAGACAACTGCAAGTGTAAGAGCTCTATGAAACCATGCGATAGCAGGCATCTCTGAAGAATGATCATCAAATATGTGGAGAAGAGAAATGACCTCAATCAGAGCATCCTCTCTTTTTCTCTTGGGATTGGAATAATCAGGCTCATATTCAATGTACTCTGGAGAGTAATCCTGTGGAAAGGCAGTTCTATCTGGAGAGAATATAATTGGTTCTTTCTCCAAAGCTTGCTCCAGTGCTTTGATTTTCAGAGACAGTGCCCTGACATCAGCATCTTTGCTAGCAGCAGCAAGATCCTAAAACAAAAAGATTGTTAAAACAAATGTGTAATCAATACAGAACAATAAGCCTACAAGAGATGCTTTCTTCAAAGACTTCTTCTTCTGCTTTATGTCCATCTCATTGATACCAAAGAGCTGGCTAGCCTGGGTTGGATTGTTCTGAGCTGCCTGTATAAGACCACCCAGATCCTGGGCCAGAATTGTTGCCTCAACCCGAATCTCAGGGAAAGCTGCACTAATTTGAGCAACAATCTGTGCATTAGTCCTAACCTGAATAGGATAGGCAGAATGAGCACAAAATGAATGAAATCCGAAAGGAAATATACCAAGAATTTGTTTCGAGCTATTGCAATTTCATTGTTAAGATCCTTTATTTCATCTTTGATTTTCTTAGTAGTAAGCAAAGCCAAGACTTTGTTAAAAAGATTCTTCCTCTGCTGCTGGTTCAAGAGTTTTTTGTATCTATTCAGCACATTTTCGAAACCACTGAAGAGTTATTCAGCATCTAGCAACAATTCAAACATGTATATTGGTATAAATACCTCTTCAACTGGGACAGATTATTATCCAGGGCGTGGAGATTGTCGCTGATATAACCCTTTCGAAGGCTTTCGAGCTCTTCGATGTCATCGAGAAGTCGGGCATAAAGTCGGTATAGAGTTGTCTGATTTTCCCGATACTAAAGCCACCATAACCGTCCTTTAGCAGTTCCTTTTAAGATGATATACTGTTTGACGTACTTCTTCAAAAGCTTCCTTAATCTTCCATGCACGCTCGAGAAGGTCAGGGATGCTTTTCGCCAAATCCATCTAGCACAACAAAATCAGGTACAATTTCGTGAGGATGCGCAATCTGCGGTAGCTACGAACTCTGGAGTGGTCGACAGCTCAGTAAACACAGAAGAGGTCTAATGCAAGATTCAAGAGGAGTCGATGCGCGAGCGATGCTAGTGAGGCCAGAGATGATGGGGGTCGAAGGATAAGGGGTGCGACACGAACGCGCAGAGCAGTCGTGCCCGTGAAATGATCATAGTTCTCTGCCTCGTGCTTGACTTCGAAGAAGTCAGATGCACGTCCTTCGAAATAATCGACGCTGGGAGCTGCGTGATATGAACTTTATCCCGGGATGACATCGCTTTCGCAGTGGTTATGTCGAAGATATGAAAGTACATTTTCCGTTATTCTCTATGTGGCTTGGTGCCGTTCAATATTGATGTACTTTCAGGAATATCTGGTCCGCCCACATCCCGTGCGCCAGGCCACAGTATCTGCTTTCTCGGATCGTAGTTATCTGATTAGGACGCCCAGGGGGGTTGGCCATTTCCGTAAACGCATACACACGTTCAAAAGCGCTTTCCCTTTGCTCGCGCGCTGTCTCGGTGCTCTTCGCAACGTCTTGTATAATCCATCCTGCCTCTGCTCGAACGCCGCGAATGTCGACCATTTGTCATGGTTGCTTAGCTCGACGAGTCCCTGAATGGGACAATCATATGGAGATGGACAAGGGCCGCCCCAGTGTGATGCCTCGGACAGCGTGCAGGTGACATCGTGCGGCCTGTAATGGGGGAATTACCATTCCTCATATAAGTCGGCCCACCTTGTCTCCCGCGCACTCAGAGTCAGACCGCCCACCAACGTCTGACCAAGTCGCTCAGAAGCGTTTATACTCTCGGTAGCTCCCTATAAACAATGCCTAGAAATTTTAAGCTATTTATTCGAGAACATACTCATCGTCCGAAGAACATCGTACTATTCGTACAACCTTTTAAGATGCAAAAATCTCTTACGTCGGTCCGTTTCGTTATCATTCGTCATCCGTGCCTTCGTCCGAATCCTCGTCAGCATTCTCGTCCGTATCATCATTAATTTGCCCAACCAGCACATTTGTGTTCATGTTTGTATCTGTTTTTCCCGTGCGATCCCTGCTTGTCGGCTCGCACAGGTGCTGTTTGAAATTAGCGATGAGCAAGACTGGATGATGGCCTCCGGAGACAAAAAGGCGCTGTGCGCACTCACATTGAGCTTCATAGCGTGCGTATGGTTGTGTGTCTGTGTGCGGCAGTTCCAGCCGTACCTGTATTATGCATGAGTCATGCACATCGTCCGGAAGACTCATTGGACTTACCAGCAATTCTCCTTGAATTCATATCCGTCTGCAACCAACAATTATTATCACCTGGACCAGCAAGTCGAGTCGTTGGTCGACGTACCCTTGACGAGTTGGTTCACATAGTACGAGAACAGGTGCCTCCGGATGAAGATCTGCAAGCAGCCGAGACATAGCCAGTCGGTCCTCTTCCAGCCGCTTGCCGGGTCGTTTTGGCTGTCAAACATCTCGCTGAGCATAAGACCGATAATCTGTGCGCCGCTAGGGTTCGACTTAAACATGCGTATAAATTCGCTCCGGATATCGTTATTATAGCTCAAATAACCAGGGAGGAGGTTCAACAGCACGTCAAGCTTGAGGTGAGCCCACAACCAGTGCCAATCTATCATACACAGGAAGTGTATTAATACGGTGCACTTGAGACTGGTCTTTCAGATACGTACTATTCTCTCCAAAGAGCATCTGCGCCTGTTGCGCGCAGTTCTGGCCTGAATAAAATGATCAGCAAAGGACGCAGAGTGTTGTGAGCGGCCTACAAGTCTGAAGTTCTTCAACTCGGGTTTGCAAGATGGCCAGTCCACCGAACTTTTTAGCCAAGAGCCGTCGAGCATTTCGCTCGTTGAAAAGCGTGGTAAGAGCCATGCTAATTTGGGGGTTTACATGGCGCATGCTTTGTTCGGGATATGCACTCGCTTGGTTGTCGAAAAGATGGAGAAGTGAGTCGGGTTCTATGCCCAGAGGTCGCGAATAGCGGCCTGCCGAAACTGGACGGAGCATTCAATCGGGCTTATTGCGAGTTTCTTTCATACCACTCACAATCAGAGGTCCCGTAGACATTATCAAGGAAAGACGTCGCTTCGTGCATCTCAGCGAGCTCTTCGTCGCTCAAATTCTTGAGAAAGCCCAAGCTGACGTTGCCATTGTCTAAACGCCCAGGCGCCTTCCCTAGGGCGCTGACAGTCCAAATGCGATACAAGGAACGATCGAGCTTGAAGGCTTCGACATCAGTCAGGACGCTGGTAGGTGCGGAACGGTCCTTATACCTGTCTCGATAGCGTGAGGGACATTCGCACTGGAGAACACCTGAAAGACGCACAGGTTACAGAAATGCGACTCCAGCCTAAAAGAAACGCTCGACACTCTCATCAGCGCCAGTTCCTCCGCAGGCTTCACGTCGATCGTCCAATACGCAGACTCCGCGTCCGGGCAGTCCAAGCCGTCCAGGATCTCGTCCAGCCGCTTCTCGGCAATTGTGCTCTTCGTGCGCACGAGCGCAACGGCGAACGGCAGTGCGGGGCCGGCTGTGTTCTGCGCGACAGCGCGGGTGATGGAGCGCTTCCGGAGCACGTAGACCTCGTGCAGCCGCTTCGAGGCGAGCACGGCGTTGCGCAGACAGACGAAGTCGGCAAGGAATGTGAGCAGGCGGTCGCGGATGTCAAGCGGCAGGTTCTCAAGAGAGATGTCAGCCATGCTGGCTGAATGGGCTGAGGAGAAGTGGTTGTTGGCAGAGATGTGGGTGTGTTGGCTTTATGGCGTGGTTCAGACTCGGTCCCGCACTTCCGCTTTGGGTCCGATTGTGATGCGCCCTTGCGCTTTATGAGTCATCTTCCCGCCATCACCCGCCCCGACGCTTCACTTCTTCTCATCTCACGAGGTTAGTCAGTCGAGTCACATTAGAGACGCCCTTGATCATACACTGCATTTTTAAATTACAGATTCAACTAGCCACACCGGAGCCTCATTTTCCTTGCCATGTACGAATTGCCTATCTTCAATGCGTCAATCATACACAACGCACAGGATGTAAGATTCTTCTAAAATATTGTCAAGACTCGTCCCTCGCCTGCGTCGACGCCGACTCCAAGTGCCCCGCCGGAGCGCCACCCAGCTGCTTGTATTGCTCTACGCGCCGAACCTGCAGAAGCTCTTGCTATCCGTGTTGATGGAAACGTTCTTATCTTCGGACTGTCACATTCCTACAGTGCGACAATTGGCTATCAGCATGATGCGGAACCCTTCGATGTCTGGGACTCAAGATGTACATGTACTATAAAACCCTGCTCCGGTCTCCTCGTCGTTTGTACAAAAACCAAGACACTTGAGCTGGGCTGTTGCGGTTGTACGCACGTGATATGGAGGAACGACAGACAACGCATACACTTCGAGCTCTGCACATACGATGCGCAGCACAAACGTCGTGACTCCCCAGGGCCCCAATAGCGCTGGTCTGGAGGAGACCTTCCCCAACGCAGAGGTTTATTGTGACGTCCTCGTATAACGAGTTTCAGAAGTCGTCTTGACATCTTTGGCATGGTTCAGACCGAACGCGTACGATGCTCTGTTTATGTTTTTTATGCACTTGTACCGCGCTAGGAATTTTAGATGTCAGCAGTGTTCCGCTTAGCTAGTCTCAGACGAACTCGATCCAGTAGGCACGCACTGTTTTTGAACGTCATATGAAAAAAGTTACCAAACAGAAAATATCCAATACTAACGAGATCGGCAGAGAGTTTAAAGCAATAAAATATGTGTCTTTTTTCCCTGGCCTCCCGCATTTACCAGTCCTTGCCGGCGTTTCGGCCCGCCTCAACGCAGTCCCCGACGCTGACGCCGCCGACGCCAGCGCCCACGACCTCCAGCCGTCCCCGCCATGGCCCGCTCCTCAACGCGTCCCTCAACTCATCCATCCTCTGCACATGCCCGACGGTCGGCACAGGGATGCACGCGCGCTGCTCCCGCGCCTCGAAGTGCACCGGCCACGGCAGCCGCGCGCCCCTCCTCAAGTGGTGGATCGGCGCGAGGTGGTGCTGCAGCTGCGCGAGCACGTTCTCCGCGCGCGTGTGCGCGGGCGCGAGCACGTGCGGCCCGCCGAGCATCGCCGTGAGCCGCGCGAACCCGCGCGCGCCGCGGTCCTGCGCGGGCAGCGCGCACGAGTCGAAAACCGCGCCGAGGAAGCCGGTGTTGGGCGCGCCCCCGTAGCCGCCCGCGGCGCGCGGGACGAGGTAGCCGAACCCCGGCGGGTGGATGGGCGCCTTGGAGGGCGGGAAGACGATGTTGATTACGGTGACGGAGGAAAAAGGGTTCGCTGTCAGGTGCGGGAGCGGCTCCGAGCGCGATGTGAGGTCCTTGAGCTTGGGGAGCGGCAGGGCAGAGACGACGTGAGAGACGGTGGTTGTCTCGCCGCTCGCTAAGCTGACCTGAAAAAAGAATGAGATTCTGCCCCGAGAGTACACAGAAATAAGATTACCTCGATGCTTTCGGGGTCGACAGCCCGCAGTGCGGTGACTTCGGCGTTAGTCCTGACTGTCACGTTCTGCGCCGCGGTGAGGTACGACTTCAGCGCGCGGGGGATGGTCTCCATCCCGTCGACGAAAGAGAAGACAGAAGCATCCTTCGTCAACTCCTGCACCCCGCCGACATCATACCCAGCAAACCCGGGGTCCGTTTTCTTTCTCTTCAGCATGCCCCTGACGACGCTGCCACCGCCGCGTTCCTCCGCCTCCAGCAGCATCGGGAACGCCGCGCGCGTGCTCAGCACGCGCGCGTCGGCGGCGAAGATCCCGTGCACGAGCGCGCTGCCGAATATGCGCGCGAACCGCGCGTCGAAGCGGCGTGTCAGGAACGCGTCGAGCGACTCGTCGGTGCTCCCCTCGGGCCTGTTCGCGCGGCGCACCGCCTCGAGAAGGATCGGCGGGACGAGGCAGGCGGACACGTACGGCGACGCCAGCAGGGACAGCGGCGAGGACGGGATGCGCGTGAGACCTGGGCGCCCGGGGATGTGCAGGAAACGGTGCCGCGCTGCCGGCGATGACTTCGGCGTGGTGACCAGAGACGAGCTCAAGTCCAGCAGGTTCACCTATGCTTCGCGGACATTCAGCGCTCTCTCAATGTGAGCAAAAATGGAGACGAGAAGTCACCAGCTCGAGCACCGCGCCGCTGTTCAGTCTGAGTGTACGCGGCCCCGCCTCCAGCAACACGTCGGCCCTGTTCCCATCTGCGTCCTTCACGTCGACGCGCCGGCTCTGTATCCATCCTCCCTCGCGGGCGGACTTTTCAAGGAGGGTGATGCGGGCTCGCGGAAATCGGCGAGAGAGGTGAAAAGCGGCGCTCAAGCCTGTGATTCCGCCGCCTAGGACTGCTATACTGCTCGGGGGCATCTATTGAAGATGGCGAGTGAGAATGCCAGACGCGTGCTGTAAGACGATGGGAGACTTGCGAAAGTCTGCCGGGATCGGCGTCGACACGCGCCGAGCGGCCACACCCAAGCTGGTCTTCCCCTGTTTGCTCAGAATTCAACAATAAAATATCCGTGCTGACACTACTGATCAAGTTGACGACCGTTTAGACTAAGAGCGGACGAAGACGTGTAAAAACATCTTGTCTTGCAAAATCCGCAAAACAACTGTAAATACTTCCGGATGTATGTATGTCTTGAAAGCTTCTGGTTCATCCATTCACACCATTCACCGTGAGAGTAGTGCTTGGCCAGCAAGGAAACATAACCTTTCGACACTACGTTTGCAGAGCCCTTTATGTATGGCACGCTGCGCATTGACAGATGAACTCCAAATACAGGGGGAAAAGGATTACCAAGTAAAAATCAATCAATAAGATATTTTCGCTTGAAGTACGATCTTAGATGGAAGATCTGCCAGACTCCAAGACCGACCAAAGCGAAGAAAGTGAACGTTCCGAACTTCTGTACACGAGTGTTGGTTGACTCTGAAATTAGAAAGACATTTAGTTGAATGTCAATGACTGCGTAAAGCATTTCGGGAAAACTCGCACCGTTGGTACTCGAGAACCTCTCTTCACGCTTCTTGAGGTAGTCCATTTCATCGACAATCTCCTTCACGATGCCTTCCAGCTTTCGCATCTCCGTTTCGAGCCCAGACAGGGATTCCTGAGCCGCGATGGCACTGGTAGAAAACAAATCGTTAGCCAACTTCAGGTAGTACAACAAAACGACGCACTTATAATCCACGGCGTCCGCGCCAATATCAATATCAAGGTCAATGACGCGTGACCGACTTGGGGTCTCCTCGTGCGGGACGTCTATAATTACACAGGCAGACATTTCCTTCAGCTCCTTGTAACGCAAACTAAGAGGAAGCGGCTCACCATGGTCCAAATAGTTCCTGAAGCAAACTCCCACTTCTCCCTCCGCATGTGCAGTCACCGCGAGCCTTGTCTCGCCGTTAATCCCCTTCTTATTGAGGTACTGGTTCTTCTGCGCGCTCGAGTCGACGATCTCGACGTCCACACGCTGGTTCGCCCCAGGCCCGACGTTGGCAGTCACGATGACAAGCTGGTTCGGGTGCACGCTATTCCATATGCATTTTGCTGGCGGGTAGCGGTATGCAGGCAGGGAGAATTTTATGGCGTGAGCGGGCTGGGCTAAGAGCAGAACGAGTGCCAGGACGAGGAAAGGCACGGAGGTCAACATGCGTATGGGGCTTGGGAAAGGCTGCCGTCGCGAGCAGCGTTTGCAGGGTCTTCTCGTCGCCGTCGTGCCTGACACAGTCATTGTAAAGGAGTTCGTTGGCGACGTGCACGACGTGGGTCGCGCACGGCTTGATCGACACGTCGCGTCCGCCTAAAATGGCTGACCCCGTGCGAAAGCACTCGCAGACAGTATCTTGCTCTCAAGCATCTCAATTCTCGTACTATGTTTTTACTTGTCTGGCAACTCTTACTATCCAACCTGAAAAGTTTATGATATTCCACCTATACTTCTGAATCTGACATAGAGCCATTTGTCACCACTCCTGCAAGCAACTGTCGGGTCCTCTTGGCACAGCATTCCTCCAAGCCTTTTCACTCTTATATTTCTCTGCCGCTTCCTGCACTGCAGCCTCATTGATTTTAATTCCGAGCCCTGGCCCTGCGAATATAAAGCTAGAGGTCAATAGTCGAATTTGTATAGCATAGTTAAGTTATCTCACCTTCGAGAGCCGAGACGAACCCATCTTTGATGTCAAAAACAGACGAGTCCACCAAATACGTGAAGAGGTCCGCTCCTTGGTTATAATGTATCTGAAAAAGAGTAGTGAGTATATTGTGTAAGAGTTTGTGTCAACTATTGACTGGATCATTCACCTGCCAACTCATTTCTTGAATAACGTCTATATTGAAAATAAATCATTCGCGCATGAACGAGGGTCAGGAATTGCACTGACAGTTTGGGGATGAGATGCCAACTTGCATACACGCAGCCAAAGCAATCGGACCCATCGGAGAGTGCGGAGCAAGGGCAACGTCATAAGTTTCCGTGAGTGTTGCAAGACGCTTTAATTCGCTAATCCCTCCGCAGTGCGATACCTGTGGATGCATTCAGACTCCAAAATGATTTGAAAAGAGGATAAAAATACGGACGTCAGGTTGTGCGATGTCCATAGCTCTGCGCTCAAGATATGGCCTGAAGTCGTGTCTCGTAAAGAGCCTTTCTCCCGTAGCTATAGGACACGAAGTTGCCCTCGCCAAGTCCGCAAACTCTTCAGGTTGTGTGGGGAGGAGCGGTTCTTCCCAGTTACTCAAATATCAGTTGCCACTACATCAGTTGAATCAAACGCAATCCACCTTCGATAAAGAAAGGTTGGAGGGGCTCTAGGAGTTTGGCGAGCTGTTTGGCCATGGGTTTGTGCAACCTTCCATGGAAATCGACACCGACGTCCAGACCGATGGATTTCACTTGTGCTACACGATTGACGGCGTCGGTCAAGCAGGAAGGAGAGTCAAGCCACCCAATAGGCTCTGTATCATGCAAATCAGACTCGGAGACGTTTCTATAGCCATGTACAGACAGACCCGTGGCATTCATTTTCACCGCAGTAAAGCCTTGAGACTTCCTGAGATTTGCTCCGTCGATAACATCGCTCGGTTTGTCGCCGCCTATCCAGCCATATACGCGGACACGATCTCGTACTTTACCCCCAAGAAGCTGCCACACCGGGACGCCTAGCTTCTTGCCTTTGATGTCCCACAGAGCGATGTCGAGACCAGAGATGGCAGACTGAATAACCGAAATCCGATCCCTCTTTTATGGGCTGCGTCAGACAAGTGATTGTGAACAGACTGACCATAAGTACAGGTCCTCCGCGATAAAAGCCGCTCCGATATGCAACTTGCCAGATATCTTCAATGTTGTCTGCGTTGCTTCCTAGAAATCGGTCTCTGAACTCCTGATAGACACCCTCGACTGCTTCAGTGTGACCCTCGAGAGTCGCTTCGCCCCACCCGACAAGCCCATCTGATGTTTCTACCCGTACGAACAGCCAGCGGGGCGGAACTCTGAATACCTATGAAAGGAATCTTGTCTTAGTCTTGAGTATATTTTCGACGCGAGAGTTAGGGACGACCTCAATAGTCTTGATCAAACTCGGTTCACGTCGGGCGGACATGACAGTCGCTACTCAACGTTCTGAAGCCAGGTTCATCGTCTGCAGTGTCGGTTTATCGGATGTTCATGGTTCAGCGCGGTCATGGGACTGCTTCGATCTGCCAAATGACGGCCCGGGAAAGTGCCAGTGGGCACAGTACGAGCGTGATATTGACACAGGAAGAACGTAAATGGCACAAAAGGCTGAGTACAAGCTCGCATCGGAGCAGCCTCCCTCTCAAGCCATCTTTACCCTAGGCGATGGACGAGATTATCGCAGCTGTCAGTATGAGTCATAGTCACTATGAGCTCCAGAATGCAAACAATTCGGCTAAGCTGGAAACAGTTTTGCTGATGGCAAACACATATTTGAATGAGGAATTATCACGCCGATTCTCCACAATTCTGAGAATCACATAATACGTAATCCGGCAAATGAGTCCTATTTTGCTATTCCCACGAATACAGAGTGTTACCTCCGAGCTTCCGATCGCGTTTTACACCTCTTCATTGTCCAGGATGAGGTTGACTGGCACTGTCCCGCCTACTAAAGAAGCTGTCGACGTCGTTTTGGGCATCCTGAAAGGTTTCCCAGAAGGTGCCGGTACATCTACGAAGGACATCTATCGTCTCGCTACACCCAAGGCCCCACGGAAATATGACGCGGGCAAAAGACAGAAACTTGAGGCCCCGGAAAACCCAGTCCGTTCCGTGTCGTAAGCAGCCTCTTTCACGGTCGTGTGCAGCGTAGACTAAACATATACTTCGATCTAGATACTTGAAGAACACGGTCCTTCGGACTTTGGAGCACAAGCGTTTTATCGAAAAAATAAGCGTCAAACCTTCGATTACCAGCAGTGCAGCGAATCCTGAGGCGCATTCACAAACGCCGCCTGCGACGAACGATGCCAAGGCAACACCGCATGCACCATTGAAGCTTACTTGGATATGGAGAGTGTGTAATCAGAAGGCGTCGCATACAAAAGATCCAGTCGCACGCACGAGCTAGCGATTATACGAAGCCGATTGCGGGTGCAGATCGTCTTTTATTCGCTCCGTCAATGGAGATCGTTAGCTGCTCTTTTCCTTGGACACCATATTACCGCGTGTGGTGCCGCGAGAGCGCACGCTTGGAGATGACGCGAGAGCATGTCGAAGGAGGTCGGTGGATGGATATGTGTGTGGTACTTGCGAATTTGTTTGTGCGTTCATCGCCGTGCTCTTTCTTTGTGAATCCAGACGCTTTTAAGCCCAACAATGCACCGACCCCCGTTCCGACGTATGACTGCATTCTCTTTCGTGACTGGACAACGACCACGTGTTTTGAAATCTAATACTTGCTGGCTCTCCGCGTTTTCGTTACGTTCTTGCTCCCGTTTACTTGTCGTCTTCTCGGCGTAGCGGTTGTATCGATTCATCAAGATGCGCAGGCCAGGTACGGTCGTGCAAGGAATGTTTCTTGATCACTCATGATCCCTCCCACGAAGTGTGAAGGAAGTGCTACTCTTTGATCCGTTGATCTGCTAACAAACCACGTCTTTATGCTTACGCTGTATTGGTCGCTCTATGACCTCGTGCATTTGTTTTGTCTTGTACATCTTCCTGCGCACAAGCTGAACATGTTTGTTCGACAATTCTTGCTCGTTCTTTGCTGCAGAGTGACCGGCTAAACTGTGCCCGAGCTACTCCCGTTCATCGGCCCATAGCTGCCTACTATGATGCTTTCCAGCAGCGCAGAAGAACAAATGCAAGGACTCGAAATACACACGGTATATGTATTGTCGCAAGAAAGTATAATGCTGACCATATGTGGGTGCGATCCGCGCTACTTCCTTCGGTCTCGTGATCCCGCTCGTGGAAATTGCTGTCTCCTTTGCCTCAGCAACAATTTTCCCCTGATAAGAAGTCCTCAGTCCTACATGGCTTACAAATTTCTTCAAATTTCGATTGGCTTCTAATCATGGCTCTCAGGTCTCTGGATAGTCATTGTTGTGTTTGAGACTGGCTTTCTCTCAAATCCGGTTCCCTTTGCCATGTGCTCTAGCAAAAAATGTTCACTCGCTCAGTCATCATAATATGTGTTATCTATCGCCGCTTTTCCGCGTCCGGTTCTGCGAACTTATTCGATTGATCAGTATGACAGCGAATCACCAGAAGGGAGACCGCGACTTCATATTCTCTTCCTCTGGTCCTTCAAACCCAGCGTTATGGTGTGCCTATTTCTAATTTTGCGATGGACCTTTACTCGGGGAACAGAACTTGAGGCGCGCACGGCTCTCGGCCGCTCTTAAAGAGCGACGAGTCTTCGCTGTCCGTTTTGTTGGGATACTCCCAAGTGGCTATGGGCTCCCCGCTGTTCCCCACATCCACCAGTCTTGCCATACTCTTTGCTTTAGCTCGCACACTTGTAGCTTCATCAGTACCGAAGGCCGATGATTTATGTGCTGCCATTGGAGGACAGAAGTGGGTCGCGCCTAGTGCCGTGCGCGCCTGTTTCGAATCTTTCCCGATCAACCAGACCACCAAGTCCAATGTGAGAGCCTCCTTTTAAATGTACTTTGATTCGACGCTGACGAGGACCGTGTAGATTCTTGATGTCGTCACGAAGACGCTCGCCTTCCACACATCTGTCAGCTACCAGGTGCTTGCGCCAGAGCCGTTCACTGCGGACGTGCATGAGGACATCCTCGGCGACCTCGCGCGCATCGGGAGCACGGCGTACAGCTCCGAGTTCGCGATGCACATTGACCTGTCGCGTTCTGTGAAGAGGCTCATGGATGGACACTGCGTGTACACCAATCTGTGCTATGACTCGCTGTTCCTGACGTTCGTGCCCACGCCGCTTGTGCTACTCACGGACGAAAATGGTGAGCAGGCCGTGCGCATCGCACCCGAGGCATTCGAGGTCGCTAGCGCCGAGTTCGCCGATGAAATTGCGCTGTGGCAGGATGCGCTACCCGGAGAATTGAAAGGGCAACTAGCTTCGGTAAGTGCGTTTCAGCGTGCCTTGCACATTGCAACTGATCTTTGAATGGCGTGATTTACCTTCAAGCTTTCTGGCGCCAAAGTCCTTGCGATCAATAGTCAAGACCCGTTCGTCGCCGTCGATGCCAACGCTGCGATCACGGGAAGCTTTGAGGGCTTTGGCACGCGCCAAAACAGGTATGATCGACGTTCTGCAGTTTAATGTGTGGCTTCTGACTCTCGAGACTGGGTGATCGACGGATCGACATTGTCGTTCTTCCTTTTATTTTACTTGTCTTGTTAAAGCTTCTTCTCTAGTTATCAGCGCGTTGATGCGGGCTGGAACTACATCATGGGAAATTTTGCCCAGATGTCCCTTCCGTTGACAGACTCGGTTACCCTGACGGTTCAACGTGTGAATAGCAGCTCGAATGAAACATTTTCGGTGAGCTTCGCTGTTTGACAACAAACATTCTGGTAAAATAGGCTTAACCTTTCTGCATAGCTGCCTTACCGCTCGCGCTTCGGAACGACGTCCATTAACTTCACTGACTCCGCATCGTTCCGCGAGAACAACTGTGTAGCCACAGCAAGCACAAATGGTGTCGATATGAGTGCTGACGCCGTCGCTCTTCAGCGAGGCATGAGCTCTGATGTTGTCAAGAAGCATTTTATCTCCGCCATAGTCAGAGATAAGCCGCAGACAGATATCGTCCTCCCGGTACCGCTGCAGCCTGCTGCACCCGTCTCGGGCAGCGGGGTCACACAGTTTTATTTGCTTGAGGACGGAAAGACCGGCATCCTCGCGCTGGGCAGCTTTGATGAGCCAGACTTCGACGACTTCGAGACCACGCTACTGAGCGGGTTGCAGACGCTCGTCGACAGTAATGCGACGCAATTGATTGTCGATGTGGTATGCATCAGTTGTCTAAACTCCGCGCTCGTGGGATTGATATTCGCACATTCTTTGCAGACCAATAATGGCGGAGGTATGTTCTTTGTATCAGCCTCTTCCGCATGATCTGCGTCGATTGCACAGAAACCTAATCTTCAATATGAGTAGGCTTTATCTGCATCGCCGAAGTGAGTCAAGATGGAAATATACTTGTCCCACGCTTACGAACCGGCATTACAGTGGCTACATCGCATAGTAGGTTCAGTCTTGTATATCATCTCTCTTTCCCATAACTTTAAACCTCCCGTAGATTGCCGGCCCTAAAAATACGACAGTACCGCAGGCTGGACTGTTCACTGAAGCAAGAGACGGGCCCCTTGCCCAGCTCATTGTCCAAGCCATTGTGAATGGCGCAGATCCGAATAACGAGCTGCTGTACAATTCGCTGAACTGGGCATTCGCAAATAACACTCCATTTCCGGCTAACTTCGACTGGCTTCAGCCACCGGTACAGAAAGTGATTAATGGGCGGGCGGACGCTTTTAGCCAGCGGTCGGTAGTCTCCGCCGGTGCACTCTTATCTGAGTTTTATTCTAACTAGCCTACTTTCACGTTTTGTGAAAATTTTATCTTTGACAGTCTCGGTCAGGAATGCCAGCCGTTCGATCAGACTCCCCCGGATGCGCCTTTGTTTGACACGAAGAAGGTCGTCATTGTCAGTAATGGCAGGTACGGTACTTTTAGAACAAGACAATCAGACAGCGTCTCGTAACTGAGGACTTTGTGCCACTCATCAGATGCGCGAGTTCTTGTTCCCTATTCTCCGTAAGTTCAGTTCCCAGACACGCAATTGCGGATCTTTCGGACGACGACGTCATTCCTTCTTGCTTCATTCAATTGCGCTCTAGGTCACTATGTCGAAAGAAGAAGGATCGAAGACTGTGGTTGTCGGCGGCAAGAAGGACGTCATCCAACAGTATTGCGGTACGGTTGGCGGACAGTCCTCCGACTTCACAACCATGGACACAGAAGTCAAGGTGAGTTCTGGTGGCCGCCCAGAAGACGGCGTGCCTCACTCGATATTTTTGTCAATACCGAATAACTGAACTCTTATTCCACGCGGACACTTTTAGACTACCCATCTTAAGAGCAATCCCTTAGCGCCGCCTGATTTGTTCGTATACTTCTTTTGTGCAGTTAACCGTTCCCCGAATTGTGGAGTAAAATGGAATCGAGTTCCACGGCGCGCGCACACTATGTAACATGCACTATTACCGGAGTTTCTCTTTACCATTTTCGTTCAACTCCGAAGTGCGGGCCGCTGATCATTTTTATGCAGCTTAACCAACAGTATGCAAGGGATCACCTGGAGACTTGGCTTCGGTATAGTGGACACGCAGCAGCCGGAAGGTGGGTTCCTTACGTTCAACAGTCGTCTTCTTGTTTATCACTTGTAAATTATGTTTCCTTCTTCTTCGGGATTCTCCGTAGATCTACGTGCTGGTTTAATATTGTGGATTTGCGACTAACACCGGACTTTCTCCGATTTTAGAATGGCAGAACCGCCCCGCATCCGTGAACTTCCCTCTCACCACCGAAACGTAAGTGTTTCTCCTCCGTCGGCGCTGTCCATCAGACTCTCCAACTTTGTCTCTACGTTTTATAATTGACCTATGTCTGTACACTTACTGATGCACTATTTCCCATTCTCTGATCGACAGGGTCAACAACCCAATGGCGCTCTGGGCATCCATCGCCGCGACCGTCCTGTGATTTTGATGCTCGTCGCGTATCCGTGAATCTCGTGGGTCGTTGAGGAAGAGCGGGAGTCGCACTGGCGTAGAACCAATGCCTGTTTTTCTCCGCTAAGTAAGGTATAGCTAGAGAGCGCAACTGTGTTCGTAAGCTTCGCAAAGACACGCGGGTTGAGCAGTTGAGCTTGTGATGACGCCAGAGCCAAGGACCCGATCCTCGAGCTGACGAGCGCTGCTACGTGTCGTGCGCGAAAAGGCCAGCTAAGAGCTAGGCCGTTATCGTCTTGGGAGATGGCATCAGTATCCATTCAGTCCCGGTTGTCGCGCACTCTCACTCTATTCTTCGCGTGTGTAGGACTCGCGGAAGTAATTCTTTTTCTTTGTCGAGCAGGTGCACAGATGCACATGCATCCGTTGTGACAGCGTTCTGTAGCTCGCATGCTCGCGTTCTTTTAATTTGAAGAAGGGGGGACGGGAAAAAAACTGAAGGCGTTACGGAACGGCCGCGAGTCTGCCCTATCAGCCTTTTGGGCTTCTTAACTTCGAAGGAAGCCCGAAAACTGAATTAGCCATAACGCACGCGGCCGTTCTTGTCCCACTGAGAACATCAAATGACACACGCGCGCTGCAAAAGCGCACATCGGTGAGTCAATACTTCAGTGTCTCCCTCGTTGCATCAGGGCCGGGGTTTTATATCTTTAGACGCTTTTCGTATTTTCTGCGCAGATACAATCTCGTCAAGCGTTACTGGAACTTCTTTGTTCAAAGTTGCGAGTTGCGTGCTAGCATCAGGGGGGAATACTCATGCAATGACTGAACCTGCCTGCAGGCATTGTGGAAGACTGTGGACGGACTTCTTGTCGGTAATTACCGACCCTGCTGCGATCGAAGCCGCCACCGAAGCCGCCTCGACGGTGGGCCATCGGCACAAGTAAAGACAACTTGCCTGGAAGAAAGTGATACCGAAGAATGCACGACTCGACAGAAAACTGACGTTGTCAAGCTACGTCAATATCTGCCGATAGGAAAGAGAGACGGACGCCGCCACAAAGGGGCCTCAACCTATCATCATGATGAGAATCGCACACCCGCTTTTGATATTAACGTGAGTACATGCACATTCTTGAATATCCGAGTTAACGTCGCATAGATGCGGATAATAGACTCCAAGATGGTACGATGGCATCTCGTCTGCTGTGCAGCTGAACATTCACACATTTTCTGCACGCGTAAGATCATGGTAGCCTATTCATTGCACGTCCTGAATCCGCTTTCAGAATTCAAGCTTCGCGATGGCGCCACCGCCGCCGCTTTGCGGTGCGCGTCACGTACGCGGGAGCGTTCAGCTTATCTCTCTATCTGATATATTCCGAGACGAGATCTAGGTGCCCAGTTCAGTTCATGGACTGTACAGCGAACCATGACGTTCCCAACCCAACGAAAATATGACAGCGCACATTCACTTCGAACACGCTCGATCGAGAACTGCAGTCTGCGGATCTGGCTAGAGATCCAGAAGCAGGCGCGGCTGCGAAGACTGAAGTACTGAATGCTGGCCATGGTTTGGTCGGTGGATCCCGTGCGCTCCCGTCGCGAACCGCCGCGCCGTTCTTCCACAGGCACGCAGAGACACAGTGTACATATCAGCACTGCGCTTTAATGCGCGCCCAATTCCGATCTATTTCGAAAACAAGAAGGGAGGCGAAGCTGCAATGCATCTCCCCCTTGGCACCGAGATTCCAATACCGCAGCAATCTGCCTTTGTGTCCATACAGCGGCACTCGGTAGCGGCACTAGGTAATCTCCCAGCTCTTCGGAAAGTTTACACACGTAACTCAGTACTCGAAAAACCAGATGATTGAAATTCGGGGATCGGGCACTGAGTATAACTGAGTACCGAATAGTCGAGTGTATTGAGTTATCGAGTGCCACACTGTATAGAAAGAATAGTCTCCGGCCTGCGCGCCACGCACGTCTTCCAATAACCTGCGCTGAACTTTCTCTTGCAACTCAGTCCAACCAATTCAACTCTAGTAACGATCGCAAAATATAAGCAATTCACACGTCAAGATCTTGGATAAAATCTAATCCGAGCATGCATTTAAGAATTGCCTGTAAAATGTATACGAGGGCCGATCCTATGATAGAAATACATATGACCACATGAGCAGAAAGAAAAAGAAAAAGAAAATCAGAAGATGGAAAAAAATGCAAGTGTGAGACGGTATGTGAACCAGGAAAGGCATCGACGCCGTCCGCAATATGAGAACGACGACGTAAAGTAAGTGCGGAACGAAGTGGAGGGTGGGCGAGGGTGTTTTTGAATCTAAGTCAGCGGAGACCGCCGAGAGCGTAGTACATGGGTTACAGAACACGATGTAGAAATAGAGACGAAGGAGGTCATGGGCTGCAATGTGAAGGTGAGGAGAGGGGTGAAAGTGAAGGGGATCACGTGGTCATGGGGTCGTTCCAATTCAAGTCACAGGTCGGAGAAAAAGACCAAAGGCAAGAAGGGAGAGGAGAAGAGTAGAGATGTGAAAACAGATTCAGTCCGTACGACTCCGTCGTCAAGTCATAAGATAAAGGACTAGAAAGATGAATGTGATAGAAAGCGAATAAGCAGGTTCCAGCGGAAAGTCGACCTCCGTCTACACCGACTTAGGGACCGCCGACCATCACCTTCAGCGCGAGCCGACCATGTTCGTCGGCGCCTTTCGCGAGGAGCTCGAAAGCCGCGCCAGCATCCTCGAGCGCAAAGCGATGTGTGATGAGTTTGTCGATGTTCGGGAGCGCTCCGGCGGAGAGTAGAGCGAGGGCCTGCGGATACGTATTCGCGTAGCGGAACGAGCCGAGGATGTCAACCTCGCGCGTCGCGGCCGCGGAGATTGGCAGCAGAACGTTGCGCGCGCCCATACCGACCAGCATCACTTTTCCACCGGCGATACAGGCCTGTGGAGCGAAGATAGCCAATGAGCATGGGTTATTTAAGAACGGGTGGACTAGGCCTCGGGCGCCGATGGCGCGATGAAGAGGAAAAGGAAGGTGATAAGACGGTAGACCAAGGACTTACGTGAATCGACATCTGGATGCACGGTTCGGCTCCAGTGCACTCGAACACGATGTCAAACCCATCTGGCTCGTCGAATTCCTGAAGTGCCATCATGATGTTTTCTTTCGTCCGGCGCAGTATATCCTCGGTCGTCTTAGCCTTGTCGCCCGCAGGTAGGCAGTAGACAGCATCCGCGAAGCCATGGCGCCGAGCGAATTCGAGCCGTTGCGGGTTAATATCGAGCGCAACGACACGTGCGGCGTGGCGGGAACGCGCGATTGAACATGCAAGCAGACCGATCGCGCCGACACCGAAGACGAGGACGGTGTGTCCTTTTTGCAGTCCTGCACGGCGCGAGGCATGGATGAGGACGGAGAGGGGCTCTGCGAGGGCTGCTTGTTCGAATGAAACGTTGTCGGGGATGCTGAAGAGAAAAATAGCAATCCACAATTAGTTTCTCGTTGGCTTAATAATAGCCGGAGTAGTTGACCGGGAGGGGTGGAGCAATGAGATACTCACGGGTGAAGGAGATGCGCTGGATGGTTCATACTGTCTTGCAGGGTACCATCGAGATGCGGGAAGGTCTTCGCGGAGCTGCAGAAGCGCATGCCCTTGCAGAGGTTGTAGCGGCCCTTCTTGCAGTAGTCACAGTTGCTGCACATGAGGCCACACTCGATCGCGACGCGCTGGCCGATTCGGAGGCCAGAGACTTGCGAGCCCATTGCTGTTACGACGCCGGCTGCTTCATGACCGAGTACGAGCGGCTCCTGGATTGCGAAGTCGCCGTTCCGACCATGCGCGTAGTAATGCACTGGAAGACCGCAAGGGTGTGGGGTGAGCGTCGGAGACAGATTGGACGAGAAAAGGGGTACTCACAGTCGCTACCGCAGAGACCAGTAGTGACGATGGCGACCTGAGCCTGGTTGTGGGAGGGGGGCCAGAGGACGCGGTCCTCGACGCGGAGGTCCTTGGGGCCGTAGCATACGACAGACTGCTGGGAGGGAAGAGCCATGGGCGACATTTTGGTAGACGAGGAGTAGGATGGAGGGGGGAGTTGGAAGAGTTCGGACTGGAGTGGATGGCCATTAAGTATTGTTTTCGTCGGAGTAGCTGAGCAGGTGGCGGACGGACGGCAGTCGATGGCTAGTCTTCCATCCCTTTCCGTTAACACGGCCCGACCTCCGGTCAAGCCCTTTCAGGGCAGGTGACGCGCGTGACCCCTTCTTTCCATATCCGGGGTTCTCGTCTCTTTCCCTTTTTTCCTATTTTTCTTTTCTTCTTTGCAGAACCTTAAATCGAGATCTGCCAGAGATAGCGTTAACCGGTGCAGTGCGCCTGCGGGGTACGCGCTCCTCTTCTCTTTCACTCGTCCTCGTCCTCGCCGTCGAGCACGCACGACGACCGACGACGCCGAGGTCGACGAGGTCCGTCGGCGATGAATCGCATTTGCCTTTCCGCCTCTGCCTTCCGTCTCTGCCTTCTCTGCCAAGCATCTCATTCAGTCTGGTTAATCTGCCGCCATTACGAGAGGTTCGTTGCAGAAAACGCGCACCCAACGCACCAAAAGCGCCTTCCCATACAGTCACCTGTCTTATAGACTGACTATCCGCCTCTATCTTCTGATTTGCTTTGCGCCAACGTAATAGTGACATTTTTTTTGTCGGCGCATTGGACCCTGCTCTCCCACGCTGTGTCAGTCGTTATCTATCCCTCTGTTCGCCCGTCCGTGCCTCGAGCAAGAGAAGGTTTACTTTTGAATTCGAGCTCGTGTCTCCCGCTGCTACAACGTATCTCGTCACCGCCACGAATCTCAATATGCAGTGTTGCTCATCGCGACTCACAGTAGACGAACAAGCATGACACATTCGCTTAGATACTTACCAGACATTAGACATTCTTCTCGGTGATGTGTCGTAAGCGCCGCAATCGCAGCCGTACCAGAAGATCTCCAGGCTGCCTGCGAGTACCCTCTTTCAGCCACAATGCATTCGCGGGGATCTCCTTTTGTGCGGACCGGGAATTCTCTGCTCGCTCATCCCCGTCTATCCTCCGTCCACGCCAATGCTCTCTGGGTTCAGTTCTTCCGCAGCAGCACGCCCTGGTCATCCACCTCCTGCAACAGCACACCCACGCGATGCGAGCCGCGAAGCTCGAGCGCCAGCCCTCGCTCCCCATCCGGGGTCCGAATTCCAATTCTAAAATTTTCTCAGTAGACACACGTCGTAGTCTCCGCGGCTTCTTTAATTCATTATACGGTGCATCGCGTACACCCGCTGATCCTCTTCTCTGCGTGCGGAAGTGCTCGTGCCCTACCAGAATCCATAGAAAAAACGAAGAGCAGCCGCCGGTTGGAGCTCGAGGGATGACTCAAGGGCAGACTGGTGACCACCAACGTCCTTCGACCGACTTCGAAGGCGACTGCAGATGACTGTGCAGGGCAGGTGCCCCTCCCTTTATCTTTCTCGTTCGCGCCTCGTCGCGCCTCGACTCTGACTTTGCTCTGCGAAACTGGTGCCGATGTTCGGATAATAAAGGGTCAATTGTGTGCTTCGGATGAACGACATAATCGTATCTCTAATCGCCTTGTCGGACTTATGTCTTGTGAGTGCCCTCGAATCCGAGTCTTTTGCCTTAATGCCCGCCTGATTCCGCGTCTATCTCTAAAGCTGGAGACCGGCTGCGTGAAGTACTTCTCTTGAGCCGTGGCCGCCATGTATGTTCCGTTATCTCATTCTTGCAATCTCTTAACAACGCGGTTCTTTCTTCGCTGCGGAGACTCAAGAAGTGAAACGCATTCAATGAGAAGAAAAGACGGAAGTGGGTTCTATAATATCTTAGACACGCACAAGCCAATCCGAACCCGCGCATCCTCCCAGCAGGCACGGAAATAGAAGTAGTGTCTCGGATCCTGAGTACACACACACATCCAATCCATAAGCACATCTCTCAACTCTGTCTAATCAACTCTGTTACTCAGTTTGTTCGGTATTGTGCGATCGCCCTCCGTTCCCGTTCCCCGTCGGGCGTTTTACGCTGCCGGACATCTTCTGTTCCGTCTTAACCTTGGTTCTTGTCCATAGATTCTCTCGGACCGCGAAAATCAGGTGTGATTCTTCTGTCCCTCTGTCCCGCTCCCCTGTTTCCTTGCTTTCCTGTAGTTTGGGACATTCGGATCCGGAAGCGTATGCTGTAAATTAAGCTCTTCTTCCCGCCGATCGCAGTTCTTCACAGGAGATGTGTGACTGTGCGCGGGCGTGGTCCCGCTCTTCGCTGTATGCGTCTTCGGCTTGCTGAACAATTTGCATAGAAGTGCCAGAGGAAGAGGTCACTCGCCCCACGCCGGGCTTCGCTTTCCTTATGCGTCCGCAGATACGGAACGCATGATCACCAGAAACGCGAAAGAAGAGCCCGTACGAAGCAGCGACGGCTTTTCGCCAGAACCTCTGCGCGCGCACGCTCACTTATCGTATTGCAATTTGCACCTGTGCTGCAGATAAGTATTGCGGCGTATACAGCTTCGCGTCCCAGCTCCCGGGTGCTGTCTCGCGCCACTCTCCGTCTACACACGAAGATACGCGTCGCCCGCGCGCGCGTCTTAGTGCGTCTCCGGATGCTCGTGTGCTTCGTCACGAGTGCCACATCGCGCAAATCCTCGCTCACCCCCGAAGTGCGTCTCATCCCTTCCAAGCAAACCTCCCCGTGACTGGCTCCACGCACGCACTTACGCACTCGTGCGCCGGCCTGCGGGTGCCCCGAAGCGCCGCCTGACAGTGTCTATATCCAAGTTTGAGGTCTGGCGAGGGACAATACCCCTGAAACACCCTGAAGCCGGCCGACATCTTAATTTTGCATGCGTATGGTTTATCTCTCGTCCTCGACCGTCTTTTCATCAACACCCGAGCCAATCAGGGGCGAGAGCGGCTCCGATCTCTGGTTCATTCGATGCATTTCGCGATCACCGATACCCGGAGACGCCGGACGTTTTCATGAGGCAAGTCGGGACGGTGGACCTCGCCCTGCATCTCACCTGGCGCATCTCAGGCTGGTCGCTAAGCTGGCTATCGACGGCTAAGTGTCAGACTGGCCAATCTTGCAGGCTGGACGTATTCTTCTGCGACGGGCTTCAGGAAGAGTTATCAGATAAGGGTGACTTTGTTTGCTAGCAGCTATATGTTTGAGCATATATCTATGCTTTACGGCTTAGGAATGCAAGGACTTACGTTCACTTACGGACGTTACGTATAGCTGCCTCTTATTCATTATATAAATTCATAAAGCATTGAAATTCTGCCTAGAAGGGTCGTGCGTTCTCAAAACTTGTACCCCGTTAGTCTCTTCTGGCCATGATTTGTTTTTCCGTCTTGTTTTGTCACGGGCGAGACAAAATGAAGGGATTGCAAAACGGAGATTAATACACGGGGCGCCGGACCAGACCGCCCGAGGGAGCCGGATCCCGCAGCCGTCGATCAGCAGATCCCCATACTAAATATTAGTTCGGCGGACCCTAATGGAGCCGCGGCCGCGGGTCGATCGGGCGGTCGGCGCCGGTGACGCGGGTTCCAACCGCACAATGAAGCCGGCGGGCACTCTGGTCCTGCCAGCACCTTTTTTTCTTTTTCTTTTCTTTTTCACGAACAGCGCGACTGAAAATTCGCGCGATAGAGCACGGGGCGGGGGGCCTCGGAGGCCTCGCACGCCCGGATAGCGCCATCGAGGCGCGACAGAATTCCCGGGGCCGAAGGGTGCTAACGGTCTTATCAGAGACAGCAGCAGCGCCTAGCGAAGCTCGAACGAAGTTCGGCCGGGCGCGAGCGTGGATATGAAAAATTCTCCAATTCTCCCGCCAGTCAGGAATCAGGATGCGCATACATAAGTGCACCACGGTGGCTCGGCGGCTCGGCTCGCCGCAGCTCGGTTCCCCGCAGCGTGCGCTCGACGAGCGAACGAGCGTGACGGCTCCCTCGAAAGCAAAGCAGGCAATAAGGGGGCAGAGTTTGGAAAATAGAGTTAGTCTTTCTCTATCTCACCCTCATATTACTCTCAGGGTCTGCAGCGTGCCCTGCGCGTGCCCGGTCTCGTTCTCCCTTTCGTCACGTTTTTCAGGCGGAGCGGAAGACGCCTCTCAACTCCGAGGTCCAACCGCTGATAACCGTCTGCTACCGCCTCGGCTTCTTGATCGTAAAAGACCATTCTGCCTTATTGTCGCTCTTGAAAAATGCTACTCCCTCCAACGCACTGCAGCTTGATACTACTACCTTTGGTGCTCGCACTCGGTGGTTTCTTATCGTTGACCAGAAGACTTGCAGTGGCACACTGACAACTTGAAAACTTTTCGTATATCGCAATACACTCGGGCTTGAATAGGACCAGCATGTTGGCGCAGGTGCTCTGTCCGCGCGTCCAAATTTGATTGGAAGCCGACTCCGTATTACTATTAGATCGCCATAAGTCACACTTCACTCATCTCAACCTCAAGACGTGACCGACGGAGCCCGAGCGAGTAAATCCTGGCACATCATCATCACCGATGGGTATCAGAGTTCGCAGCCAGTCAGCTGGCGCAGCCAGATCGTGAAGCGCCCGCCTCTGCTTTGGCTATTTTCCGAAATGAGCGGTAGCTGAGTGTTCTTTGCAGTTTTTCTTTTTTACGGGGTGCTGGTGCTATGGATCGTGCTACGCCCGTCTCGAGTGCCCCTCCCATGCTCATAATCGATTGGCTTCGCGAAGGAGCCGCTAGCCGCGTCCGAACACACAACCCGTCTGTTCTCGACTCTCGTGCTTAATCGCCCATCCCTGCCCCCAATAACCCCCGGGCGTATCGAGTTCCACGCAAGCAGATGATGCGCACTAGTGGGCCACCTAGCACCCACCCTTGAATGGATGACGGAGCTTCGAAGGCGTTCCAGGCTCTGTCGCGCTTAAAAGCGAAGCGCCGAAATTCAGGGAGCCCGCTCATGAATCATCGCACACACACATGCGCGGATTCGAAGCAACTCACGTGCAGATCGCCGGGCTGCAGCACAATACATACATACCATACATACGTATACGCTATCGGGGATTTTCTCGCGCGCGCGGGCGAGCTTTTTTCTCAACACCGCTTCTCGCAGGGGATCTTCAGAGCCCACGGCGCGCCGTCCGTCCTTCGTCCGCTTTCGACGCGAATTCCGCGCACTTGAAAATTCGGCGCCGTCTGAGCAGGCTGGGCTCTATCGCGGGCACGTTGTTTGTCCACTTACAATGCTAGTGAAGTCCGGGATCGTCCAGGGCGTCCTCACGTCACATTAACGCGAAGCGAGTCGCCGTCGATAGCCGTCCCCCTTCTGAGAGCCCGATGGGGGCTTGCAGGCGCGAGCGCGCGGGCGAAAAGGCCGCAGAATCCGTGCCCGACTCCCGACGCTTTCTCTCTTCGACTTCTCCGACTTAAAAGCTATCCTGCGTGCAAGTACGTATCTCTCTTTCAAATTGCGCTTCCTCTCACAGAGAAGCGAAAGAAGAAGGAAAAAAAAAGGATTGATCGACTCGTCACTCCCGAAACACCCAGAGTAGACCGGGATTATGTATAGTAATTTAAACAACAAACATGTTATCTTATCCCGGTCTACTCAGAGTTTTTTTCTATCCGTGCGTTGAATGCCCTGCAGACATTCGCATTGAGACTTGGAAAAGCGGTCCGTTCGAGCGAGGGGCGTACCTCAGAATTTCAAGGGCAACCTCTCAACGCATCTAGCGCGCGCGAGCGCTGCTATCGGTGTGCGCGGTCCATTGGCGCCGTACAATGCGTGCGGCTTGCTCCGGTGCGCATGTCAAGTCTGAACGAGAGAAACACTGCCTTTCCAAACTCCAAACTAGTAAAAAATATCCAGTAACAAACGTTTCTTAATCCATAACTATAAATGCACAACTTCATGGCAGCGAGGCCCTACGCTCAGCTGTGCCTGTCAGTGCGCCACATCTCCAGCGAGCGACTTTAGCCGCTGTGCGCCGTGGCGCCACAAAGGGTCCTATCTCCGCGCCAAGATATGCATGCTGTAGGTAGCGGTCCACACGCGCAAACAACGAATTTGAAAATCGAAACGCGCGCACGGAGTCTATCAAAGAGGGCTTCTGCTCCCGAGTGTGCCACCATGCACTGACATCGTTCCGCTGAGCGATCAACGCGCTTGTTTTCTTCGGAGCATTGTCAGGACGCGCTGCAGTGAAAGCCGACAGTGCCCGCACAAGCCAGCCACCACGGCTTCTCGAAGCTCGCAAGTCCGGGTTCGCAGCTGGGCGGGGGCGACACGTTCCGTCGCGTTCCCAGCCTGAGGTCTTCGAGATAAAACGCAACCGAGATGAAAACTCAGGGCTGCCCTCTAGACTCCTAGCGGCAGAAGCAGGACGTGGGCAGATGACGACGGCGCCCGGGAACACCTTGAGGAATTCACATTGAGGAATAGCCATTTGATTAGCGGGAGGCTCTGGCACGTAAGGATCTAGGTCCGATAAATCGGTACAAGCGCATTGTCTGCGGGCCGTACAAGCTAAGAAGCCCGAGGGCGGGCGTTCAGCATTAGATTGAGCGGTATCGGTCGATACAGTTCAGCGGAGACCTTCTGCCTTTCGGCCAGATTTGGTATTTCTTACAATTTTCAACATTGTCAATCTTTCATAGGTCTTGCAAAGCAGCGTATTTACTAGTGACTTGTCAGCGCATTGGCGAGTTCATAAGCGGCTTGAAATATCGTGACGTCGGCGTGAAGTATGTCGGAATTTTACTAGAAGTGATAAGAGAAAAAAAATGTTTTGTGGCAAATCATCCCCAACCTGCGAGTGCGTCGGTGGATTTGCGGGAGATATCGCGCATTCAAGGGCGCATTCCACAAATCAAACCAATCGTCTGCAACGTTGTTCCTGGACTACCCGGCGCTCTCTTTGAAGTCCTGGGCGCGGGACACACGATCCCCGCTTCTCGTCCTCGGATGTCCGGACGGGCTGTTCCGGCGCCTTTATAGTGCGCCGACATATCTGAATGAAATTGTCTTCTCTTTGCACGTCTCCACAATGTACACCCCGATTCGCTACTTATCGAAACGCGCACTTTCTGCTGCCCGCTCAGCGTGCATCAGCACGTCCGATTTCAACACAATATAGGTCCGGACAACCGTGGATCCATCGGAATTCCGCTTTCGTAGGACGAGTGGCCGCGAGACACGGGGAAGGAAGGAAGAGTGGCTGAATGGACGGGGGAACTTACACGCAGCCGTGACATGCGTACTCCGCAGAGATAATTTCCGTTCCTTCCTAGGTTGGACATGACGCGATGGGAACCTGCGATTCTAACAATTCGCCGCGATTTTCCACGCAGTCTGCTTGCGGGCCTGGCGGACGCGATAGCCGTGCCTCCTGGCGCTGCTTCCTGAGAGAAGCGATTAATCGAAAGACGCATGACGCAAATGAAAAGTGCTGTTGGCAGTTATCAGGGGCCCTGGAATACGCGAAGGTAAGTGAAGATATCCTCCTCATGCGTTTCGTTTAGAAGAGTCACACAGCAATCGGAGAAACTAGAGAAATACACAGTAAGATCTAGCGCAATCTGTTCATCCTTTTTTCAGTTGAAAGGGCTTTTTCCTTTGCTAACGGGTAAGCCACCGGCGAACGACGTCACAGGTCCATATTTGACGGCTATTGTTATGACATGCTGTCGAAGAAGATGATTAGTATGGGTACGTGTTGCTGAGTGTGGGTGAGTAATGGGCCTGGCCGGGACCCGTCGAAGATCTTCGACGAGGGTGAGGCGGAAAGGGAAGGTTGATAGAAGGCTACACACGCGGGGGCGCATAGTCGACGCTGGAAGCTCGGAAATGTCGTCAACAGTTGCCGTGCGAAGCGCGGGCTCAGCGAGACAGAGCACCTCCGCAGTTTTCATCTGTATAAATATCGAGCGTGCTCCCCGGTTCGCAAGGATTCTCGACAGGAACTAGAACAGGTTGCACGAGATGACACGGTAGAATCCGTTTGTTCTGTGTTCGAAGAAGAGGACGACGATGACGACTGCTGGGCCACACCTTCTGAACTTAGACTCGTGCTTCACATTTGAGGCGCACTCAGTTCAGCTGCATCTGTCTGTTCGCCAGAATCAGCCACCGTGTTTCCCATCTAAAGGAAGTCTATCAAAGTTCCTGACATACCGGGATTTCATTTAGGCCTTTTTTCAGATTCTCTGCCCAAACAGGAGCCGAGACCTCGCCACTACCCTGGTATCGACCTACGCAGACCCGCGCTGAACCCGGAAGTCGTTTTTGATTCTTCCCTGCGCAAGCCTCTTTTTCTTCCGCTTCCTTCGCTCGGTCGGTGCGAGTGACGTCCCCCGTTTCCCACCTACGATCTCTGCAGCAAATAGCAAGTCCTCATCTACTTGTGATCTCTGAATCGAGAAAACTGCAGCGAGATGTACGGTCGGGGCAAACTCCATATTCCGGACAGCGAAAGGTGCTCTGGTGCACAATAGCGCTTGCTTCATGGATCTGTGTCCGATGCGATGTCGGCTAGCAAGTTTTCCGGAGTACACTTCGAAGGACGAAGCAACTCGGATCCATCAACTCTACGTGACAGCGGTTCTCGACGTAACGAGCGAAACTGCACGCTCGAAAGAGGCCGCTGAAACGAGAAATCCTGCTTAATTATGCTTTATGAGCAAAATTTCACTTTTTCCCTCTCCGATGTTCAGAACCTTCGTAATAACTTGTAGGCTTTGTTCACCAAATTTCAGAAATAAAGCACGGAAAGTTTTGAAGTCAAAGTGTTGCTCACAGCTCATGCTTGGCGTATAACGAGAATTTCATTAACAAGAATCAAGTTTTTTTTAGACGAACGAAGGTTCGAACGAAGGAACCAGGAAACGAAATGAAAGGGCTTATCGTGACCCATGGTTTACAGCACAGAAAGTTCACAAGTTCACCCTCCCAGCTCAACACGAAAAAAATGCAGACATAGAAAGGTTCAGCTCACCTCAGATAAGACATCCCGAGTGTGTGACATAGGCAAGTAGGAGTCCGAGCCGCATAAGCATGGTGTTAGGACGTGTTACGGCACGATGCAGTGCGAATGAAAGGGAAAGCAGCTCAACTCACCTCGGAACCAACCCTTCAGCCAGAAGACAATGTCGTTCCGTAGCCATTGGCACCACTCCGGAACGGTTGAGGTCAATGTGCGCGAATCACGCAACGGTCTCCCCCTCCGTCCGCTCGGAGTAGTCTCGGGCCGCAAGTCGCTTTCGTACAGGCACCACCACCCGTTGCGTATCGTCTCTACCTATGGGAGCGCAGGTAAAACTCGACGGCCTATAGGAGCGGAAGCGGCTCGTGCAGTGCTTGGCGGTAGTTCCGCGGCGCCTTTGAGGCCAGCCTGGGAGAGCCTGGGCTCGGAGTACTCCACCGACGTCTCGCTGCGCGCAGATTAAAGATATGGCTCTCGATTCTGGCAGGTCTATTGTCGGCTTCTCACCCTCGCCCTCGTCCCCATCCACGACTCTGAACACACCGAGAATAACATAAGAATCAAAGGCCCAAAATAGTTTAAGATGTCGGGAAAGGTGTCGGATCTTGCGAGTCTGCGTCGTGTAATGTGCCGGAACGTGACAGACGTCGAGCGGTCGAGGTAGAGTCGAACATGTTGAGATTGTAGTAAATTAACGTGTGTTCACAAAATGAAAGTGGTGACGTAGGTATTCAAAATCGAGTCGCCCACGGCCCACCGACATGTCGGCACGGCGCAAACAGCCACAAACGTTTTTTACGTCACACTTATTTCACTCCTGAGGACCACCGGAATGAAAAAGCTAGCAAGATAAACTCTGTGAAATTGCCCAAAAATAAACTGCAAGGTAAAATACACGTACGGTACGAGCAAAAATAAGGGTCAACAGCTACTGAAGTATGTCCATGTGAAGTATCGAAATGTCTGGTAAAATAGTATAGTCCGGGAAATGTGAGAGGTGCTGATAATCACTAGACATGAGCGACGACACGTTCGTGAAGAGTCATTAGAGATTAAAACTACGACGAGGAGAAATGGGAGGGAGATAGAGAGATAGATAACCAATGTCCAACTTGAGCATACCAAAGAAACAGTTTGAAGCTACCAATTCATAAAACTCCACTCGAGTTGTAAATGCGAGAAAGAACAACAATTTCCTTTCCTCTTGGCCGGGTAGTGCAGTAGTTGAAATATGCGTAGCAAGTAGAAGAAAATATTTTGAAAATAGTCATTGTCGTAATCGGCGTGAGGAAAGGGAGTGTAACTATTTTCACGTTGTAGAAATCGTTAATTGAGGAGCACGCCGCCGAGGAGGGAGGTGATTGCCGTCACGGTGATCGTAAAGACCATAGACCCACTCCATGTCGCCACATGGTCAAGCTGTCCGAGCGCAGAGTTCGCCGTGCTTGAAGTGGAGCCGGAGGAAGTCGTAGATCCTGCCCGAGTCGACGAACCTGAGCTTGATCCAGTGGTTGACCCAGGAGTACCCTGTAATAATGAGAACGATCGTTCAGTAAAACGTGCAATGAGCAATTGAGAAAAAGAGGGAAATAAATGTAAAGTATAGCAAATAATACAAGAAGAGGTAAAAAAGAAATAGACAATGGAAAAGCGCGGTGTCGTAATTGAAGAGCAGGACTCCGCGGCAGAGCTAATGCTGCTCACCGTCGTGGATCTCGAGCTCGTCAAAAACGAAGAGCCGGTCGAGGAGGTGGGTGATGAGGTAGACGGTAGGTAGACGTAGGTGACGAGGTCGAGGAGGCGCGTGATGAGGTAGATGACGGGGTTGGGCTGGATGAAGTAGACGAGAGACTAACGTTAGTAGATGCAGAGGCTCCAGACGTTGCCGTCGTGGTAGCTCCGGAAGTCGTAGCGCCGTTGCTGATGGTCGCGAGCGTCGTGCACTGCGAGGAAGCTGGCGCAGGGTGCGCAGATGGTGTTGAAGGGTCACCTTGGTGGAAAGTAGAACCACTATAAACACCCATTGGCTAATAAAAATATGTAAGCAAAACGAATCAGCAAGCAGTGTTTAGATATGCATATACCTCTCCAGTATCGCCAGCACAGTTTTCAAACACGCCTGCATCATAGTTCGCAGGCATGTTCCACATGCAACCCATCTCGTCATAGATGTGCTGGCACAACGCGGGAGCATTCCCACCGTCCTTGCAGCCACGGAAACAGAACTCCGCGTCCGACATGAAATTCTACAGATGTCACGTTAGCTTTGAGTGCCATGCATTCCAGTATGGCAGCTCGACTTACCGTCCACTCATGCAGTTGTTGCAACTGACCGAAAGCGCTAGAGAACACCAAGCCCCCGATCGGGTTACCTTGATAACAAAGAAATAACGATTTGAATAACTCTGTCAGAATGAAAAAAAAGACGAATTACTCACCATTACCATCAGCTCCGTGCGGGTCGAGTTCACTATAAACATGTAAGGACATAGACTAGATAATGGATGTAATGCTTATTATGCGTACCCTCCCTCATCGCCTGCAGGGATGTTCAACTTCGTAAGGTCACCGACGCCTAAAATATACTCAATTACATGCCAAGAGACAAGAGAGGAAAGCTGCACTAACCAGTGATTTGGACGTAGTCGGGCGTCTGGACGAAATGAGCGCCCTGAATCGCGCCGTCAGGAATGAGGCGCGTGCCTGTGCCACTCTGTTCAACACGTGTCATATTGGATCCATCATAAGCCATGGCAATCATCCGTACCTTCGTGCACCATGCCACCTCAATCCGCTCAGTCTCACCGATGGTCGAACCGGCACCCGGCTCAGGCGGAGCGAACAGGCAGAAGTCGTCCACCGAGTTCACTGTTGATTTTTTTTCCTGTTTAGCATGCTACGAACTATATGCGTCGAAAAACACTCACAGTATGCGTTCTGGCACATGGACGTCTGGTTCGACCCCGTGCCACACTGGTTGGTGCCAGACTGACCCTGCTCGGAGATGCCGGGCGCATTCGACGGAAGATAAGTGGCACTGTATGTCTGCGCGAGTGCGGCGGCTGCGAGACCTGGGAGAATAAGGACGGACTTCATGGCAGCGGGACGGGGGAAGACGACGGACGAGGAGGAGGATGGTGGTGGTAGGAGAGTAAGAAGGATGGATGGCTTGGCGTCTTGTTTGAATTGAAAAAAATCAGGCGGCTTTTGAATGCTACCATGCTGTAACGGCTAGCGGATACCGTGCCTGTGAACTTCGGGTCCTGGATGTCGATCGCCGTCAGCCTTCCTTTTCCAGACACCAGGCGCTGGAGGCGCTGTTTTCTTCACAGCCACACCGTCGGCATGAATAAAACAATTTTTGCAGGAAAAAGAAAAAAGAAAAAATCCTGTTAAAATCGGGGAGTTATAGGGGAAAAAACAATCAGTAGAAACTACAAGTTGAACTATTCCAGCCACTAATCAGTGGTAAAAAAGCAACGATGGCCGGGGAAGCACCCGACACTCGTGTTGATGTTCGCGCCGGAGAACGGTGCCGGAGTGACCGAGTCTAAGTTGCATTTATATAAGGGCAAGAATTAGGAAGTCGATTTGACGAACTTGAAACATAGCTTCAGGCTAGAAAAAGATGGAAGACAGAAAGAGTAGAATGTATGGCATTTG
Source organism: Phellopilus nigrolimitatus (assembly GCA_021029095.1). Classification (NCBI taxonomy): domain Eukaryota; kingdom Fungi; phylum Basidiomycota; class Agaricomycetes; order Hymenochaetales; family Hymenochaetaceae; genus Phellopilus; species Phellopilus nigrolimitatus. The sequence continues at coordinate 76,610 of JAJOHG010000081.1, forward strand.
TTATCGCTGAAAAAACGAACTTTTGATCCGAAGTTCGAACTCCGAAGTCGAACTCCGAAGTGTGTACTTTCAGTGAGGTCATAGTTTCAACTTCTTAGGTCACACTCCGCAGTCGACACTTTATGGAAGGCACATGCTAATTCCTTAATTGCAGATCTCAAATCTTATCAAATTAAAATTCAATATGAAATCAGAAGTTGTAGGGCCTATGCCTTCATACTCCTGCACCCAACATAAGACTGCATATCGCAGTTCCTAACATGCTACAAACATGGCTATGGTGCATGCATGCATGTTTGCTCACGTAGTTTCTAATCCTAAGAAGACAGGATGGAGATGACTCACTTGGATAGACGGATTATTATTTAGTCCCAACTTTTCCACATGTAGATTAAGCACTGAGTTGCCAGGCACTCGGAATGACCATTCCATTCCATTTCACATTATCTTGAGCAGTTATACACGTCTTACTTGCCTGCACAACACCGTGCTCATTTCGCCGTTTCCACACCATTCTCGCCTGTTTCCACACCATGACAACCAATGTTTGGCAGAGATCCGTCTCCATAATATTTGAAACACTATGGCTAGGTGAGTCCACAAATGTAAGAATGATTGCTTCTTCCCCGTTTCATACCAGATTTAAATCTCATTTCTCTGCATTTTTGCAGTTTTCTTGGCCATACTGGCAAGCGAAGCAACGCCTCTGCAAGCGAGCGGGTGCGTTCATGCTGCTGGTATCAAGTTATGCCCTCCCTAGCCCTGTCGCTTTGAATCCACCACCATAGACTTACCTTAGAACCCCCCTCACGGCCCACCCAATCTTCATCTCACTCCCTGTCTCTGCCAGTGGGCTTTCTTAATACTGGTTGCACAATCCCTCATTTGTTATCGTATTTTGGGCCTTGACATTTGTCCCATTGACGCTCTAGAGTTGTGTTGCCCCAAAGCACAGTCAGTCTCAGATTCCTTTGTCGCCATACTAGCCAAGTAACTCTAACTTGCTGTCAGACAAACTGTTTATTCTTCTGCCTGGCCTGCTACTCCCCTTGAAATACTCCTACTTGCAATGTGAGTTAACTCCATCACCACTGCCTTTTTTGTGTTCGTTTGCAAGGCTCTGACCTCTGCATCTCCCTCAGAAGTTTGCATTGATAGCTAAGCGCATTGGTCCTAAGAACTGGTTGCGCCTTTCAAGCATGTGAGATGAAATCCCCCTGAAAGCAAACTCACTGATTAATACCTCGTCAAAGATCGTAATGAGTCAGAACCAGCAGCGATCCCTTGCTCCTCCAGACTTCGCTTCATTTATGCAGCAGATGCAGGAGTTCTACACAGCACGTTCTGCTCAGTCAGACACCAGCAGTGCTCAGCCAGGAGTGCCAAGTACGATGGGGCCTCCTCCTCTGCCACGCCCAGGCCTTCAAACAGGCCAATCAACTCCATTTGCAGCTTGGCCTTTTTCGCATGCTTCGGACTCTGAACACTCTACTCAGCCCATCCTGAATACTACTGCAGCATCACGTCCTGGTCCTCCATCCATTCCACCACCTATACTCTCCCAATACCAATCTGCTCGTGCTACCATGCCAAATCAGACGTCCTGGTCTGATACAGCTGCTGCCCAGATTCCTAGGCCATCATCGTCTCAACTCAATCCATATCAGGGTCAGACTCACAACCCGGCTTCGTCTCAGCCCATGCCCTCATTTTTGAGCCAGACACCCGGAGCGTCTTTTCCTCAGCATTCACATTCGCAGGCCCCACGCCATACTCCTGCTTTCGGGACGAGTAGCACAGCATTGAGCCTCAGTACACGAAATGCAAACCATGCATGTATGCAATCTGCAGAGAGGTCACTCCCACGGCAGCCACTGGTACAGCAACGACGGTCAGGTCGAGGTCGCCGACCCGGAACTGCGGCCCATCCTCCAGGTCTAAGCTCACAACGGGATACTATCCAGGACTGCTTTGGACAGGATGGTCAGACCATCCGGATTACAGCAAAAGTTCTTCCACACCCAGTAAGACTCTTTTGCGTGCATTAAATGGCGTCCGGACTAAACAACTTTCTTGTTAGGACTCTTTGGCTCCAAAGACGAAGCAGAAGGATATGTACATACTCTTCCGTTTCCTAAAAGAGTCACACAGCATGGAGCTTGAACGATGGGCTCTTCGCTTTGAGGAGGAAGTTCCAATTGAATCAACGCTTGTGGATTTCATTGGTCACATAGCGAGGAGGATGGAGCAATCAGAGATGCGGTATGAGTTTGATCGCCCAGGAGAGTCCTCGGCATATCTGAACCATGAGGCACTTCCCCTGGTTCTCTTGTGCCTTCATAATAGGGGGTGTGAGAACACAGATGGGCAGGTGCGCTTGCGGCGTGAGCCAATCGAGCCTGAGCTCACTTTTTCCCATTTGGCTGCCAATGTAAACATGTTTGCATCATACAAATGCATTGAGGGCACTCGGCTGGGACAGAAGAGACTGGTGGTTCATTTTGGTAAGCGTCGGACGCTGTTCATTGGGCATTAAACTCATTGCTTCTCTAGCCATCTCGAGCCAACCTTTGAAAGGAATAATTGGCGACAAGATCCACAGCTGCATTGGCCGAAGAGTTCAGGCTAAGTTTCCAAAGGATCAGCCCGACAACGAAGTGGGAAATAACTCAGAAGGCTGCGATACGGATGAATCAACGGATGAAGACACTGAGTCAGACGAAGTCCCTCCAGTTTCTCAAATAACCCGTACACCTGTAAGAAAATGTTTACTTTTGTTTCGTTTAATTGCTTAGAATCCCCTAAAGCGTCGTCATGTTACATCAGCCCATGCTCCTGCGTCCCACTCCTCAAATTTTACCCCTCGTACCTCCATATCGACATCAGTGCTGGCTTCATCGCTGTCAAGACAGATGTCTCTCACCACCAGCATTGCAGCAACATTTCCTGGCTCGGTATGGAGGGAGTTCTGGGAGCCCATCCAGCCTGCGAGCTTGGATTTGCCATTTGAAATGGAAACCTTCGCAGAGTCAGTTTATGAGGCTGCGACTACAGGGAGCACTGTGGATAGGCTGGAGGTTGATGGGGATTGCGTTAACTCTCTCGCGACAGCATTCATAGAGATGCTGCGAGAATGCAGCAATATAGGCGATTTCACCAAAGTTCTAGTACCAGCCAGGTCATTCAATGTGTAAGCCAATTTGTAATCTCTGCATCTTGTTCATCGAGCCTCAACCCACTAATGTGCACTTCAACCCCTTTCTTAGATTTGGTTCTACTAATGCCCGTCTCTCCTTTGGGATTGGTGTTGAACGAGAGGTGATATACACTTGCTTTGGGCGCTTTTCAGCACAATCCCACCTATGGTTCCATGAGCTTGCCGACAAGCAATCGTCAATCAAGACAATGCATTCCATACAGTCTGCTCGTTTTGTTCCCAACAGTCGGATCCAGGACCTGAGAGTACTCGGTGCCCTCTGCGCTCTAATGCTCATCCTTGGGCAGGCCCCAAGCCCTTTTGACCCATGTATGTTCCAGTTCATTGTGCACGATTGCAAGCTGCAGTCTCTGAATGAGGCGCTTGTCGGGGCATGGCACCCTGAAATACGACGAACGGTGCTTGACTGGAATGCAGCAGGTCCAGAGGGCAACATTGCTCCCTTTGCGGCTCACTTTTTAACATATCACAATCAAGATGTCTGTGCTCCTTTTCTTTTTCCTGTCTCAATTTCCTGAAAGGCTTTCTTTCATAGCCATCAGTGTACCAGGAACGCGACATGGACTCTCACAATGCCATTGCATCGGAGATGCTCTACAAGGCCATTCTTGGGCCTGAGATGCATCTCCACGTCGAGTGGCAGGCCTTTATGGCAGGCTTCAGGCTTTCCTGCCGAAACGGGTTCTCATTCCCAACGGTTCGCATTTTCTCATTTCTACTGAGTCTAGAACTTCGTATTGTTAGAGATGCTGATTTCTTTTATTGAAGGCCGTCAAGCTTTTTCCAGGTGGCTCTGATGCATTTTTGAATATTGTCTGGACGTCACGTATTGCCAATTTTGGTACAATTGAGCCGCTTCTCAGGATAGAAGAGCCTGCAAGCACATTCCTGGCTTCACTGGAGCGTGCTCTCCGACGCTTTGGAGAGACCCCTTGTGCGTCATTTGCATCTCTTCTGGTAAAGTTTCTGGGTGGGTCAGGGCTGCCATGCCCCACATTATTTGATGAGGTGAAGGGAGGCTTCAGTCCCATCGTGGATTTGTCGTGCATTCAGAAAGAAGGTTTTCGAGCAAAGGCCTTCTCTTGGGCTGCAACTGGGGCCCCTTTCGTGGACGCAAATTCTGAGCCCATCAAGGTTTGTGCATTACTAATGCAATTGTTCAAAATCGTTTCTGACCCAGGGATTCAGGTTGTTTTTGTGGACGATGACAGCATTTCCTACTGCTCTGATTCTCGAAATCGTCCTCTAATGATTGAGATGGGCAAAATTCGATTCAGTACATGCTTCCGCTCAGCATTTATTCCTGCAAGCCATGTCATTGCGCTGGCATCAAGAGAATACAATGCTGGCTCAGAGCCCTCTGACTTCCACACGGCCATCAACAATTGGTTTTTGTGTGAGTCATTGAACGCCATTGGGGGGCATACTGTCATATAGGACCTCAGCAGTTCTCAACCTTCGTCCATCCATCCCCACTCCTATGATAAAATTAATATGCTCGTCTTCATGGCGCACTCAGCACTACTATTGCTACTCTCATCCTCCTTTACCTGCCATCCCCCCCACCCCCCCCCCCCCCCCCTCCCTTAATATACTTCCCCTGTGCATTCCGATGCAGTCATTGCTTGCTACCTCCCTAATTCATTTTTTTTAAATCCCTTTACCGCTCCTTCAAGAAGCATGGCTTACTCCATCCTCCTACTAGTATACCAGGGCCAAATCATTCGTAACCTAATAGCCTTTGAAACCCGATGCATGGGGTGAATTTAGACATTCTCTTCCCACTTCTCCTGATGACGGTCGAGAATGAGGAACTCGTGCACCCTTCGACCTTTTCGAGTCTAAGAAGAAGCGCAACAACATCAAGTTCTACGCGTCTTCATTATGGACGACTGCGAGGACCTCATCCCCGAGTACCTCAACTTCGTCAAGGGTATCGTCGACTCCGAGGATCTTCCTTTGAACATCTTGCGTGAGACACTTCAGCAGAACAAGATCCTCAAGGTCATCCGCAAGAACATCGTGAAGAAGTGCCTTGACCTCTTCCAGGAAATTTCAGAGGACAAGGACAACTTCGAGAAGTTCTATGAGTCGTTTGGCAAGTATCTCAAGCTCGGTATCCACGAGGATGCGCAGAACCGCAGCAAACTCGCCGAATTTCTTCGCTTCTACTCAACGAAGTCGACTGAAGAGCAGGTTTTGCTGAAGGGTGCGTGCGCTCAATCTCGGTGATGATGATCACTTTTATTGATCTTGTTTCCAGACTACATTACTCGTATGCCAGAAATCCAGAAGTCGATCTACTACCTCACCGGCGAATCACTCAACGCCATCAAGGACTCTCCTTTCCTCGAGGCTCTTAAGAAGAAGAACTTCGAGGTTCTCCTGCTCGTTGACCCCATCAATGAGTACACCGTCACCCAACTTAAGGAATTCGAGAACCACAAGCTTGTGTGTGTCTCAAAGGAGGGTCTCGAGCTTGAGGAGACCGATGAGGAGAAGGCGGCGCGCGAGGGCGAGTCTCATCAGGAAAAACCTCCCCTGTCAAATACTGTCAAATACAGTTAGATATGCTTCAATTTCTTCAATTTGGCTCAGAATCTCTGAATTTCACTATCTGAACGGCTTTGAAGGATTTGAAGGATTTGAAACTGGTACCAACAATCCTTCAAATCCTTCAAACCCTTCAAAACCGTCAAATCCTTCAATTTCGCTATGGTATTGTTATGCAAATCAATTATTGCTTATGAAAAACAATCGCATGACACCGAATCGAACTCACGAAAGACCTAAACCAGAAGTACCGTTCATAACCATTACACTATAAATCCTTTTCTTTACTTCAAAAATGTAATACTATCATCGCTGCTCCCTGTAGCATCTAAATCAATATTTATTCAAGTCCAACCTAACCGGCCCTAAACGTTATCGAGCCGGCCCTACATGAAATTCAACTTGCCACGTCAAAGCAAGAAAAATTACTCCGTCTCTTTCTCTCTCGACATCACTACTGGCAGTCATCGACAACGACCACACAATCATATCAACGTCATCCACGCCCGAGTTCTACGTTGCGATCATGAGCTTTGTCGATAACGATTGCCTCGAGCCCAGTGCTCCATCCTGCTGCACCGCAAGACGCAGATGATCGTCGACGTGCTGCAGGACGACACGGACCCCATGGTTAGCGTGATGAAGTTCGACAAGGTGCCCACGGAGAGCAACGCGGATGTCGAAGGCCTCGACCAGCAGATCCAGGAGATGAAGGTGCGCGGCGCGTCGCCCTTGTGTGCGCCGCAGAATGCTGCTCACGCCTTTTTTACAGGAAGCGGTCGAGCTCCCGCTCACAAACACCGAGCTGTATGAGGAGATGGGCATCCGGCCGCCCAAGGGCGCCATCCTATATGGCGTGCCGGGGACGGGCAAGACACTCCTCGCGAAGGCCGTCGCGAACCAGATGTCTGCGACGTTCCTGCGTGTTGTCGGTTCCGAACTCATTCAAAAGTACCTTGGCGACAGGCCGAAGCTGGTGCGGGAGCTGTTCCGCGTGGCCGAGGAGTACGCACTGAACATCGTGTTCATCGACGAGATTGACTCTATTGCACGAAACAGTGAGAATATTGCTCGCAGTTGTCTGCATGCGTGCTATTGTATGCTGAAGCAGCTTGTGCAGTTACGAGTCAACTTCTAGTGGCGAGCGTGAGATCCAGCGCACCATGCTCGAGCTGCTGAATCAACTGGACGGTTTCGACACGCATGGCGACGTCAAAGTCATCATGGCCACGAACCGGATCGAGTCGCTCGACCCCGCGCTCTCTCGTTTCGGTCGCACGCTACACGCCTCCTACGCTGTGCTCACGGTCGTGCTTTCGGTGGACACCAGCACACTGCATCCTACCTCACCCGGGCTCAAGAAACCCCTTTCTGGAACCCCATCTATGTGCATTTCTCTTATGTAGCCTGACGGGTTTTTTAGATGTAGTTACTCTTGTATTGTACAGTTCATTTCCTAATATTATATGCTTTACTATTATATGTGCTCCCCTGAGACGTGTCAAATGACCTTCAGATTGCTTCAGAATCGCTCAAAAAACTATCTTCAGAAGCGTTCAGATCCTTCAAATCCTTCAATTCCACGTGTCTTCAAAAGCTCTGTGAGTAGATCTGACGTTTTTCAGATCCGTCAAATCTTTCAGAAAACTGAACGGAATTGAAGCAAACTGACGGAATTGAAGGCTATCTGAGCCAATCTGACAGGGTAGGTTTTTCCTGATGCTGCGCAGTTCGAGGAGCTCTGCAAGGTCGTTAAGGACGCACTCGGTGACAAGGTCGAGGAGGTCGTCGTCTCGAACCGCGTCACTGACTCGCCGTGTGTGCTCGTTACCGGCCAGTTCGGCTGGTCAGCGAACATGGAACGCATCATGAAGGCCCAAGCCCTACGTGACTCGTCGATGCCGTCATGCATGGCCTCGAAGAAGACGCTCGAGCTTAACCTGCACAACGCGATTGTCAAGGTGCTGAAGGAAAAGGTCTCCGAAGACAAGGCCGACAAGTCCGTGCGCAACCTCACGTACCTGCTCTTCGAGACTGCGCTTCTCACCTCCGGCTTCGTCCTCGATGAACCGTCCTCATTCGCGAAGCGCATCCACCGCATGATCTCGCTCGGTCTTGATGTCGATGAGGACGAGCCGGAGGCGGTGGTGGAGGAAAAGGAGGCGCCTGCGGCAGAAGCCGCCTCCACTCGGCGATGGAAGAGATCGACTAGAGGGTTGATATCTTTCTCGTTCCTTACTTTCCCTTTTTGTTGTGATTTTATGACCTTGGGCATTGTTTTTCTACTTTCATTATCTTTAGCTGCCTAGCATGAGTTGTACGTCAAATAGCAATGAAATTCTCTTATCTCAAGCAATTATTTGTGTGTTCCACTGCTAGTGAAAAGAAACTCGTTTCGAAAAAGCCAAGAATTGCATATTTATGAAAATACATTGAGAAATACACAAGCTTCAGTTGCAAAGGACGTTATCGATACAGCATGTTGGTTAACACATTCATTATCAAGTCTGAGATGTTGAACGCTTGAGCATTATACGAAAGCAAAGAGATGAGTCCCTCGGGTCGTACCAACCCTCTTATTCCGGATGACTGCGCCTGGAGCACCTCCAGCGTCGCCCACAGCTCATCCATCTTCGTTCTCCCTGAGCAGCGCAGAGTTGCTCTTTGCGAGAGCATTTTGCTCGGTTGCCTGCAAAGCCAGCATCTGCATTACGTTCACGTCCGGCCGGTATGGATCGGCACTTCTCTCTGCGGTGCAGAGGCTCGCTTCTAGAGCCTGAATGTGTCATTGACTGGCCCTGCGTAGAAGGACTTGACTAAGCGTGTCACTTCAGTGCGGAGGATTGGTGGGTACTTACTGCGCAGCTTCTTCCGCGCCCTCCTGCGCTTTCTCGTACGCTTCGACGTGTTGCTTCATCTTCTGGTGCTCGCTGATGAGTTCTGACATCTCCTTAGATTGTTCATTGTAAAGGCTGATGTCCTTGTTCCTGGAAATAAAGTGGCGGTGTAAGTGTAAAGAATGTACATTCAGTCATTCAAAATCCACTTACCACATGCGGTGCATCGCCGTCAACTGCTCAATCCGCTTCTCATAGTCTCTCAAGCGCTGGACTTTCGGCGCGTCTTGCTTAATTTGTGTCTCGAGCTGGAACACCCTATTCTGCGCATCATCGAGAAGTTTGCCCTGCGCGGCAAGATGAGCCTGAAATAAGACAGTCAGTCAAAGGATGCAACGCGAAAAATCAACGACACATACCTCTAGGTCAACGTTCGTGCTTCGTAAGATGTTAGCCTTTGCTATTTCACTGTTCGTCTGTTCGCGGAGCTCGCTATTCTTTGACGACAGATCCTCGTTCCACTCATCATACGTCTGCTTCCTCAAGACTGCCTCATCCTGTTGGCTCTTTTCTTTCTCATTCAGACGTACCAGCTCTTTACGGTACCCTCGAAGCCGATTTTGCTGAGATAGACAATCATGAGATGGAAATATCTATCAGCATGTGGATTAGACGTACCAGTCGCTGCTGCTGAAACTCAGTATTCTTCGTCTTCACCCCATCCTGGTGCAGACGACCTATGTGCTGCACATTCTCCCTTTTCAACCAAAGTTCGAAATTGAGCTCCGTACGCAGAAGAAGGACCTCCCTCTGCAGACCGGCAATCGTCTCTTTAACTTGCGTTGGCATCCTTATTTCATCGGTAGGAGAAGCAGGGGCAGTGTCCATCGACGGGTCAACAGAGCTTGACCGACTCGGGGCAGTACTTGGAGGGGGCGTGAAAAGAATGGAAGGCCACACAGGAGACTTATCGGAGACATTGATGTCTGCACCTGACTTGAGGGCCGCAGAAGTGGCTATGAGATCGTGCAGCGAAATCCTACGCTGATGAAGAGGCGGAGTGTCGAGCTGAGCTGCCCGCACCGTAGGTGTCTGCGTCGTGGCGATGTCGCCACTAATACCTATTCCCCGCCCCTCGGGTAAGGCAGCTCCATACGAGTCACCACCGCAGCGGTTGGCTTGACTGGCCGTATACAAGTCCAGCATCATGCATTCCCAAACAACATGGGAGGTATCACATGAAGACCGATGGTCAGATGCTGCAAGTTCGCTGATGGCATCCTGCAGAAGAATTGACGGATGAAGAGTATGAGTTCGAAGTAGTAACTAAATTGGTTGTAGGCCTGAGACACTTATCAGGAAAAGGTTGTGCGTGCTCATTATTACTGGCTGGTCCGAGGGCATGGAACGCATCATGAAGGCCCAAGCCCTACATGATTCATTGACATCGTTATACATGGCCTCGAAGAAGACACTTAAGCTCAACCTGCACAGCGCAATCGCCAAGGTGCTGGAGGAAAAGGTCTCTGAAGACAAGGTCGACAAGTCCATGCACGACCCCACGTACCTGCTCTTTGAGACTCAGGCTGCGCTTCTCACCTCCGGCTTTGTCCTCGACGAACTGTCCTCATTCGTGAAGTGCATCCACCGCATGATCTTGCTCGGTCTTGATGTCGATGAGGACGAGACCCCGGAGGCGGTGGTGGAGAAAAATGAGGCGCCTGCGGCAGAAGCTGCCTCCGCATCGGCGATGGAAGGGATCGACAAGAGATTTGATGTCCTTCTTGTTCCTTACTTTCCTTTTTTGCCGTGATGCTTATTACCTTGGGCATTGTTCTTCTACTTTCATTATCTTTAGCCGCTTAGCATGAATGCCTGTATATGTCAAATGGCGATGAAAATTGTCAACATGGGGTATGAGGAATAATACGACATGTGGCTATAGAAGTTCTGAAAGCTTCCTATGCATTGCAATGCCCCTTTCCCATCGGCTCCTGCCATCCTTTTCCTCTGCCGCCTCAATTTCTTTGCAGAGCTTGAAGCCATTCTCAATGAACTGGAATATGGTTCCGGTGCTAAAAAGCACAAATGAATACCTCGTTTCATCCTTGCCAATCGCCGTGTTTCCATGAGGAATCACCGCAGATGGGAAGAAAACAATATCGCCTGGTTTCACCTGCATCGTAATGTTTGGTTTGAGGAACCTCATGAATCCACCTTCCTTCCATGCAAAATTGCCAAATGGAATAACGCAGCAAAGACCCCAGGCGAGATTCTTGTAATCGACGTGCATGCTGGTGACCGTCTGCGGCCCGGCGTTCAGGGTGGCTGCAAAAAATGGCAGGTCTGGGCAATTGGGGAAAAGATGTCCCAACAGGGCCTGCCACGCCATCAGTTCCCTTTGGCTATTGCTGTAGTAGGCCTTCAGTTTTGGGCAAAATGTGCCCATACTCTCTGTAGGTATTGTGTGTAAGTATCGGATGAAGCTGTCGTTTAATGGATGAATTTATACGCACTGGCGACATGCTCTATCATTTTGACAACAAAATCGTTTGTCTTAAACCTCTCCCATGCAGCTTGATTGTTTAAGCCCCCTACATTTACCCAGCATGGCACCTGCAGGATATGAGCTCTGGATTGAGCAAGATGGTGAAACGCCCACCTTTTGACCCATGCCGTGGAGCTTTCCTGTTGTGGATGAATTAAATTCCCCTCGCGTCGAATTGTTGCGCGAGGAGGTCAGAAATCTGTACTCAGACATGAAGGCTTTTCCAGCTTCAGTAAACCCATCAAGGACTGCTTTAAAATCAGAAGGCGAGATCACCCTTGTTATCACAATGGTGTCATCAACGTCTGCAACTACGTCATGTTTTCTTGCAGGGAGGCTCAGAAATGTGGAACACAGACGAAGCGGCATGAGAATCATAGGTACTCACCCCTCAACCCTTTCAATGAAGATGTGTTCCGCGACATCCCATTGTTTGAAATTGCCTGCCTTTGACCTTGGCATAGGGCCCGTATAGGCCTGTGATGTGTGTGGAAAAGTGGATAGCAGCTCGTCCACTTTGTGCAAATTTGTCTTGCTGAAGTGATGGTGATCTTTTTTCCCGGCTAGTTTTTCGTCATTTCTGGTCTTATACTTTTCTCGAGCGATCTTATTCCTAGTCTGCTTTCCTTCAGATGGCTTCATCCTTTTCTCTGATGCGCAGTCTGCTCAAAGGCCTCAGCAACATATCAAGCCGCGTCAGTCCATCGCCTGCTTACCCTGCTGTAGAAGTGCATTCTCGGGCTCCCAGTTGTTTCGTTTGAGGGGGTTTGAACCGTCTAAAGCAGCCAGGGATTCTGCAACGAATGGGTCTTGTGCGACTCTACATCAATAAATCCACTAAAGGCATGGCTGGATGGGCCCACCTCTACCCGAAGCGCTGTTATCATCTGCCACAAGCATGCAGGGGTCTGCATTTTCACTGCGGCTGCCTTCATCAGCCATGTCGCACTCCCTTTCAGTTGAAATTGTGCCATCCCCCTGGCAAAGCCTGCCGTGCCATAAGAAATAGATCTCCATGGCAAGGTATTTTTCTACTCACTCCTCGGCAGCATTCCTCGCTTCAACGGCTTCTTTGAAGTTGAACGATGTCCGCCACACCTCGACACCATTCTCCTGCCCCTGGTCTCAAAAATGAGGCCTAGACGTCGTTTACTATGAGGTGGGGGGGCTTACTGCTGTTGCCATTGCAAGGCGTTGATGCTACATTACGGTATGTATCTGGTCAGCATATTATTCAAAAGGGGACATCCCACTGGCTGCAGTTGAATTTGCATGGGTTCATCTGCACAGGCAGCGGTTGTCGGGTTGGCAGTGTAGAGCCCATTCCCATCATGCCCTGCTCTGATGGGCTGAGTGGGTGCTCCACCCCTAAGCAGTGTCTGGGCCTGTCGTCTCCTGAGCGTGTCGGCTGGTGCCAGACGCTGTTTTCGAGGTGGGCAGGCACCCCCTCCACCCCCAAGCAGCATCCGGGCCTGTCGTCTCCTGAGCGTGTCGGCTGGTACCGGATGCTGCTTTGAGGTGGGTGGGGTGGGATGCATTGTAGAATGCACCCTGTATTTCAGAGTGAGCTTGCTTACCTTGCGGATGGATGGAGGGTGTCGATGGAGGGGTGGGCTGGAGCAAGTGAGGAACCGCGTCCTAAAAAAATATACGCGATCACGTGATCGCGTCTCAGCGCTAGAATTCTCCACATACCGCCGAGACAAGCTTACGGAAATCGTACAACTACAATCCCAGGCTCGATGCGCTCAAACAGACGCACGATCAAATGTTGAGTACTTTCCGCGCACTACAATCCTCTCATAACAACCAATCTCGCCAACTATCTCGGACGTTTGAGAAGGTGCAGGACTTGACTGGTCAGCTAGCAGATCAAGATGCCGGATATCTAGCGAGGCTGCTAACCCCCGCCGTCTGGTGCAAATGATGGAAGAACACGAGATTCAGGCGAAGCTACTGGTGGAAAGCGTCGAGAGGGATTGGGAGGGACTTGGTGAAAAGACTGCTGCTCGCGAGCAGAGGTTCCATGAGGCTCTGGAGGAAGAGAAGTAGAGATCGACTGAGCTTGAGAAGGAGCTGGAGGACATGAAGTTGGTTATGGAGCGGATCAACAGGGACGGGCTTCCTCCTCCTCTGAGTCAGCGGTCCGGTACTCCGGGAGGCCCAGCTGCTACAATGGGGACGGCCTGTACGGCGTGAGCCCGGGCCTTGCTATGCTTAATCGGATGCAAAAGAGTGGGAAGACGTTTGCAGAAGTGTACGCTGATTATGTCAGAGTACAGAGCGAGCTCTCGATCAAGACGAGTGGGTTGGAAAGAATGGACCAGGCTCTCACCGAAGTCTTGAGCGAGCTTGAAGAAAAGGTATGTTCGCCAGCCAATCCAACACTTGAAACTGAAACCCATCCACTTGTTCTCAGGCAGCCGCACTTGCTCAACAGAAGCTGGAAATTCTGCGCGCTCAAGCCGATTCTCAGCAACTCACCAGGCTCTCACCGAACGAGACGGCTTCATGGCGCAGATTCAAGAGCATCGTCAGAAATATCTTAGGGCCGAGAAGGAGAATAACTTGCAGCAGCAGCAGCTGGACGATATTGGGCGACGGTTGAAAAGTCTGCTGAAGGAGCTCGCCCGTCTTCAAGATCCAACGATTCCGTTAGATGAAGGCATGGAGGGTATTTCGCCTGCGGAGAATATCGACGCCGTCATTGCGAACAACCTTGTGAACAACCTTGTCCTTTACCGCTCTCTTCCTCAATTGCAAGAGCAGAACCAGAAGCTTCTCAAGATTACGAGGGATTTTGGGTGCAAGGATGGAGGATGAGGAGAAGGAGTATAAGAAGCATCTTGATCGTGAGCAGAGCGAAGCCCTCCACGAAGCGCACGAGGCCATCCAGACACTTCAGATGCAATGAGAGAATCAACGGAAGAGTTCGCAATCGACTATCCAAGCATATTCCAAGGAGAGGGATGCTCTAAAGACCATGTTGGCGCGGTACGAGCGACACGGCGCCGCCCCTGAGGCCGCTTCCTCCGCTACTTCTCAAGTCAATGGTCGTACACATGGGACTTTTGAACTCGAGAAGGAGCTCGAGGAGGCTCGGAATGGTTTTGATGCCTATCGGCGGGAAATGGGTGTCGACAGCGTTAAGTTGAGCGAAGAAGTTGTTCAATATCAACGCGAAGCGAACCACTTGGGTGCGGCTCTGGCAAAGGCAAATGCGAAGATTGAGTTCCTTAATGGTGAGTGCCATTCACGTTCTGTCGCACAGCTGCGGTATTTAACAGGAGTTCTGCAGAGCGACATCGTATGGCTCAGGAGCAATACGTTATGCAGGAGCGCGACTATCAGAATGTGACCAAACGCAACCAGCAGCTATACGACCAGTACACTCGCCTCGATATTGCGTGCAACCATGCCTCTGAGGAACTTACAAGCAAACAGCTCCATCGAGCGCTTACGAAACGAGTGCGCGAACCTCCGCGCAGAGAAGAAGATCTGGGAGGTGATTGACTTCTGCCCTAGAATCTAAAGACAAACTAATCATAAAGCCTTCGTACAGAGTGTTCAAGCCCGCTTACTTGATGAGAACAAAATGCTTTCCGTTGAAAGATCGCGCATGTCGGATCTAATGGGCAATGTCCAGAAGATGCACAATGACATCGACAGGGCTAACGAGAGCGACAGACGTAGATTCGAATCTCAAATTCAAGCTCTGGAAAGCCAGGCGTTCGTCTTAGATTTTTTTCTTCTGCTTATGCATCTCGTCGCTGACTTTATACAGTCAGGATTTGCGTACCCAGGTGTCTCGTGAACGTGATATTGTCTATCAGGTCACGTCGCAGAAAGACATTGAGGTGCATGAGCTTCGTGCAAAGATCGACCGTACCGTCAGTGTGGTTTCGTCTTAGCTTATATTTTGATGCATCGGCTGACCTTATCACAGGTAGAAGGTCTATCCAAGGCCCGCGAAGCGGTTGTTGCAGCTGAGACGAGTCGCAAGCATCTTCAGGAGCGTGTCGACGACCTTGTTAAGCAGATGCAGACGAACGAAGAAAAGCCTGCGGTATATGAACGGCGCCCTGTCCCTGCTAGCTCTTCGCACGCAACATCGGAAGAGTCGGGTACGGAGCAAGAGCTCAAGACGGAGGTGGCAGAGCTTCGGTACGTTTTGAAAATCTATGAAAAGTTCCGTTTACTTATTAGTTACGCAGAGGTGCACTGAAAGCCGCCGAAGTCGACCTTGCAACTGCTCGAAGCCACGTGCAGCAGTTCCAGGAGATTAGCCAAGCAAGCGAAGACGCGCTGAAATTCCTCACGGAGTCGCACGATGAGTACAAATCATCTACGGAAGCTCAAATGGTCAGGTTCGAGGTGTGTAGTTCTCTCAGTTGTTTGAGCAACCACTCTCACATATTCTGTCTTTCCGTAGACTCAACAGAAAGCTCTTGACGAGAAGATTGGTTCCATGCAGAAAGAGCTGAACAGGCTGAATGAAAGGAATGCTGATCTACAGCAGACGTTAGAGAGAGAGAGAGAGCCGCTTTTGCTCAGGACAAGAAGACGTTGGAGGACACCATTGTTGATATCACTAATGCTGAGATGAACACTCGAACCGATCAGGCGTCACGAGAGAGCGATGTTCGTGAACAGATGGAACGCGCCAAGGCATGATTTTCTTTTGCTTTGTACTATGGACTCTAGCTGATATCACAAAACCAGGCTGCAGAAGAGAAATACTCTCGCGAAGTTGTGGCGCATGCAGAGTCCGTAAAAATGGTCGACAGTCTCAAACGGGAGATTAACGAAGCTCGCGCGACCGTTCGCGAGAAGATTATGCTTGCAGAAACGGCACAGGCCAATATTGCTGCCTCCGAAGGTAGTTGGAAGCAGCAAAAGGAGGCCCTCGACAAGGAGGTTTCTGATCTCAACTCTCGTTACAAAGATCTCGTCGCTCAGAATGCCATGCTGCATCAGCACCTGGAGGCAGTTGACTCACAGGCGTCGCGCATTCGCCAAGCTGCTGATTCAGCTGTAAACGCTACACATGATAGTAGCGAGGCAGACGATGTCGATGGGCGAATGGCGGAGTTGCGTTCCGTCGTTGCCTATCTTCGCAAGGAGAAGGAGGTCGTTGACCTGCAGCTCGAGCTGTCTAAGCAAGAGAATGCTCGTCTCAAAACTCAAATGGACCACCTTGCCCAAAGTCTTGAAGAGACGAGAACAACGCTATCAAATGTCAGTTCGACTTCAGCTCGAAGTGTGTTTTTTATTGACCCTCATGATAGGAGCGCGAACAAGCTGTGAACTCTGTTGAGAGCTCTGCAGAGCATACTGATTTACTCGAGCGGATTAATCAACCTAACATCCTCCGTGAAAGCAATACCACTCTCCGAGCGGAAAGCGACGCTCACGCTCGCAAAGCACGCCAACTCGAATCTACGCTGAACCAGCTTAGGACCGAATTAGGCCCTGTGAAGGAAGAGGCTAGAATTCTTAGGGCTGAGCTGGAAGAGAAGGAGCGTCAGATTCACCGTTTGGAGGATGAAAATCGCCAATGGAAAGAACGCAATAGCCAACTTTTGACGAAGGTCAGTTGAAGGACTCCGACCGGTGCGTTGGTGAAAGATGCTTACTGTCATTTCAGTACGATCGCATCGATCCCAACGATGTTCAAGCACTCAAAGACGAGATCGAGGACCTTCAGATTGATCTTCGCAAGGCCGAGGAAGACAAGGCTACTTATACCGCGGAAGCCGAGACTCAGGCGAAGTTGGTATGTAGATCATTTCTTCCCAGTTTCGGTCGGAATGTTTTACTTAATATTGTTTAGCTTGAAGATACTTCAGCTACTCTTGCTGACTTCAGGACGAAGTATCAATCGCTCAGTCAGGAGTCTCGTAATCGCCTTGGACAGATGAATGGCCAACTTTCAAAGTTAAACGAGACTGTCTCAGAGCTCCGAAAACAGGTTAAAGATCTCACTGCAGAAAAAGATCAACTCGCTAGCCAAAGCACTGCAGCAACAACAGACTCCAACGTTGAGGTTGAAGCTCTCAAAAGTCAATTGTCGTCCATCACGCAGGATAAGGATTTTGCAGCGAAATTACTCGCAGAGGAATTGGAGTGGTCGGCGAAAGCCGTTGCAGATCATAATGCTGCTCTAGTCAGTGCCCATCTCTTGTACTAGGAGCAGACTATCTCATGTTCGCTTACAGATTGCATTGCGGGAAGAGCGAGACAAACTTCTTACCGAGAAAGCGTCTGATCCAGGCGGCAATGCGTCGGCCGTTGAGTCTCTCGATGTCGCCCAACTTCGGCAGCAACTGGAGACCGAGAAGGCAGAGCTGAGCAAAGCTCGCGACGATGCACTCGCTCGTGCTAAGGTATTTTGTATTACATTGACCTAAAATTTGCTTGATGTTGAACTTTTCCATTAGTCTGCAGAAGAGCGCGTTGCGAAGGCTTTGAACGACGCGCGAAACGTTCGTTTTCAAAACGTAAAGTCTTTTTTTTTTACAACTGATTATGCATAGTCTTATATTCTTAATGCTGTAATACAGGAGAAGTTCCAGGAGCGCACGAAAGAGAATATTGAACGGGGGTTCACAGCGGATAAAGGGCTCGCCGCTTTGGTTGAGACACACAAGCAAGAGTAGGAAGAGGCTGTGGCTGCCGTTACAGCCAAGGTACGTTCCGAACTGCAAGCTCCCGGAACGGATGACCTCAAGTTAGTGGCTGCTCGAAGAAATGCATACGCAGGAGCGAGGCTTGTTGGTAAGGACTTAAAGCCATAATTGAGAAGAATTACATTTGTGCTATAGTACCGGTAGAAGAATAGAGAAGTGTTTATGCCTGCAGAAGCCATCCGACCCGGTACAGTTGCATGTCTCCTGGCGAGATGCATATCCGAAGCTCGCTCAGCTGTTGGTGCAAAGGCGGGCCGTCCATTGTTGCCGACGCCGTGTGGAAGCTCCATCTGTTGATTTCTAGCGAACTGAGTCTGGGAAGGGTGGAAACTTGTGGAGGAGAGGGCGGCACGGCATGAAGAGAGGGCAGCGTGGCACGAGGCGAGAACGTCGCAACATGAGAAAAGGGCGTCGCGGTACAGGGAGAAAGTACTGTGGCATGAGGAGAGGGTGTCGCGGTTACGAGGAGAAGACACCGTGGAATGAGGAGTGGCGGCATGAGAGGCAGGAGCCGAGAATACAATGTCCATTAGCCAGGCACTTCAAGACGACAACAATGTGCAAATTTTTCAGGGTTCAATTTGACTCTGGAATGGTACGTACCGCGCTTACCTGCAGCACGCAGTTTAGGGCCTTCAAAGAAGGGACATCGCTTTCGTGCTGCCTTGGATGCGGAGATCACGGAGGGTAATGAAACTCCCTGTGTCTCAGGCAATCCGGTTTAAAAGGTATGGGAGACACTTCGGAGGCATATGCAACCTGGTGAAAAACCCCATACCCAGGACTCAACTCCAGCCCACCACCACCACAGAACACGTTGTAAGAGTCGAAACTCAGCACCTCAACACCGAAGCAACTTCAGGTGTCTCCGTCTGGCCACAGAACACGGTGTAAGAGTCGAAACTCAGCACCTCAACACCGAAGCAACTTCAGGTGTCTCCGTCTGGCCACAGAACACGGTGTAAGAGTCGAAACTCAGCACCTCAACACCGAAGCAACTTCAGGTGTCTCCGTCTGGCCACAGAACACGGTGTAAGAGTCGAAACTCAGCACCTCAACACCGAAGCAACTTCAGGTGCCTCTGTCTGCTGGTGGTAGAGAGCAATGAAACGACAGGGACAAGAACGAAAAATGACACGTGTTGATGCGTGGAAAAAAATGAGCCATCTCATTATCGCCTTTTCGGGATGTTAAATAAGCAACCCCCAAACACTGTTGTAGAGCCCCAACCAGGACACTTCAGCTCACGTTCAGATTCCCCATCAAAACTACGCACACGACTCATCCGTTGCGGCCACGGTTGGCTCGCGCCCGTCTTCCTCGGCGTCGGAGGTCGTGAAGAGGGTCTCTCCAGGGCGGCTGTAACATCCCTGTTGCTTTGGTAAGTCCCTGTCTTCTATTGCTCCTGCAGCCGGCTGATCTCACGCGGCTCACAGGCTTTGTCCGTTGTCGCCATCAACGCCCATCAACCGCTTCACTCATGTCCCCGCCTCCTCTATCCCCGCCTCTTCTGTCTTCGCCACCGCCGACGGCAACGATGAGCTCACAGCCCACAATTGTAAGCTGATTTTTGCGGTTTCTTTCTATTTCTTTCTATTTTTTTACCTTAAAATGCTGATATTTATCTGCTTTTGAAGGGTTGAATGCACTTTCCGGACCCTACGACTCCAGCAAAGCGCCCGTCAGAACTCGCAAACGAGGCGCAGACAACCACAATCCGGAATGCGGCTGGTATCGCGTTCAAGAACGCGTTGAGCGCACGCGTACGTGTCTCGCTGTTGCTTTCACGTTCCTCCGATTCTCAAAGCTGAAGCACATCATTCAGGAATCCACCCGCCAACTAGACTATTCTAACCCTTCCAGCGGAGCCGAAGGAGCAGGTAAAGCAGGACGTGTTAAAGGCACTTGCATCGCCCTCGCAGAAAGCCGGCGGCGTCGCCGCCCAGATTGTTGCTGCGATCGCTGCCGTAGAGCTCCCCAACAGCCATTGGGCAGAAATCATCGAGATTCTACTTCGCTTTATGGACGGCCCCGACAATGTGAGCCTCAAGATCGTGACGCTCCAGGCGATTGGGTACATTTGCGAAACTATCGTGCGTAGACGGCTTTTTGCTTGTCCATGCTCGCTCTAACTCTCGCTTAGAAACTCGAGATATTGAGCATGCGATCTAATAAGATCCTGACAGCTGTCATCCATGGTGCCCGCAAGGAGGAACCCTCGGTTGACGTTCAGCTTGCCGCCATCAACGCTCTTTACAATTCCTTAGAGTTTATTCGCGACAACTTCGCGCGCGAGGTATGTGCCGACCGCGTTCTTTTTTCGGCGCATTAACTGACTTTTCTCGCGTAGGGTGAGCGCAATTACATTATGCAATTTGTGTGTGAGGTGACACGGAACCCGTACCCGCGCAAGTCGGCGCGTTTGAGTGTCTTGTCCGAAGTTCGTATTGTGTTTATATGGAACAAGTGCTCTTTGATGTGAGTTTGGGGCATTCAACATCAAATGAACCTCTGTCCTCGACACTAATCTCAATTATTTATTTAGTTAGCTGTTCTTGGCATGAAGCACATGCATCTCGTTACAAGCCGTTGAATCCTGGTCGACTGTATGTGAGGAAAAAATCGGCCATTGAGGCCGTAGAGGTGCGTTCTCCGCCTTCCGGACTCGTATACGTTTATATGAAAAGAAGATATCTGACTCGTTTTTCTAGACTGCGAAGTACGGCGAATCACCGGAGACGGAATCCAAGAATTTTGCAAAAATTGCCCTACCTGAAATCATCCCTGCTTTACTTGGTTTATTGACTTGGCAAGACGAGGATGTCGAGGATGAATGGAACGTGTCCATGGTGGTGGCCACCTGCCTCGCGCTACTTGCACAGACTGTCGCGGACGCTATCGTGCCTGCCGTCATCCCATTCATCGAGGCGAACATCAAGGCTGCCGACTGGCACTAACGCAAGGCGACCGTGATGACATTCGGCTCAATTCTCTATGGACCGGACCCGACGGCACACACACCGTTCGTCACTCAAGCGCTGCCGATCCTCGTCGACATGACGCGGGACGAGAATTTGCTCATAAAGGACACCGTCGCGTGGACGCTTGGTCGTATCTGTGACTTGCACGTCGCCGCATTCAAGCCCGATGAGCACCTCCAGCCGCTCATCTCCGCACTTGTGAACGCGCTCAAGGGCAAGCCGCGAATCGTCGCAAACTGCTGTTGGGCGCTTATGAACCTCAGAGACCAGCTCGGTTCTTTTTACAAGGAGGAAGGCGCGACATCGAAAAGCAGCACACTCGCGCCGCCTTACGAGGACATTGTGATTGCTTTACTTCGTGTCACTGACGGGTAAGTGCAAAAATATTTATTCCCTCATGTTAGTCGACTTAATTTATTGCAGGACTGACAACAAGTCAAACTTCCGCATGTACCGCTTCAAGGTTCCCATACTGATACTCATAGCGCGCCCAGCGCTCCCAGAGCTCACGAGCCTTGTCGGGGTCGAAAGTCGCAGCCGCGTTTTCGAACAAAGCGCGAGCATCTGAATCCGAAGGTCAGTATGAAAGATGGAGTAGCAGAGTACACGCACTATTTTCATCATTCACTGACATCAAAAACGTCAGATAGCGCACACGAAGTCGACCTCATCAGGAAAGCGTGCGTGCGCCAGGCCGAAATTCTTATTAGCAACGTCAAATTGCTTCGCGACGTAATATTCCATTAGCACGGCGGACTCGAAGACCTCTCAAGTCGTCCATTTGTCCTTCCTCGCTTTCCCGAGTTCCGCACGGCTTGCATCAACACCTTCCGCGCGCAAGGCGCAGGGGATGTACATGATGTACACCAGTCCGTACTCTCGCTGTCTCGTGCAAATTTTCAACATGTGGCGGAACTTCTGACCAGGGAGACGAGGAGAAGATGTCATTTTCGTGGTAGCAAACGATGCTTCCACCACCACTCTGCACATCTCCGTCCTCAGTGCTGGCATCAGCTGTACCAGCAGATCCAGGCACAGAATCCGAGGTCGACGATTGCACGGCTTCGTCATCAGACTTCACCTTGAGATCCTCAAGGTCTTCGTGCATGCTTTGAAGTAATTTGTCGAATGTCGCGTGGACCTCAATATAATTCTTGGCTGTTTCTTACGACTCTGCGAGCGCAAATTTGAGTAGGAAACTTGTTGGATTCGCTTCGAAGCCGGCCTTGAAGAGAGTGCGAACGCTTTGTCGGCGCGCCCTGCGCCCGATGCCCATGTATACGCCATGAACTAGATCTCCTTAAGGAAACGCATGCGGACGACCGCCTTACGGTACACGCCCTGCAAGCGCGCGTCGTGAGCGCAACGTTGTCCTCGATCTCAAGCGGGTGCTCTCTTCCCACCTAAGGTACAGCTTCCAAGCGCCCGCAAGCGAGCGGTTGTTCTGGACATATGTCGGCTTGTGCGGCAGGTTGAGTGCAGCGCAGAGTATGACCGTTCTTTATGCAAGTTCTCGTTTGCACCTGGTAAAGTACTTGTGCAATGGTTATCATCACATTTTGTTGTGCGCATTAGATGCGACTCTATTAAAAAAAATTATTGTTACTTCAACTAGTCTACAGCGCAAGGAAAGGCGGCACAAAAAACGGCCAAGCGGTCGAAAGGGACACGGTGCGAGAGGTCCACGCGTGCCGGGCACGCGAGCGGCATGATGACAGCCGGCGCCGGCGATCACCGGAGGAAGCGGTTAAGCGACGGCAGTTGTGCCTGGTATCTCGAGAAACGCTGAGGTAAGCACCCCCCGCCACCGCGGCGTTTCTCGTGAAAGAAAAGCAATGCGTTCCAGATCTACAGTCATCGACCGGTCCTTGAGACACCACATCTTGATCGTGTACCCTGACCGTCCCTGCCTTGAATTCTTCAAGAGAAAAAATATGATAGTTGTATTTGCTTACTCAGCGACATTCACGCAAAGTTTTAAGATAATCCGTTGAGAAATGAGCAAGATAATAAATAATTGATTCTGAGGCAGGAATTTGGTGTTCACCACTCTTTGAGACACCTTTTTTCTCACGGTCAATTTCAGCGTTTTTTCTAGTGTTACACATCACAACCGGAAGATGTTTTTTGCTATATCCAAGAGGACTACTGGAGTTTTGATCAACTGAAAAGATGAACCATTTTGGCCAAGAAATGAAGTGGAGAGCTCGAAATCAAGTTCGAATGGACCGTAAGCGCATAAGCATCACGTGACTGTGTTTAGTCACTCAACAGAGATTTTGCGACAAAATGTTTTATGCAGTCAGTTCTTGCTCGTTTATCGTTTTGCGCAATTTGGTTGTCTCTCGCACGGACCCGGTCTCACCCTGCAACACTGGTCTGGGGTTTTGGCAACAAATCTTTCAAGTCATTCGTGTGGTATGTATGTACTGAGCGTCTCAATTCTAAACTTGTTGGTACTGTTGCTTCGTGAGTTCTGCAACATCTGCCAAGCCCGCCACACCAGAACAGTTCTTCAGTGCATCAAATGACCTTGCCAAATATATCCAATTCTAACTAAACAAGGTCCAAATACGTTCTAAAATCCCAGATTAGGATCGTGAAACAAGAAAAAACCAGAATAAATAAATAAATAAATAAATAAATAAGAAGGCACTTACGAAGTTAGCTGGGTCATTGCAAAGGCTGGCACCAGAATTCTTGTTCTTCAGCAATAGCAGCAAACATTGCAGCCTGCTCTGCAGCGATCCTGCACCTTTTCCCCAGTGTCAGATATGCTCTCATCTCCGCCTCCGTCAGCCCAACCTCCTCGGCTCGGATAAGTGTGTGTGCTATGACAGTCTGGATCACGTCCTGGATATTTGCTAGCGCCGCTTCCAGCGCGTGTCCTGAAGACAAATGTTGGACCCAAATTAGCCACAATTCCAATTAATAAATACAATAGCCACCTACCGTCAATATTGTTGTTCACTGCAGTGGGTGTTGTCGCCATGATGGTTGAGGTTCAAGATAGGAGCAAAGCCAAAAAGAGTGTGGCAACGTCAAGACCCATGACCACATCAAATGACCTTTCCAAATATAATCTTTCAATTCAAGACCCTGAGGATGCAACTGGGGATGGCTGCAATTTCAAGTTGGGGGTGGATGTCATGCACCAAATTAATTTGGACATACTCTGGCTAGTTCACAGAAGCCTCAGAATAGGGTTATTGCCTTCTCAGTTCAGTGACGGGCATCAAAATAAAGACACAAAAGAAAAACATGGGACTAATTGAACGAGAAGCACGATGGCGGAAAGTGGGCGCTGATTGAGCTTGACAATATTGGCTTCTTGTACAGGGATGTAGAAAGTCGTGGTGATCGACATTTGCTTCCAAAGCAGGAAATAGATTCACATCACGGTAGATGACTGTTCAAACCCTCCACATCCTACCTTCAATGCCCGGAATTTGACCTGATTCACACAAAAAAGTCCTGTTGACATTATATAGTTTTCTTGCCTTAATCCTGGGCTGCCTCAAAGAAAACGAAAGAAATAGACAGGTCTGGGGATATTTTCCCTTTTTGGATGTCCATGTCGATCACCACGACTTTCTACATCCCCTGTAGTAAGTGTGGTTTATTTGCATCAAAGGAGTTTTCAATTTCCGAAGAATGTTTCTCGCCTGCAGACAACATGGTGTAGATGGTAGACTCTAGAGTTAGCGCGAAGTTGCTGTAGCTATTAGACCTGCAGTGCCTGCGGATTGACTTGTGTCCAGAACAACATAAATATTACTCCCACCCGGACTGACCGGTCATCTCAGGCCTGATCTCAACGGAGTTAGAGACCTTGCCTCTGTAGATACCGGCGACATCGTGGAGAAGCAACGTTTAGTGCTGACGTGAGCTGACCTAAGTCGCTCAGGGTTCGCACCCCTAGGCGGACCCTGACGATCGCGTGCGTGCCGCTTCGGCAGCAGCCGCCAGCGCCCCCACGGGCCACCAAACCAGCTCGTTATCGCGCGCCTGCGTGCCGCGATTTTTTTCCGCAAGCGCGTCAGGATCCGCAGTCGCCCGCCCCCTCTCCCGCCCTTGCAGCTCACCGCCAAGGGCGCCGCTCGCTTGTCCGTATCTGTGACTTGCTCGTCGTCGCACTCAAGCCCGATGAGCACCTCTATCCGCTTATCTCCGCACTTGTGAACACACTCGAAGATAAGCCGCGAATCGTCGCGAACTGCTGTTGGGCGCTTATGAATCTTAGCGATCACCTTGGTTCGTTCTACGAGGAGGAAAGCATCGTGACTGCCTTACTTCGTGTCACTGACGGGTAAGTGCAAAAAAGACTTAATCTCTCATGTTAGTTAACTTAGTTTATTGCAGGACTGACAACGATTCCAACTTCCGTACGTCTGCGTACGAGGCGCTGGCGTCGTATGTTACACATGCTGTCCCTGAAGTCGATCAAGGTAGTCCAAAATACGGCCCTCGCTACTTTGTCGCACATGGAGCAACTCCTCGGCATGCAGAACCAGTTCCTCGGCATTGACGAACGCAACAACTGGAATGAGCTGCAGAGCAACATGCAGCGTTTTGGTTGTGCGTTCATATTTCTGAATATTAACTCGTTAAAAAGATGGTGTGGATGCTAATACTAAGATATTTGCTTGTGATCCAGAACGTTGTCTGCAAGCTTGGCAATGGCATTGAGCCTTTGGCGGACCAAACTATGATCGTCTTGTTGGGTCTTATCCAGTCATCAACCGTGCTTGAAGATGCTTTCCTCGCTGTGGGCACCATGGCCGCCGCCCTCGAGGTTAAGTTCTCGCCCTATATCCAAGCCTTCTTGCCATTCCTCTACCCGGCACTCAAAGTGCATGAGGACACACATCTGTACGTGGTCGCGGTTGTGTTATTGGCGACATCTCGCGGCGAGCAGAGCGTGCAGTATGCAGATCTATTCATATCGATGCAGCTCGAGAACCTGTCAAGCGAGATGCTTAACTGCAACATGAAGATCCCGATCCTGTCGTGCTTCAGCAACATCGCGCTCGCGATTGGCTTGGTTTTCGAGCCGTATCTTGACCAATCATGCCGAACCCCGTGGGTGTTTTGACCCTTGAATTCTAAAAAGCAGTGTCTAAAACTGACCGGTATAGATGGACTATGACCTTGTGGACTACGTCTCCTAGCTCCGTGAAGGTATCCTTGAGGCATACACTGGTACCGTGACGGGCCTGAAAAATACTGAGAAAGGTAAGCCGTCGATTCACCTAAGAAAAGAGTCAAACAAGAAATGACGATTCATATTCCACAGTGCAACTTCTGTTTCCCCACATACAACTGATGCTGAAGCTTGTGAAACAATTTCTCGCGGATGAGGAGCGGCCCGAGTCTGTCAGGCTGTCTTTGGGCCTTGTGGGCGACCTTGCGGACGCCTTCCCGAACGGCGAAATCAAGCAGCTTCTACTGGCTGAGTGGCTGGCGCAGATGCTGCGAGCCAAGATAAGGTTGTCCAGCGATACGAAGAAAACGTTGCGCTGGGTTCGTGAGGTGAATACCATTTCCTTCCTTAATTCAATGATGTTGTGTAACTGATCATATGTTTTCTCTTTGAAGATGGTCAAGCGCGCTACGGCATAGAATTTGTTTGTTGGACAGAAAACATGCAGAATATGCGCAAAAGTTGGATCCTCACATGGGCCTTACGCTGTTGACCAACACATTGCTACCACGCTGAGGTGCTCAGTCTCTTGGAAATCTGATTACACGCTCTAGTAGTACTGCGCCAAGTTCGTCCTATGCCTCGCAGAGAACCAGGTGCGCACGAATGTGGGCGAGGCACCCGGCATGCGTGGGACGACAGAGAGAAAACAGGCACTCGTACGGCTTCTCGATCGACCAGAGCGAACTGAACGACATCCTGTCCCCGCGCTGCGCCAGCTGTCCAACGATGCGCTCGCGGTGAACTCGACGGCATTTGAGGACGAGGACAGCAAGACTGGCGTACGCGCATTTGTGGGGTAGAAAACGGAAACGGCGTTGCTGCGCTTCGCACAGGAGCTCGGGTGGGCAGACTATGGCAAGACGCGCGCGAGTGCGGATGTCGTGCGATAGCGTCGTCACAGGAAAAGAGCACGCTGTCGGCGGTACAGTTGCTGTGGATCAACATCATCATGGACACATTCGCCGTGCTCGCACTTGCAACGGATCCTGTGTCGCTTGCGCTACTCGATCGCAAGCCGGACAAGAAGACGGCGCCGCTGTTCAACATGGACATGTACAAGCAGACCTTTGGCCAGTCGGTCTACTAGACGATCGGCATACTTGTTTTCCATTTTGCGGGGAACGCCATCTTCGACTACCACCCAGACCCGAGTAGCAAGTCTATACAGCTCAACAACAGGATGCGGCTGAGCACACTCGTCTTCAATGCGTTCGTCTTCATGCAGATCTTCAATTCGACCGACGCGCGCCGCATTGAAGACAAGAAAGACATCTTCGAGAGCATTATTTTTTTCGGCATTTGTACTGACTTTTCTCGCTTAGGATGAGCGCAATTACATTATGCAAGTCGTGTGTGAGGCAACATAAAGCCCGTCCGTACCCGTGCAAGTCGGCGCGTTTGAGTGCCTTGTCCGAATAATGAGCCTTTATTATGATAAAATGGCGTTTTATATGGAACGAGCGCTCTTTGAGGTGAGTATCGGGCATCAAACATCAAATGAACTTTTATACCTCAACATTAATCTCAACAACTAATTCAGCTGACTGTCCTCGGCATGAAACACCCTGAAGAAAGCATCTCGTTACAAGCCGTTGAATTTTGGTCGACTGTATGCGAGAAGAAATCGAACTAGCCATCGAGGCCTCCGAGGTGCGTTGTCGGTCTTCTGAACCTGGTTACGTTTATACGAAAACAAGGTATCTGATTTTTTTTTCTAGGCTACGGAGTATGGCGAACCACCGAAGACTGAATCCAAGAACTTCGCAAAAATTGCCTTACCTGAAATCATCCCGGTTCTGCTTGGTTTAATGACTTGGCAAGACGAGGATGCCGATGAGGATGAATGGAACATGAGTCGAACCGCATCACAATCTCTAATGACAAGGGTTGTCTTACAAAGGAGGAGACCGAGCGTATGGTCATGGAGGCCACCGACGTCCGTTTATGTTCCCGTGGGACGCTCGTCCATCTCCCATAGCCTTCACGCGAGAGTCACACTCAGTGGAAAGCGCGTCAAGAACTAAGTTGTCTCCCATGAACTTTGTGTCCGACAATGATGAGCGTACGCCGCACCTTTATATCATTCTCAGTGAGCCGTATTCTCCACAGGACATCCTCCCAGGTCTCCACCACCGACGGCACCTCGTCAGGGATCGTGTCCATCGTCGCTGGCACTACCGGTGGCCCTGCAGACACGGTGGAAGCTGAGGAAGCCGAGGTCATCTAATGCAGATGATTTGAAGCAAAACAGTCGAGTAATGGGGTCGAGCTCGTCTCCAATGTAGGGTAGATCTGTTCACATGCAACATGACCAAATACGGTTTCACCGGTGAAAGGCACGATCAATGCCAAAGTGAAACACAAAATCCATACCGCTCTTCATCAATTAAACCCGTGAAGCATAATCCGGTATAACGAACCATACCTTACATTATAAGAAATTGTCTTTGAGCTTCATCGATGATGAAGCATCATTAATCGTTAAGTCGCAGAGAAAACCAAAGTTGATCAAGTGCTTAATGCGCGTTTCATTGATGATCATCAAGTGATCATTGATTAAACCCAAAGTCAAACCTAAACTACATGATTTTTGTCCAGTACAGACCGTCAAACTTTGAACAACCTAATTTAGAAGCGACCACGCGAGCAAGCAGACTGCAGCCACCAAGCTATTGCATACTCTGTCACTGACAAACTTTACTCATTGCTTCCCCTAAATCCATGTCTCAAGAAAACCCAGAAGGGCTTGGATCACTAGAATTACTAGGTGCCTTTCGAACCCACCACCGTCGCTTTGAGCAGGCAATCGAGCATGCAGTGTCTAGCAATGCAGACTCTACCGTCTTAGCACGAATTGGAGATGACCTTGATGAGTATCTGGCAGTTGTTAATGATGTTGGTTCTTTTTCTAAACTCACAGCTTGGAGATGAATAAGGCCTTGTCTAATTTTAAATCTACAAACAGTATGCGACCATTTTTAGTCCACAAGAACTGGATATGATTCGAAGCAATGTTTTGGCAATGCAGACAGACATTCGGCTGCAATACCAGCAGGTACTCGATGAATCCCATCATGGAAGGCCGGTTTTAGTTGAAACCATTCACTCTGGAGAGCGTGGTCGTCCATCAATCTACATCAACCCTGATTTCCTTCGATGGGCATATGGAATGAGATCTGTTTCAGCCATAGCACGTTACTTGGGTGTTGCAAGGTCAACGGTCAGAAATGCCTTGTTGGAGCATGGGATAGCCCAGCCCCAAAGGAATCCATTTCCTCAGGTTCTGGAACCAACCGATGCCCCAAATCAAGTGGATGAGCAGTCAGATGGCGTCCTTGCCCCAGACCCTGAGGGCGATGACATTCTTGATCCAGACATTCCAGTTCCCAATTCTCTGCTATCGTCTGCACCCCCACTAGATGCAGAATCTCCCAGAGATGAAAGGCTTACTGTGTCATTCACCAGACCTTTGTCCAATCTGACAGATGAACAACTAGACGCTCTCATATCACAGTTGAGACAGCACTACTGCAGGGCAGGCATTTCTATGCTGCATGGAATGCTGCATAATTTGGGGCATCGTGTTCCTAGAGAGCGCATCCGGATATCTCTCATCAGGATTGATCCCGTACAGCGTGTATTCCAACGCATTAGGATCAGACGTCGTGTATATTCTGTTCCTGGTCCAAACTCACTCTGGCATCATGATGGTCAGCATGGTATGTCAATTCTAGAATGCACATAATCTTTTACAATGTCTAAGCACACTTCCTAGGGCTAATCCGCTGGGGAATTGTGATCCATGGGTTTATTGATGGGTACTCGCGCCTTATCACTGGCCTCCGTGCATCCAACAACAACAGAGCACAGACAGTGCTTGATGTCTTTACAGATGCTGCTCGAAGATACAATGTCCCATCAAGAGTACGAGGTGATCATGGTGTTGAGAACCTGCTGGTGGCTGCATGGATGGAAAGCTTTCGTGGAGAGCGTCGTGGCTCTTACATTTGGGGGAGGTACGCTGCTCTGTATCCTCAGGTCATTCTCAACTGAAGACTATTGTATTACAGAAGTGTTCACAACATACGCATTGAACGCTTATGGGTAGATGTTACTATGCAAGTTGGTGCCACATGGGCAGATCGCTTTGAAAGCCTCCAAATGCACCATGGTCTTGACATTGACAATCCCAACCATATTTGGCTCCTACACCACCTTTTCCTTCTGACTATTAATCAAGAGTTAGACTTTTTTGCTGAGTCTTGGAATGCACATCACATACGTATCAGGCATGGCCCAAGTCGATCTCCGAATGACATGTTCTACTTTGACATGTTTGTCCACGGTGTTCGTGGTGATCAATTACCACCTCATGAATTGGAGGAAATGGCTCAAGATGAGCTGGAGGTGTTTGGAGTGGATTGGGAGGGTCTACAGGAAGAGCGCATCTTGCACTCACAGCAAGCCAACAATGCACCAGATGAGGCACCAACTTCGTGGATTGGTCGAGTTGGGCCCCCAGAGCATCTGAATGAAGTCCCTGTATACTCACCCGACGTGCCTCTATCAAATCAAGCAGTGCAGATCCTTGATCAGTTTTTGCAGCCTGGGATGGGAAGGGTGGACAACAATGACATTATCAACTTATGGTTGCATGGACTGACACGGGCTAGGCAGCTGAATAGTAACTTGTTTTGAAATGATAAAGCGTGGATTCCACATATTGTTATATTTCGGCTTTGCAACTCCTGAAGAACTCAGTCCGAAAGTAAAGCCTGTTTAAATCTCTGCGAATGTACAGAAACTGATTTGGGGATTACGGACAGATCAGGTAGATTAGTAAGCAGCTAGCATATAGGCTGATCATTTGTATCTTGCTATCTCTCGCACTTGCCCATGTCCCACTGCTACCAGGTCAAACGGACTCCTTGTGTGCAACTGCTGGCGCACTGTGTATTAAAAAAAATCTCTGTGTGGCAGTGTTCATTTTATTCAATTTATGGCGCATCTGAGTTTACAGTAGTGGAATAGGAGTGCTTTCCTTTATGTGAAACTCATGCGCTTGGACTTCATTCTTATTGCCCAGGCCAACATAGACATGGGGACTACAAGTTGACACTTGTACACTGTGATCTATCGTGTTGCATCTAGTATTACGGCATGTAGAGGGCTTGAATAGGCTCCTTGTGAGCTGGACCTGCTCAGTCTGAATGAGTGCTGAGTTTATACTACAATTGCTCGATTATGATATTTTGTGCTGTAATCTTTTAGTAAAGCATTGCATGCTTGCACTGCGACTTTATTATTTGCATTGTAGCGAGTTTGGAGCTCGAAGTTGAAAGTTCGGAGTTCGTTCTGAGAAACGTGGGAACTGTATGACATTATTTATCGTTGGAAAATCGAACTTTCTTGGCGAAGGTTCTACACTCTAGTTCGCACAGCCGAAAGTCGTAGGTTCAACTCTCAACTTTCAAGGATCGACATCGGTTAGCGAAGTGTCAACAAACTAGTTTGTACATCTTACTAAATTTGATCAACCATGGCGTGGTTCGTCTACGGTACACTGTGGTTTTTCCGTAACTCTGTGGTTTTGAGAAAACCTGTCGTGGTTTCATGGCTTGCTTTGGTTTCTTCTGTGGTTCCCCCCTCCTCCATATCGGCCCGGTCGTGGCTGCCTGCGAAGCAGGCACCTGCAAGTCCGACGCAGGCGCCGCCCCCGCCGCCCCCTTCTTCCGGGTCAGTGTCCGCCCACGCGCCACCACCACATGCGCATCCGCCCCCACACCCGAAAGTCGCGTCATCGAGCCAGGGAAGCAGCGCGACTCCGCGGCGGCGTGAGAAGGAGAAGGACAGGGTGAAGGAGGAGGACGTGGTGCGGCGCCTGCAGCAAATCTGCACGGACGCGGACCCGACGAAGCTGTACTGCAGCTTCGTGCGCATCGGGCAGGGCGCTTCCGGTGGCGTGTACTCTGCGTACCAGGTTGGGACGAACGTCAGCGTCGCAATCAAGCAGATGGACCTCGAGAAGCAGCCCAAGAAAGACCTGATCATCAACGAGATTCTCGTCATGCGCTCCTCGCGCCACCCGAACATCGTCGACTACATAGACTCGTTTCTCTACCGCAACGAGCTCTGGGTCGTGATGGAATACATGGACGGCGGCTCGCTCACCGACGTCGTCATCGCCAACCTCTTGACCGAGGGGCAGATTGTTGCTGTCAGCCGCGAGACATGACAGGGTCTCGAGCACCTTCACCGCCATGGCGTCATTCACCGCAACATCAAGAGTGACAACGTGCACCTCAGTCTCACAGGTGATATCAAACTTAGTGCGTGCCACCCGCCGCGACCCCGTGCACGCGAAGCGCACGACGATGGTTGGCACGCTGTACTGGATGACGCCCGAGGTCGTCACCCGGAAAGCGTACGTCCCCAAGGTTGACCGGAGTTTGGGCATCATGGCCATCGGTGCGCCCCTGCGACTTGACCTTCCATTTAGCTAACTTATAATACCTTAAAATTTGCCCTTGATAAATATCTACAAAAACAGAAACAGTCGAAGACAAACCGCCCTATCTGAACCAGAACCCGCTGAAGGCGCTGCATTTGATCGCAACGAACGGGACACCAAAGATTGCAAACCCGGAGTCGCTGTCGCCGACTTTCCGTGATTACCTCGCGCGCACGCTTGAGGTGGATGTGGAGAAGAGGCCCGGCGCCGCACAGTTACTACAGGTACGTCTCTTCGATTTCTTTGTTCATTCCGAGGCCCCCTTTTTTTCTTTTTTCGGATTAAATCTGTCCCGATGTTTGTTTGCTTTTCGTTTCAGGGCGCTAACTGCTCTTTTCATTCTCTAAATGTCTGCAGCATGTATTCTTCAAGTCGCTGCGCACGCTCACCCCGTTCATGAAGGCCGCGCGCGAGCTCGCGAAGTTGAAGTAGGTGGCGGCGAGCCTGTGTAGAGCCGCAGAAAGGGGGAGCAGAAATGTTTTCGATATTTTGTAGGTCTCAGGGTTCACGATCTTAGCTCGCCGCCTCTTGCGTATGAGGCGAGCTTGGGCAGATGAGTACGTACAGCGTACGATTGCCCATAAACAGGTTTTACACGCTCGGAGAAGGCGCGCGGGCGTTGACCGTCCGTGGCTTCGGAGCATTGGGCGACAGGGTGACACAGGAAACGGATGTACTCCGGATTCTCTTTTTATTTTAAATATTTCCATCCCATTTCTCCTCCCCTCAGTACACCGTGCCTGGGCCCAAACCCATCGACCATCATTCGTTCTTGCTATACATTACGATATTCTAACCCGCCACTCCATAGTTAGGTCCGTCAAATCTTCTCTGTGTGCTCTGTCTCTCCTGTTCACTTCTCTGTTTTTCCCGCTCTTCTTTCAAATTCCTCATCCCATCGAAATCATTCATAGGCTCTGTGCACCACTATCTCTAGTCCAACACCCAATGCAAAGTCCATGCGACACATATATTTGATATTGCACGTTATAGTGTTCCTGATTCCTGAATATATACAGCGGAGTCTATCCAGTCCACGCTCATCTGTACTTTTCTTTTTCTTTTTTCTTTCGATTTCATACTTGTCACTCCCGGGCCTCGGAAATATTGGTTTATTGTAGTGTATTGCTTACCTGTGGGTATCTTGAAGTGCTCCTTGCACCACCAAAAGCAATGCGGCCGAACAGTCTCTGGCTTACAGTAACACACCGAACTGAACTGAACTGAACTGAACTTCTAAGTTATACAAAGGAGCTCAGGACAATTGATGACTCTGAAGGTATGCGGTTCCATCGGTGCCCGGACTACACCATATATTCTCCAACGTATTTATGAAGCTGAACTGTTATCGGTCGGGGATACATTGTCTCCTTTGTGAAAACACAAGTTTTTCTTGCCATGCACACAGTCGTGCAGCACTATGTAGCAGATTGATTGTTATTTTTCACGGCAAGAGGAAAAGACTAAAAGAAAAATCAACTACAGGTGGGACAAAAAAAGCCTCCTCCTCCCCCCCGCCGAAAAAGAAATCCTGCGTATACTTCGACTCGACTCACGGTCTGCAATTCATCACTTCATTGCTATTTAATCACGCCGCTCATGCGGTATGCTTTGGATCCGGAGACGTCGCACAAGGTTGCTGTGAAGATCTTGAGAAGTGGATTGGCACATGGCGTAGACGAAGAGCGACTAAGCACAGATTGTAAATAAATGGTTCTTGTAATAGAGTGTGAACTTTGGTTGCAGGCCATTGCTATGCATGGCAGGTTGCAATTCCTGGTTTGTTCGTTTTCCTTTTATTCTTCTAGTTATTAAATGTAAGTAAGCAAACTTAACGAGGAAGACGAGGGTTCTAACAGTATAGCCCGTCTCAAACTTGTCCAGAGTGAATAAACAAGCAGATATCAGATATCACTGCGAACTCCGAGGGCACAAGGAATCCATAGGGGCAGGAAACATAGAACTAAATTAATCAAATTTTGAGCTTAAGTAGCCGCGACCGTAGATGGTTCAGTCGAACTACGACACTAGTATTCAATCTTCAATTTCTAATCCAAAAAGACTAATTGTAGACAATGACAGACGGTCTCATGTAAAACGCTATCAGATTTCAATATACACAGAAACTCATATTCACATTCTTAATTAAATTCTTACAATTTCACTTTTTGTCGTAACTCACAAGTAGAACATGGAGCCCCGAAGATTCTCATGGACATCCGTGCCCCACAGCTCTTTCGCCCTGCGCAGGATCTGCACTTTGTTCATGGCGCTCTCCCTGCTTCCCAAGGGAGGTGGAAAGATTTTGTACAGGTACAGCCGTGCCCGTTGGCGTGCTCGTTCCGCCGCGTACGCCGGTGGGACCAGCCGCACGCTCTTCATCGCGGTTTACGAGATCCTTTCGTGCCGGGCGGGAAAACAGTCGAAGGACCGTACGTCCGCCGTTCAATGAATCTACAGTGCTTTAGCCAGGAGGGAACAAGCCGAAGTCGGACTCAACACTGGGTCTGATCAGAAACAGCCGCGTCCTCGTCGGGCGCGGGGCCGACTCGATCTGTCGGGGCGGGCCGACTGTCGGAGCGCTGAGAGGAACGAAGTAGGGCGATGTCTCACGATGACTAGAACCTGATCGACGTCGCACAGAGAGAAGAGAAGTGGGCAATGAACTCTATAGAAGAAGAACGGGCAGGATTCCCCCCCCTGTCGTACATGATGCGAAACTCTACTCTAAATAGGGCGGCGGCCGGGCCGCATATCTTCCTTATCGCTATCCGCTAAGCTGCTAGCCGTCGCCTATCCCTCGTCCGACTCCACCGGCCGGCCGACCGCACGCGGTGTGTCGTAATAAGTCTATCCATTCTCCGACCGATGTCCGTTTCGGCCGCTGCTTCGTGATCCGTGTTCGGCCGACAGCCGCTTGCCGACGTCGGGGGCCGCCGCATGCTGGTGTAGTTACGAAATCGGACTGTACCCAGTCGGATACTGGTACACCTCCCCCCCACTAAAATCGTGACCGTCCTCGGTCACTGCGCGGAGGGACGAGGGGTGCGAGTATGTTCGTTGTCGTTATCGGACGTGGTGATGACCGGCGGGAAATTGAAGACGGCGGGTGGCAGATCGGGGAAGAGGGGGAGGACGGAGAAGTCGGGAAGGGCGGGGCCAGCGGGTTGTTGTAGGAGATTGGGTGTGCCGGGTATGAGGGGGTCGGGGTTTGCGGGGGGGGGCGGGCTCCGGTGGGTGGTTGGGAGCGGGAGGATTGTGAAAATTGTCACGCTGGAGGTTGAGCGCGGTGAGCCGCGCGCGAGGTTGGCGGGCTAAATGAGGGGGAAGGTCGCGGAAGATGTTCGGACCCGGGATATCAGGCATGGGCCCGTCGGTTCGTAGGCCGACGTGGTTTTCGAGATCGCGGAGACGTCGGAACGCGGTGGACAGTGCGATCTTTGTGAAGTTGTATGCTAGCGAGTCCTGGGCGCGGTACGGGAGTCCAAGTCGGACGGCGAAGATGAGAAGAATGTCGTCCATCCAGCAGAAGCCGTCGGCAGTTAGAGCCGCGTCATGCCCAAGGTCTTCGAGAAGGAGGCGGCCAATTTGCCGTTGAAGGCGGGTGAGCTTCTGCGGGTCGAGGGTGGGTAGGATTTCGGGGTATAAGGCTAAGAGACCGCGAATAAAAGAGGCCCATGGTGCGGTGGGATCGATACCGACAGCGAGCCATTGGGCGGTGTATCGGGGGCCGGCGTAATCGATGGCGAGGGGAATAAGCTGTGGTTCGCCGATGTCTTGGGCAATGCCGATCCACGCTACATTAACGAGGAAGAGAGGAAGGGTGTATGGCAGACCGGTAGGATTGGGGGCGGCCGATTGCCCTGGCCGGGGAAGGGGAGCGCGCGGGATTGGTGTGGGCCGACTGAGGGGGAACATGATGAGAATGTCGGCGGAGTGGCTCTGAGGGCGGTTGTTGAGGGGTGTTGATATAGGTGGGCCGCGTCCGAAAGGAGGCGGTGCGCATGGAGAGCCGCTATCAGTGTGTCGGTAGCCGAGATAGGACCATGCGTGATAAGGGAGGTCGGTCCGCAGCCGACGATGATAAGAGACTGTTTATCGGAAGTCGGATGGGTGGCCCGGCCGAGGGGGGTTGTGTGATACGAGCGATCGGACGGGAAGGTGTCGGCCGACTATCGGGGAAGTTGGCGGAGGTGCCCGATAGTCGTGAGAGACGTGGAACGGGTTCATGTAGGACAGTGCCGGTGAGTGTATGTAGCGGAAATCGTACGGCCGGCAGGAGTGGCGTTGGGGTGGGGCCGTGGACATTTGTCGTGGGGCGACAGTAGTATGTATGCGGCCGACACGGGGCGGTCCGAAGAGGAGGGCATCCGACGCGGGGCGACGGTAGGCGAGGCAGTCGGATGCGGGGCCGACAGTGGATGATTGCGGCCGACCCTTGTACTTTACTAGTTGAGTGAAATAAAGTGGTGGGAAGCCGGAGGGGCCGGTGCCGCGGTTGATCGGCGTGGCACGGGAATAGCCGGGTGGCGAGGAAAGCGGTAAGGGGGGGGCGTCGCCGAATCAGGTTAGCCGACTGATGGGGGGGCGGAAGCAAATTTTGTCGTTTAAGCTCGACCTTCGCGTCTTCGCGTCTTCGTCTCTCCCCTCTCGACGCTCAACAGCGTTCTTCCTTTTTCTGTCAATGGCTACGGACTCGATAACGGCGACGGATGCCGCGCACACGGCGCGCGAAGACCTCCGCTCGGTGCTGGCCGATGCGGGGAAGGAGGAGGACGTGGACGTGCTGGTGGAGTACGTCGGCGCGGCGCGCACGCTCTTGGTGAGTTCGTTGTGTCTCGTATTCGCATTGGCACGCGGCTGACATGCGGGTGGGGTGCAGAAGACCGTCGACGACGCGATCCAGGCGCGTCGGAGCGCCCTGAATCTCAAGGAGCGGGTGGAGGCCGTCCGCGAGAAGAACGCACTCAAGAAGGCGGTGGACGCGCTGGTCGCCCGGGTGGAGCGCGAGGGCGGAGACCTCGGCGTCTTGAGCGCGGTCGACGCGCTCGTCGGAGCGGACCTCGTGCCCGTGAAGGTGGAGGCCGAGGCGGACACACTGGTACGTCCGAACGTTTGTGTTTTGTTTGGTGCGAGCTGAGGAATGTACAGGGGCCGGACCGCGCGTCGTCGGTGGCAGAAAGCACGACGATGACGG
The DNA here is from genome assembly GCA_021029095.1 of Phellopilus nigrolimitatus. Taxonomy (NCBI): domain Eukaryota; kingdom Fungi; phylum Basidiomycota; class Agaricomycetes; order Hymenochaetales; family Hymenochaetaceae; genus Phellopilus; species Phellopilus nigrolimitatus. The sequence continues at coordinate 114,349 of JAJOHG010000081.1, forward strand.
GTGCGCGCAAGCGTGCAGCGTCGTCGGAGCACGCCGACGGGGCGCGCGCCGGACTGAAAAGCGCGGGGGTCGAGGAGGACACGGCGGGCACCGCCGATGCGGAGGGCGAGGACGACCCGGCCGCCCATGGGGCTCAGGCCGGGACGCCGCCTCCCGTCAGCCATGATCCGGCGCCATCGGGTCCTGCGGCGGCGGGTGCGGTGGAGGGCACGGGTGGTGTGGGGAAGGCGGGCGGGGCGGAGGCGGCGGCTGATGCGGAGGCGGCGGCGGAGGCGGAGCGGGTGGCGGATGCGGAGCGGGCGGCGGATGCGGAGCAGGCGGCGGATGCGGAGGCGACGACGGAGGCGGAGCGGGCGGCAGAGGCGGAGGCGACGACGGAGGCGAAGCGGGCGGAGGAGGCGGAGGGGACGACGGAGAGCGTGGCGGAGGTGACAGAGGCGGTGAGGGCGGCTGCAGAGGTGGAGACGGCGGCGGCGGATCGGCCGCGGAGTAGGTCGACGGGCCTACTAACCGGTCGAGCGGCGAGGTGGGCAGTGGAGGTCCCGACGGTGAGTGAGCGGCACGGCCGCAGTTGTTTGTTTGTGCTGAGGAAGTGAGACAGCTACAGCAGGCCTTAAAGGCCGAAAAGACGTCTCGCCCGACGACGGTCGAGGAGCCGACACAGGAGGTCCGCGCGCATCCGTGCGCAAGGTGCGCGCTCGCGCCGGCTCCGTGCCTGGAACCGGCCGGCCCGGGGTCGGTGTGCGCGCGGTGCCGTCACGAGAAGAAGGCGTGCGTGCCGGCGACGGAGGGCGACATCGCGACGGGTCAGGCGAAGGCGGCGGCGAGAGCGGATGCGGGTGGGGCGGGGAAGACGAAGAGGGCGCCGCGGCCGCGCACCGTTAAAAAATCGGCCCCCGTTGTGGTCGACAGCGACGGCGAGGACGAGCCGAGGGCGGGACCGTCGACACGGGCTCGAAGCGCGTCGTGCGGCGATGTGCGCGCGGCGCGCTTTGTCCCGCTGGTCGACCGGGAGGACATCGGCGTGGCGCGCTGGGCGCTGCGTCAGATGATGGAGTCGGACGACAAGGCCGAGGAGGCCTTGTTGCTGCAGCTGGCCGCGATCCGGCAGCGCCGGGAGGGGGAAGCGACGCTCCTGGCGTTCCTCGGCGGGGAAGCGCCGGAGACGAGCGGGAAGGGGAAAGGAAAGTCGGCGGAGTGAGGGAGGGCCGGGGTCGGCCGCCGAAAAAAATTTCGTTTGCTTGTCGGACTGTTTTTCTTGTTTGCTTTCTTGTCGGACTGCTGTCGCTTTGTTTTGTTTTGTTTTTTAGCAATGTTTTGGTAATATAGTCGCTGATAATACAGGAATCGTTTATGAAAAGGGATCCTGTTAGACGGTCGGCCGCTCCGATAGCGGTAGAGGGATGGCGGGTGGGTACCGCGTGTCATGTGAGACGCTGCGGGGCACGTGACGAGAACTAGGGCATACCGTGAGGTGCACGCGGGTTTTCGCTAATTTGCTCATAGCATAGCGAGTTTAGCTCCGATTTCAATGTTCGTATACTCAAAATGTGCGCACTGTTAATCTCCGCAATATGCATAAACAAGCAACCCGTTTGGATCAGTATTGGTAAAGCGAGAGGCAAACGGGTCACCTAAGTTCACTTCTACGGGTTTTGATGATCCGTTTGCCCGCCGTGCTACCAATATTGCACCAAATGGTGCGCTGTTTTTTGCATTGTGTAGCACGTAACTGTGCGCACATTTTAAGTATAAGAGCATGGAAATTGAAGCAGAACCTGTTGCGCTATCATCGAAATAGCTAAAACCCGCGGATCGACTCCCGGTATGCCCTAACGAGAACCATTGTCGGTACCACCGGAACGGACGAGCCGGGTTATTAACGTAAGCGAAGGTTGGGGTTATGGGTCTTTGCTTGCTTGTCGACCCCCACGATGTCCTCTTCAGCTGTGCCGCCGATGATGAGCTCAGAGCGGGCCCATCTGAAGGCCGCCGCGAGTTATACGATCCGCGCCGCGTTTGGCGATGTCTGGCGGACCTTACGGGATCACGGGTCCGAAACGGATGCAGACACCTTATACGCCGGAGTGTATAACGCGCGCGAATACTATGTGAGTTGCCCTGTCGGGTGCCCGGGGGGGGGGGGGGGGGTTACACGCTAACCGATGAGTGGGACGGTAGACTGATCTGGTACGGGTGTGCGATGAGCATCGCGAGATGCTATGGGCCGCGGACCGCGTGTGGGTGGGGAAGGAAAAATGGGAGTTGAGGATCGGCATGGCCGAGATGGAGGACCGCGCGGCGCAATTCGGAGCGGATCTGAGTGGGTTGGATGTAACCGATCAGTATGGGGTCGGCCAATGGGAGCGCGAGCTGCGGACGGCATCTAGCGCGTCGGCCGACATGGAGGACGCGTCGGCGGGGTCGGGAACGTCGGCCGGTACGGAGCGCGAGTCGAGTGGGACGGAAGATGTCGAGCGGGCGCTGCCATCGGTACGTATGCGATGTGTGATGTCGCGGGAGGAGCAGTACTAATTCGCGGTTGTAGATGGATCTGGAATCCGCGCCGCTGCCGAATGTGCCGAGGGGTGCGACGGAGCGGAACCCACCCTGTGCGCGGTGCGCGAAGCTGAAGGTCACCTGTTACGGCCGGGATCGGAGTCGCGTGTGCCTGCGCTGTATGCTGCAGAAGAAGAAGTGTGAGCGGATCGACGGACGTGCGACTCATGCGGGGCGGTCGAGCGAGATTGCGGTGTCGTCGCTGCTGGCTGAACATAGCGCGGCCGCTCCGACGACGGCAGAGTGGGGAGCGCCGGTCGGACCCGGATCTCGTATTGCGAGTGGGTCGTGGACGGAGCGGCTGTCCGGAGCGGCTGTAGGCTCGGGGGAGGTTGACGTGGTCGGCTCGTTTTTGGGCGGCGAAAACGCGGCTGCCTCGCGTGCGGCACTGCGCAGCATGATCGAGGGACGGAAGGGCGAGATAAAGGCGCTCCTCCAGATGGTGGAGGCCCACCGCCAGGCAATCGCAGGGTACGAGGCGCTGTACACCCTCGTCCGCGAGTCGGAGGTTCCTGCCGAAGCCGCCGTCTGGAAGGGGAAAGGTCGGGCGGAGGAGAGGTGATTCGGGGCGGGACCGATGTTGTGTTTGAAAGTCGCGCAGGATTGATTTCGTCGGGTATGCATGTACACTCGTAATAAATTCTATGCGATGGTTATGCAAAGCGTGGTGCACATCGATTGGCACGGTATGGAGTATACATGAAGTTAGTATACATCATTCCAATGCCTCCGTGTCGGAACCGTCTGTCACCGTGGGCAGCACATCAACGTCGTCGGGTTCATCCGGCAAGTCCGCGAGCGCATCGAGTTCGTCGTCGGATCGATGAACATGTTGGGGAAGGGGAACGGCCAGGGCGGTTCGCGGGTGGTACGGAATGAGGCGGAACGCGGCGAATCGGTTGCGGTAGATGGAGCCGTCCATGTCGGACAGGATGTAGGAGCCGCCTTTCGTGCGTCGGACGACGGCTAAAGGGCCCAAGTACCGGCTTTTGAATTTCCGGTTTAACTCCTTTTCAATCCTGGTGTTGCGGGCGAGGACCAGAGCACCTGGTTCGAAATCGTAGTTCTGGATAGTATGTTCGAATTCTTCGCGGAAGCGTTGCGCGGCTTTGAATCGGGAGGCAAGGACGCGTTCGTGGGCGAGAGCGAGATCGTCGGTTCGGCGTTGCAGATCCTTGGCGCGTCGGGCAAGTAAATTGGTGTGGGAAATTGTGCGATCGATGGCGGGTGACATGTATGTGGCTTCGATAAGGTCGAGGGGGAGGGTCGGCTCTACGCCGTGCAGGAGAAAATAAGGCGAATAGCCGGTGGACGGCTTGATCGTGACCCGCTCCGACCAGAAAGCGAAGGGGGCGGCCGACGGCCACTTACTGTCATCGCCCTTGCAGAGCTTTGTAAGTACCTCGCGGATATCTCGATGAGCGCGCTCGACAATGCCATTGGCCTGGGAATTGTACGGAGAAATTTGAATGTGATGACCGATATATTTGCTGATCGCTTTGATGGCGGGTTGAAAAGCGGGGCCATTGTCCGACACGATGTCGAGGAAGGGGCCGTGTCGGCAAACGACTTCGTCAAATAGGAAGGCCTGAATGGCGCGAGCGCTTTCGGATCGGAGCAGGCGGTATTCGGGCCATCCGGAAAGGGAGCATCGCGCCTGAATGATGTATTGGAAACCGCCGGCTTTCGGCATGTGCATGATGTCGACGTGTATTCGGCGGAAAAGAGCGGCCGGGGGCGGGACCGTCGGCGGGATATGAAACTTCTTCATCTGACGGACTTGGCATTCGTTGCACGTGAGTAGGAACCACTTGATGTCGCGGTCCATAAACGGCCACCAGAAGCGGTCGTGTAAATGCATCCGAACAGAAAAGAAGCCGCGGTGGCCTAGGTCGTCGTGAGCCGCTTCGATGAGCCGAAAGCGCCGGTCGATGTCGGGTACTTGCTGCGGGCGGTCGTGTCGGTTCTTTCGCCATAGGAGTCCGTTCTGCACGTAGAAGCCGGTCGCGGCCTTGACAAAGGCGCGGAGTTTGCCCTCATCGGTTTTGTATGCATCAGGCGGCCGCTTCGACACAAGGAATTCCCGGTAAAGGTCGATAAGCTCGTCCCGCCGTCGGGCCTTAGCCGATCGTGGGATTTCAGGCGGGTCGTCGGCTGCGTGTGCGGCGGCAGCGACAAAGCCGTACTGATCATCAATCCACTCCTCGTAGTCGTCGTCGGGCGGGGGGTCCTCTGGGGCGGGTGGGCATCGGGACACTCCGTCGGCTCCGGCATGGTGAACTCCCGGTACGTGGACGAGTTGGAAGTCGAAGAGGAGGATGCCGGCGACCCAGCGGTTAATCGTCGCGTTCGGCTGAAGGTCCCGGTTGTTGATCATGCCGTTGATGTACTTCGCATCTACTTCGACGACGAGATGGGGAAAGCCGATAATGTATAGGCGCGAAGCGCGGAGCGATCGGAAGAGCCCGAAGAGTTCGGCTTTCGGCTGGGAATAGTTTCGTTCCCGCTCGTTCCAGCATCCGGATATGAAGCGGGAGACGAAGCGCTCCTTGTTTGGTCCCAACTGGGATATAATGCAGCCGAAGCCGACGTTGGAAGAGTCTACCGACAGGACGATTGGGCGGTCACACTGGTAGTCGATCGGGCGGAGGGCGGGGCAATTCATAACCGCTTCTTTGATCTGCTGAAAGCACGTGTCTTGCTCGGGCCCGAAAATGAACTCGACGTCCTTGTTTAACAACGAAGTGATCGGTTTTGTAAGGCGTGCGTAATCCTTGATGTAAATCCGGACGACACCGCAGGTACCTAGAAACTGTCGGACCTCCGATACGTTGCGCGGCGCGGGCCAGTCGCGGATGCATTGGACTCGGGAGTCGTCGGCGACCCGTCCTTCGTACGTACATGTATGACCGACAATGACTCCGGTCGGCGCGCATAAGGTGATCTTCTTGCCAGAGAGCGTCGCACCAACTTTCCCGAGACGGTGAATGATGCGGATGACTGCCTGTAGGTGTTCG
>JAJOHG010000082.1:0-118483 GCA_021029095.1 Phellopilus nigrolimitatus
ACGACATCGATGAAATGAATGCCGGACATTATGGGGCTGAAGATGGCTTCGACTTCAGGGACTTTAAACGTATCGTGGTAGCTGAGATGCCCGTCGCTAGCGAGCGATTCCGCAACGCCATGGACGCTCAGAGGACCAACAGACTCTCAGCCACAAACAACAGAACCTCCGCTGCTGCTACCAACGCACATTCGAGCGACGGTGTCTATGTAGCTGAGGCGGGGGGCGCCGTCACCGACCGCATCACTGCGCAAGACACATCCCGGAGGGCAGCGGTGCCACCTCCACAAAAACAACACAAAATGCCGCGCCGAGTTGGCAGGTGATTCAGCTGGCGGGGACGGTCAACCAATCGAAGAAGCCACAGTCTTTAGGAACTCTGTAAGCCAAGACCTTAAAAGAAGTAAGCAAAACATCTTCGTTTTCTGCCCAACTGCTTGCTGATGAGCAATGTCTGCGATCCTCAGATTCTCCTTCCAACACAGATGAAAAAGTCCCTCGAGCAAAGGGAGCCAATACCAGGAGGCCGAAGGCGGGTCTAGCCATTCGCGTGGCCAGGAAGCCTCAAGCCGCCCAGTCCATCGACAACACGACGGAAGACACTGGTCCGCGAACGCGGGCCAGAACGAAAGCCACACAACCCAACAACCCAACCGCCGTTCCAACTGACGCACCCGCCGCTTCCACTGCGCCTGCCAACCCCACTAGCGCACGCGTTCGTACCCGAGCACCAGCACCTCCCGCGAAGCCAGTGCGCAAGACGCGCCAAAAGGCAGAGCAAGCACCAGTCGCGCCTCCTCCAGTGACAGCGCCGCCTGCAGAGCCGGTCGATCCGTCCAAAACGCGGACATTTCGAAGCAAGAGGACGTGTGGTCTTGAGGTGCCCAAACCGAAGCCTCGCACCCGCCGCACGGCGCAGCAGACTGCTACTTTGTCGTCTGAGGAGGCGAGCGAGTCAAAGAGGGAACCAACAGCAGGACAGAAAAGGCGCCGCGATGATGACGACGCAGAGACATCTGCTCCGACAAAACGGCGCAAGCCCGCGCCCGCGCCCTAATCCGCACCCGTAGCACTGGCACCGACACCCATACAGATGAACGCTGTCGCAACGACATGACAACAGAGCTGCTCGCGCTGCTCAACGCCGTCGATGCCGCCCCACCTATGCCCAGGCAGGTATGAAACAACGCCGTCTCATGGCTAGTGTCGACGCGCTCTTCAGGTTTCTGATTCGAAGTTTTGTCTTTTTCTTCTTCTTTCATACTGCTTTCTCAAAGGAAACATACCTTTGCATTTTGGCCTTCGTACATGCCTTCGGGGCGCCCCGGCATCATCTCCAAATGTTTCTACCTGTTCATTTTTTCTGAATATCATACCATTTCCTAGATAGCGGGATGGTCTGGTTTATTTCATTATTATTTTTGTTCAATGTTTGTCTGCTTACCTGTCTAAAATATATAATATCGTGTTGCTCGTTGCTCGCAGTTCGAGAGTGTACTTAGACAATCCATGTCGAGAACGTTTCTCTGCGGACAGGCTTGAACCATGGCATAGATATCAGCTAAGCAGCGCGTTGAAGAGGAGAGCCGGTGGCCATGTCGAACCAGTACGAGAGAAGGTGGTGGAAGGAATCTAAGACGAGTTTATCATTTCTTTGTCCTCCATGCTTCTTACACCACCGAACGCAGTTCTCTGACCTTCTGACCGTATCTGCACGTCGACTGAGCCACTCGAAGCCAGATTTCGAAAAAAGAGCACAACAATCAAACACAAAATGAGACACGGAAGACTTCGAACTTCGTTTTTCGCTCTCACACGTACCACGGCCTCTCGCCAGCTGACATGCCCCGCCCATCTCTACGACAAGTATTAAACTCACATGCATGCCTCTATCTCTTCGCCGCCCTCAACCGCAACTTGGTTTCTCGTCCGATCGGCAACTTCGAGTCCTTGTCGCTTGCCAGTTTCCTCGCATGTGCCGCCGTAATGGATCGTTTGCGCCTCGCAAACGTGATGAACGTCCTTTAAATATAGTATCGAGGAGAGGGATGACTGGCTGGTGCAAACAGTCGGTCGAGCGGTTGCCGTCGCGGCAAACTCAAAGCACGGTACTCCGTGTGCAAGACCACCATAGGCTGGAAGCGATACCCGACGCGGAGAAGATGGAGCATGCGTGCTCGTATCCCCTCGACCTCAGTGCGGTCTCTCCGCGCCAAATGTACTGAGGCAGTGAGGTCTGCACGAGAATTACGCAGCATAGATTCAGTAAGTGAAAAAAAAAAATCAAAAATCGGACGGTTCGATCTTAGAAACATGGGGTAGGTTGGCGCCGTCTTTCCTGGAAAGCGTGAACGCGCCTGGTTGTGGAGACCCGAGGCACGTTCGCCTTCAGACTGTCCGCTTTTCGAGCATCGCCGTCTCTCCATATTGCTTCTGGATGCGCTGGTTGTGCGAGGCGCTCATAACTCTCAGCTCGTCATCTACCCGAGCCAAAAGTTGGGACTTGGCTTTTGCTAGCACTCTTCTTTGCCTGCTGAGGCCTAGCGCTTCATCAAATTTCTAGTGGTAGTCGAGTGTTATGGCACAATCGGCCAATGGCCGTCGATACATGCTGGTCGTGTTCGCTATACAAAATAAAGTAGCCATAGCTTCAAGTAGGAGAACGGAGTAACTGCGGTAGACGATCCTGGTTGCGCGTGCACAGACTCATCGCCGATGGCGTGCTGTAGAAGTAGCTGAGAGCATTTTCCCTTTGCTTGCGTTGAAAATGTGGGCTTTTGGGAGAGACGACAGTCATGTATTTGTGTATGCCACCGGCGCATGCGACGCCGTCGGGAATTGCGCATAGAGGGATTGCAATAGGGGCGGCATGGATTCAACAAGCGAAGAAAAATGAGAGAAGCTATTCTGCGTACCGCTCAGCTTGGACTCTGTCCTTCTCGCCCTTCGCATTTGGGTCAGGACCGCACAGAGTCAGCAGGCGCTCGGCACAACCCACTTCTTCCTTGAGTATTTCTTTTATTTATATAAGTAATAAGTTCTCCTCAGACTGTCGTTAAAGATGATGTCAACAGCAAAATTCAGTGGTCTTAGGTACAGAATGATGAAAAAAATGATAATAAGAGCAACGGATATTATGAGAACTGATCAAATCTCGGCGCAGTCTGAGTTGCAGATGAGTAGAATATATATGTCGAAAACTGCACAGAGAACTAGAGTACCGCAGACATAACGAGGAGACAAGACAAGTACGTGCGGCTGTATGGAAAACACGTCAGAAATATACATAATTGTTAAACGTCGCAAACTCAACTGTTCTCTTGTTCATCATGCTCCGATATGAATCAAATTGACCCATCTCTCGACCGTCATGCCCCGCTTCTTTCGCAAGCGCCGGACCGTGCCACGAAGAGCCCTCGCAGATCGCTTGAACCCCAACTCCGGTGATCCCTCCTCCGCAAACATACGCTTGTAAAATTCCTCGCCGATGAAAGGCCCGTCGATATCAGTCATCGCCCACATCGTACCGATTACACTTCGAAAGCCGGAGAACTGCATGGCTGCAGCGAGATGAAGTACTTCCTCGCGTGCCCCGCCGAAAGTCTGTCCCGCACTGTGACAGGCTGATAAAAATGCGAATTCAACGTTCGGTAGATTGGATTGGATGATGTCGAGCAAAGTGAGACGGTCTTTGCCATAAAGCCGGAACGCGTGGAGGAAGGGTTCTTCGGGGTTTAATTGACCATGGCAGGCAAAATGAACCCACTGATGGTCACGAAATTTGCCGATAACCGCCTCGCGAGTAGCTTGCTCACGAACGAGACATTTGACAAAATCTCTGTTTTCCTGTATGGCACGAACCTCATTTTCTACTTCGAGGAGACCATTATCAGGCAGAGCAACAACGAGGAGTTGTGGCAGTCCAATGTCGTGTCTCCTAATCCCCGGCTTGGACTCCCGAGCATTGATCAAGGCTGTAAGTGTCGGGGTGTACGACGAAATGTAATCGTCTAAAAGATACTTTTTTCTGCGATCCACAACGGGAATTGGCCCTGCCGCATGGAAAGGTAGAGCAGATAAAAAAGATGTCGGACACCACCAGATACGAGTCTGTTTCTCAATCCCGAGCTCATTCAGCTTCTCGACCACCCGGGAAACCACCCGGTTCCACAGGGATTCCAGCACACCTTCAATACCCACATCACATGCTTTCGGCTCCGTCTGAGCCTTTTGGAGTGCAGTCTTGAGCTCTACCACAAGCGAGGGGCCGTCGTGGTCGAAGTCAGAATCCAGTTCGACACTGACAGGCGGGCGATCATGAAGAACAATAAGAGCGTCAGAACGATATTTGCTGTGGCTGATGATGATGACGGGGCCCTCCACAGCAGCCTCTTGAAGAACGCTAAATCGTCGGGCTCGTAGAAAGTCCCCAAATCCTGATGTCGTGCGAATCTCTGCAACGATGCCCTCCAATCGAGACGCGAGACGCCGCTTTCGAGCATACATTTCATCCACGAGTTTCTGCGATGCACCTGTCGCGCTATCCTGTGCGATTGAAGTAGTTGGCTTCGACTCGGATGAAGTGGCAAGCGATTCCAGTTCACGGCTGGTAGTTAAAAACCTGTCTGCCAAGCCTTTATTGACTTCCCTAAGCTGTTCAATTGGCGTTCTGAAACCGCGTAATTGCGACCAGATAAGGGCCCTGCCTTGCTCGAGCATCTCGACAGCCTGAGCCACATCACCGATCTCGATAGCATATGAAGCCGCATCCGAAGCAAGAGTTTGATATCCGTTTTTACCGCTAAGAATCTTATGCTGCATCTGCACCGTGGGACTTATGACGAGCCAGCTCTCGAGGAGTGATAAAGCGAGACGGTAAGCTTTTACGGTGGAGACATGACGCTGTGATCGCGCTAAAGCCGCCCATCTCACTGCTACTGAGAGCCGCATTAGCGTATTGGAGAAGACATGATCAGCGCCTTCTTCATAATAATGCAGAGACTCCTCGAGATCATCCATCCGACCGGTTTTCGCAAACCGAGTCCGCATGGCTCTTCCAAGATTGCTCAGAAATTCGGAGCGATCAGGATGTCCAGGAGGAAGTAGTCGTAGTGCATCGTGATGAAGGACAATGGACTCCTCAAGATCCTCCATCTGGCCGGTCTGTTTGAACCGAGTTCGTACGGCTACTGCCAGATTATTTAGCGATGAGGAGCGATCAGGGTGTCCAGGAGGACGCAGTTCCAGCGCGTCCCGATAGAGGACAATGGCCTCCTCGAGATCCTCTATCCGGACAATCTGCTCGAAGCAAGTCTGCATGGCTTCTCCAAGGTTGCTCAGAGATGCGGAGCGGTCAGGGTGTCCAGGAGGATGCAGTTCTAGGGCGTCGCGATGGAGGGCAATGGCCTCCTCGAGATCCTCCATCCGACCGGTTTGCTCAAACCGAGTGCTCACAGCTACTGCGAGGTTATTTAGCGATGAGGAGCGATGAGGATGTCCAGGAGGACACAATTCTAACGCATCGCGATGGAGGGCAATGGACTCCTCGAGATCCTCCATCCGACCGGTTTGCTCGAAGCGAGACCAAACGGCATTCGCGAGGTTGTTGAACGATGTGGAGCGATCAAGGTGTCCAGGAGGACGCAGTTCCAACGCGTCGCGATGGAGGACAATGGACTCCTCCAGATCCTCCATCCGACCGGCCTGCTCGAAGCGAGTCTGCACGGCAGCTGCGAGGTTGCTAAGAGATCCGGAGCGATGAGGGTGTCCAGGAGGATGCAGTTCTAGGGCGTCGCGAAGGAGGGTAATGGACTGCTCGAGATCCTCCATCCGACCGGTTTGATCAAACCGAGTCTGCACGGCACCCGCGAGGTTGTTAAACGATGTGGAGCGAAGAGGGTGTCCAGGAGGCCGCAGGTCTAGTGCGTCGCGATGGAGGACAATGGACTCCTCGAGATCCTCCATCTGTCCGGTCTGCTGAAACAGAGTGTTCATGGCTACAGCAAGGCTATTAAGAGATGCAGAGCGGTCGGGGTGTCCAGGAGGTCGCAGGTCTAGTGCGTCGCGAAGGAGGGTAATGGACTGCTCGAGATCCTCCATCCGACCGGCCTGCATAAATTGAATGAGAAGGCCATTCGCAAGGTTGTCAACACATGTGGAGCGGTCAGGGTGCTCATGAGGGCACAGATTCAGTGCGTCGCGACTGAGGACAATGGACTCCTCGAGATCCTCCATCCGACCGGTCTGCTTAAACCGAGTACGCACGGTTTCTGCAAGTTTGTTAAGGGATGCCGAGCGACTAGGGTGTCCAGGAGGATGCAGTTCTAGTGCGTCGCGATAGAGGGTAATGCACTGCTCGAGATCATCCATACGACTGGTCTGCTTAAACCGAGTGAACGCAGCCGCTGCCAGGATTCCCGGAGGTGCGGGACGACAAGCGAATCCAGACAAACAACGATTTAGCACATCACGACCGCGGGCAACGAGCTGTCCGAAAAATTCCATCCGTGCGGGTTACTTGAATGTCCTTGCACGGCTACTACGAGGATAAACACGAACGTTCTTTGATCATGGTACTGAGTATCCTGAAGGTACACTCACGCTAAATATCAAGCCTATAGCTGCTTATACCAAGAATCTGTGCTCTTTAGAAAATGAGTCACAAGAAGGATTAGCGCAGTCCGTTGTCGGTTAAGGTAGACCCTACCTCTCTGTCTTGCTACGGTTATCTCAAGTAAACTCTCAAGTAAACTATATCGCGAGGCTGCAAGTGCGTTGTAGTCTACAAGCATCAAGAATAGTTAGCGCAGTTCAATGGCGCTCTCGACGATCTCAGATATTGCTCACCTTCTGTGGCTTGTACTTTCCTACGTTGTTTTTTTGTCGGATTTTAGATAGTTCTCGAATGGCGGAGACCACTTGACATCGAGAGGAGGAAAGGGTCGAGGGTGAACGTGGAAGCAGCGCTCCCATGGTGTCCCCGGATTTATATCGTGTTGACTTCAACGTCCGCAAACTTCGAACCATTGGAAAGGCGAGGGGCCGAATGTTGCCGAAAGCTAATACCCAGATACATCTACAAATATGGAACAACGAGGCTTTATTGTCCTTGGCCTTTCTTGAGAAGGTAAATGGCAGCGTAAACAGTCACGTACCTGTCTTTACTTGTATCATCCGCCCATTCTCGTCGCGCCTTCGTTGTTTCCTCCGCCGTCCTCCACGATGCCGGCAACGCCTTTCGCCTGACAAGGAAAGAAACAAGGTCAGTAGTCATTCGACGATGTTTACAAGACAAATGTATTGAGAATGGTGCAAAACTGTCTTGCACTGCCGATCGTCAACACTAGGACTTCGACCGGTGCCATCACGAAATCATCATGAAGAGAAAAGACAAAAACTCACCGCCTCATCAAGGACGCATCCTTGTTGTGTTCGCCAGAGGCGCGGTGTATTTAATATGACTATTCGAGACTCTCAGGAGTATCACATCTGTTCGAAGCCATACGCTTCTTCATGCACTGCAGCCGTGTATCGATTCATGCTGTACATCTTGACCTTTTACGGAGACCCGGGATGTTGTAAGGAAGCAAGCGAATCCATTTTTGTAACGAGGAAGGCCGGCGAGGTATGTGCTTGATGATGGTCGGATGTATCCCGCGTCTAAGTGCTGTTTGTCTCAAGATGTTCGCGATACTTGCGGGCACGAGAAGGTTCGCGTCTTGATGCGTTTTTGAGCTTGAGCATTTGCCGGGAGTTGGCACCAGCGCAGAGTTGAAAATGAGTTAGAGACATGGGATAGAGGTTGTCGTCGTCTCGCCTGAATGGTGTATACAACAAGTATGAGAGGCTCGTCAACACGCCCCGTCGTAAGAAAAGTACCTAATGCTTACGATCGTGGAGTTTCGAGACACGTTCGCCTTGAACCTGCACGTCTGTTCGAGCGTCGTCGTCTCGCCGTGCAGGATTGCTGAGTGCTTCTGGCTGCGCGGATTGTGCGGGGACGCTTATAACATTCACCTCGCCGCTAGTACTCTCTTTCGCCTGTTCGACAATTCCGATACTGAGCACATCGTCAAATTACTCCAGTCAGAATTTCTGGCACAATACGGTCGTGGTGGTCGTGGTGGTGGTTTATGGTACAATCGACCGACGGCCGTTGGTGCTGGCTCTTACCGAAGAAGTAGCCGGGTTTGAAATCTAAGTACAGAGTCACAGCTTCGAAAAACAATTCAACAGGAGGAAATACGAGCGGATGGTACTCTGGTAAGTAAAAAAGAGATAAGAAAATAGAATGGATTTGAATACTGTATGTACATACACAAGTAGTTCAGAATGTCAATTGTTGATTTAAAATGTCCGATATAGCCCCTTCGCAAGTGCCTCCACTAGAGAGCGCTGTACGGGCATGTTGCTCATCTTCCATAACCAAGGCAGCCCGATGTCTCTAGCAAATCCAACACATCATCGTCGACCCCGACACCCGCGACGCCATTCATAACAAACTGGAAGACGGTCCTGGTCCTCTCCGACTTCGCGCGCACAGACGGCTCATCGCTTATCGTGCTCGATGTGCGCCCTGTACCCGCCTTCCGCGCGCCTCCCCGCGATGCTGCGCTGGTCTCATCCGCCGTCGGTGTGCCCAACGCGAGCGCAAACCTAACGCCGGCGTACCCTGTCCTCGAGCTCTTCTTTCCCGCCGCGGAGAAAAGCCCAGAGACGATTGCGTTAGATGATTTATGGAAGCTATATACGTGGTCTGGGCGACACAGGAGGTCATATCCGTCGTGCTCGCCTCGTCTTTGCCTTACGCGACTGGCCTCGCGGGGTTTCTCCTCCGCTCCGGGCTCGCGGGCTCGCCCTCCCTCCTCGCCTCCCCCTCAAACTAAACCAAAAGAAAAGACGCGTGGCTCGAGTTCTTCCTCGACCGAGCGACCTTCTCGCAGGGTGCCGACACGCGCCCCACGTGGGGGTCGCACACGGGCACGCGTCCGACCACGCGTCCTTCCGCATACGACGTGCAGCGCCCGTTCTGGCCCCGAAGACGCCCGGCGGCGTGCTGCTCTACGCGCCCGTACGTGCGGTGTCCGTGCGCGCGTGCGGAGTTGGAGTAGAGCGCCGAGAACGCACCCGCGAGGATGCAGACGGTGGCGGCGGTGCGGGGTATGCATACTAGATCCAGAGGATGGAGCGACGATGCCGTGCTGTAGAAGAGCGCGGATAGGCTGAGCATCTTCCCTTTGTTCGGGTTAAAAGGGTGGGTTCTTGGGAGAGGCGACAGCCAGGTAATTGGGATATGCAGCAGGCGTATACAGCGCCGTCGAGAATGGCGCGCGGAGGGATTGCAGTGAGATTCAACAGGCGAAGAAAAAATCAGCGGAAAAAAAAAGCTTCTGATTGTCCGCTCACTACGTGCCGAGCTTCCACGACACTTGGACTCCAACTCGGTTTTCGTGTCTTTCTTTTTGCTTTGGTTTTCTCGCCCTCCGCATTTGAGATGTGCTAGTAGGCAAGCCTTGCACAGATGATACCAGGCGCTCGGCACAATATAATTGGATCTTAGTGCTCGCGTTTCACTTCGTCAAGTCGTACGCAAAGCCGACGATGAGATATTTATGTACTCGAGCGATCTTTCAAAATGTCACTAGGTACATAACGATGGAAAAAATGACAATTACAAGAGCAATGAACATTATAGTAATTGGTCGAATCTCGGTGCAGTCTGAGTTGCAGATGAGTAAAGTACACATGTTGAAAACTGTACAGAGAACTAGAGTACTTCAGGCACAGCAAAATAACAGGAGACAACTACATGCAACTGTATGGAAATCTCGTCAGAAATATTCGCATTTTAAAAAGGGCGGAAACTGAACTGTTCTCTTGTTCATCATGCTCCGATATGAATAAAATTTACCCATCTCTCGACCGTCATGCCCTTCCTCTTTCGCAAGCGCTGGATCGTTTCACGAAGAGCCCTCGCAGATCTCTTGAATCCCAACTCAGGTGAATCCTCCTCCGCAAACATACGCTTGTAAAATTCTTTGGCGACGAAAGGCCCATCGTCATCAGCCATCGCCCACATCGTGCCGATTACACTTCGAAAGCCGCAGAACTGCATGGCTGCAGCGAGATGAAGCACTTCCCCGAACGCCCTGTCAACAATCTGTCCCGCGCTGTGACAGGCGGATAAAAATGCGAATTCAGCATTCGGTAGATTGGAATGAATGATGTCGAGTAAAGTGAGACGGTCTTCGCCGTAAAGCTGGAACGCGTGAAGGAAGGGTTCTTTGGTATTCAAGTGACCGTGGCAGGCAAAATGAACCCAGTGACGGTCGCGGAAATTGTCAATAACTGCCTCGCGAGTAGCTTGCTCACGAATAAGACATTCGACAAAATCTCTGTCCTTCTGTATGGCACGATATTCTTTTTCCACTAGAGGGATAGTTTCATCAGGCAGGGCAACAACGAGGAGTTGTGGCCGTCCGATGTCGTGCCTCCTGATCTCAGGCTTGGTCTCCCGAGCATCGATCAAGGCTGTGAGCATCGGGGTGTACGACGAGATGTAATCATCTGAGAGATACTGTCTTATGCCATCCACAACGCGTATTGGCCCTGCCGCATGAAATGGTAGAGCAGATAAGATAGAGGTCGGACACCACCAGATACGAGTCTGTTTCTCAATCCCGAGCTCGTCCAGCTTGTCGACCACCCGGGAAACCACCTGGTTCCACAGCGATCCCAGCACATCTCTGATATCCGCATCACATCCATTTGGTTCAGTCTGAACCTTTTGAAGTGCAGCCTTAAGATTTCTCACAAGCAAGGGGCCGTCGTGGTCGAAATCCGTATTTAGTTCGATGCTGACAGGCGGGTGATCATAAAGAACAATGAGAGCGTCGGAGCGATATTCGCTGTGGCTGATGATGATGACGGGGCCCTCGACAGCAGCCTCTTGAAGAACGCTAAATCGCCGGGCTCGTAGAAAGTCCCCAAATCCTGACGTCGTGCGAATCTCTGCAACGATGCCCTCCAATTGGGATGCGAGACGCCGCTTTCGAGAATACATTTCGTCCACGAGTTTCTGCGATGCACCTGTCGCGCGATCCTGAGCGACCAAAGTGATTGGCTTCGACTCGGATGAAGTGGCGAGTGATTCCAGCTCACGGCTGGTGGTTAGGAACCTGTCTGCCAAACCTTTATTGACTTCCCTAAGCTGTTCGATTGGCGTTCTGAGGCCGCGCATCTGCGACCAGATAAGGGCCCTGCCTTGCTCGAGCATCTCGACAGCTTGAGCCACCTCACCGTTCTCTATAGCATATGAAGCCGCATCCGAAGCAAGAGTTGGATATCCGTTTTTACCGCTGAGAATCTTATGCTGCATCTGCACGGTGGGAGTTATAACGAGGGAGCTTTCGAGGAGTGAGAGAGCGAGCCGGTAAGCTTTCAAGGTAGAAGTATGACTCTGTGATCGCGCTAAAGCTGCCCAACGCACTGCTATACCGAGCCGCGTTAGCGTATTGGAGAAGACGTGATTAGCACCTTCTTCATACAAACGAAGGCACTCCTCAAGATCATCTATCCGACCTGTCTGCTCAAAATGAGTGTGCATGGCTTCTGCTAGATTGCTCAAAGATCCGGACCGACCAGGGTGCCCAGAAGGATGCAAATCTAGTGCGTCACGATAGAAGGTAATGGTCTGCTCGAGATCCACCATCTGACCTGTCTGCTCAAAATGAATGTACAGGGCTACTGCAACGTTGTTAAGAGATGCAGAGCGGTCAGGGTGACCGAGAGGATACAGTCCCAGCGCGTCGCGATGGAGGCCAATGGATTCCTCGAGATCTTCCGTTTGACCTGTCTGCTGAAAACGAGCGCTCATGGCATTTGCGACATTGTTTAGTGATAAAGAGCGATTAGGGTGCCCAGGAGCACACAGATCTAGCGCATTGCGATAGAGGTCAATGGACTCCTCGAGATCCTCCATCTGACTTGTTTGCTCAAAACGAGTGAAAACGCTATCTCCAAGGTTGTTAAGAGATTCGAAGCGCTCAGGGTGCCCAGGAGGACGCAGATCTAGCGCAGCACGATGAAGGACAATGGACTCCTTGAGATCTTCCATCCGGCCTGTCTGCCCAAATCGAGTGCACACGGTCAATGCGAGGTTGTTCAGTGATGTAGAGCGACCAGGGTGCCCAGGAAGGCGTAGATCCAGCGCGTCGCGATGAAGGGTAATGGACTCCTCGAGATCCTCCATCCGGCCTGTCTGCAGAAAGCGAGTACGCATAGCTCCTGCAAGGTTGCTCAAAGACGCAGAGCGATTGGGGAGCCCAGGAGGTTGCAAATCTAGAGCTTCGCGATGGAGGACAATGGACTCTTCGAGATCCTCCATTCCACCTGTCTGCTCAAAACGAGTGGACAGGGCTACTGCAAGGCTGTTTAGTAATGCGGGACGATAATGGTGCCCAGAAGCACACAGATCTAGCACGCTACGAAGGAGGACTATGGACTCTACGAGATCCTCCATTCGACCTGTCTGCTCAAAACGAGTACGCACGGCATTTGCGAGATTGTGCAGTGATAAGGAGCGATTAGGGTGCCCAGGAGCACACAGACCTAGTGCGTCACGATTGAGGTCAACGGACTGCTCAAGATCCTCCATCCGACCTGTATGCTGAAAATGAGTATGCAGGGCATTTGCAAGGTTCTGTAGTGATCTGGAGCGCTCAAGGTGCCCCAAAGGACACAGATCGAGCGCTTCGCGATGGAGGACAATGGATTCTTCGAGATCCTCCATTCGACCTGTTTGCTCAAAACGAGTCCCAACGGCATTCGCGAGGTTGCCAAATGACATGGAGCGATTAGGGTGACCAGGAGGACGCAGTTCCAGCGCGTCGCGATTGAGGGCAATGGACTCCTCGAGATCCTCCATTCGACCTTTCTGCTGAAAAAGAGTAAGCATAGCTTCTGCAAGGCTGGTCATAGACGCAGAGCGATTAGGGTGCCCAGGAGGGCATAGATCTAGCGCGTCGCGATGGAGCTTAATGGACTCCTCGAGATCCTCCATCCGACCTTTCTGCTGAAAACGAGTCTGCACGGCTGATGCAAGGTTCAAATACGCAGAGCGATCAGGGTGCACAGGAGGTTGCAGATCTAGTGCCTCGCGATGGAGGATAATGGACTCATCGAGATCCTCCGTCCGACCGGTCTGCTCAAAATAAGTGATCACAGCTGCTGCAAGGTTGTTCAAAGACGCGGGGCGATTAGGGTGCCCAGGAGGATGCAGATCCAGTGCTTGGCGGTGGAGGGTAATGGACTCCTCGAGATCTTCCATCTGACCTGTCCGCCGAAAACGAGTCTGCACGGCTGCTGCAAGATTGTTCAAATACGCAGAGCGATCAGGGTGACCAGGAGGTTGCAAATGTAGCGCAGCGCGATAAAGGGCGATAGACTCATCGAGATCGTCCTTCCGACCTGTCTCTTCAGAACACATGTACATGGCTACCGCAAGGTTATGCAGAAGTGCGAAACGATAAAGGTGTCCAGGCGGACAAGAATATAGCATAGCACGATTGACGGCAATGTGCTGCTGGAGATTTTCCATCCGTGCGGTTTGCTTCTTGCTTGCAAGCACAGAAAGTCTTCCCCCCCTTCCCTACCACTTCTTGAAAAGGAAGGCGGTTCCCGCCTGCGAAGCAAACGATGCACCAATGGTGAGTCACCATTGCCTATGGTATACTGCCAGCTCGACACAACTTTTTTTTTTTTCAACAACTACATATTGTATGCTTATAATATGCATCTAGAGCATAGTTATGCACGGCCAAACATTAGTTGATTCCGTTTTTGTCTGAACAAGTCGGTTGGAACCCGCCTTCCCTTTTTCAGAGCTGTAGGTCCAATCATCACGAGCCCGATGGTGTGCGTACCTCCATCCTGACACGTACAGACGGCACGTCGCTCGTCCCGCTCGACGCGTATGCTTGCCTTCCGCGCACTTCCCCGCGATGCTGCGCTGCCACTGTCCGCCGTGGGGCGCCCGACGCGACCGCAGACCTAACGTCGGCGTACCCCGTCCTCGCGTTCTTCTTCTCCGCCGCAGACGCAGAACAGAGGCCGGAGAGGATCGCGCTACATATATGATTTATGGTCTGCTGTGTATGAGCTCTGGGCGACGATGCATGTATCGTGCTCGCCCCGTCTTTGCTCAACGCGACCGGCTTTGCGGAGTTCCTCCTTCACTCCGGCCTCTTGCGTCTCGCGCTCGGAGGCGCGCCCTTTCCTATCGCCTCCCCCTCAAGTGAAATCAAAGGAGAAGACGTAGCACCCGAGCTCTTTCTCGACCGCGCCTCCTTCTAGCAGGGCGCCGGCACAGGCCCCGCGTAGGGCATCGCGCCCGGTAACTACGGTACGCGTTCGACCACGCGTCCTTCCCACACATGACGTGGAGCGCCCGCTCCGGCCGCCGAAGCAGCCCGGCGGCACGCTGCTCTACGCGCCCGTGCGTGCGCGGTGCTCGGCCTGCATGTTTAGGAGCCGGGGTGTGAGGACGGCATGGGCGCTTCCACCGCTGGATGAACGACGAGCGCGTGGACAACGGGCTGGGCGAGAACGGCAGCTGGGAGAAGCACGTGGAGTATGTGAGGGGCGTAGTGGCTGATCATGAGCTGGGAGAAGCACGTGGAGTATGTGAGGGGCGTAGTGGCTGATCATGAGCTGGGACGGCGCGCGGACGGGCTGCGTCGGGCTCGTATGAATAAAGATCCGCTCGTTTTTTCCCCTCGATGGAAGGATCAGGTCTCTGGCGAAGCAGAACCTCCTCGCGATCGTGAAAATACAAGCTGAAAGATATTTATTTCTCTCAAGAGTCAGTGAAGCTCCTTCAAAGAACCTAAAAGTCTGCTCACCCTCTAGAGAGCTACCGTCGAGGGTACTATGGGTCACGGACTTGCGGTGGAATGATACTTAGGAGGTCCACCAATCCAGAATCCAGAGTCTTATTCAATTCGGCCGTTGAATGTACGATGTGTATATTGGAAGCGATGTCCTTGCGAACAGCAACATTTAATTCATCTGGTACAGTAGCATGTGCTGGCTCCATATTTCGACGCATATTCGCGGATAAGCCTCACATTTGTCCCGCCGCAATACACGTACGACGACTCCATACCAGAGTTTTGCCCTTTTCTCTGGAGTAACGGCAAATCTGCCATACGATAATCCTCGGTTACTCCTGATGTTTTACTCGACCGACGTCAGACAAGTAAAGTAAGCGTTGTAAAAATCACACCGGCTGATAACATTGTTTCAGTAGACGCAATTGTTTCATATGCCTCAACCTGCACCTGCACAGGTCGACCGGCGCTTGCGCTGCCGCTGAGCCTTGAGTGCGCGGCAAACGTCGCCGTGGCGCTCAACTCGTTGTCCATGACATCCGCAGCTTCCATGGTCCGCTTGTGGATGTAGACACTCATCTTCACGGACAGAACATTTAGTTTTATAGCTTACTTCGTGAATCACTCCGCACTGTGTATGCAGCTCAAGCAATTCGATAGAAATTATCTTGTTCATGTACATATATCACCAGGATTATTGACAAGCAGTATTCGACATACGCATTCAGCTTCGAGTTTGGAAAGGAAACGATCATCAGACAAGCTCTATTGTTCTTAATCAGAATCCGATTCATCCTAAGCCCAAATGCCATCAGTAAAAGTATAATTTAACAATGGTACGAAGCTCACCAGGTAGTCGATGACCTCTTCCTCTCCGTCGTCGTCCAGGAAGCCCCACGGAACTTCCGCATCTGCCCAGCTGATTGTTGCGGCGTCATTCGATCGTGCTCACGAACAGAGGCTGAGGTACTCACAAATCGCCCACAGGAGCAGTTTTGTCGAAGCTGTCGCGTCTCGTCCCACACTTTGTGATTTTTTTGATGAAATACAGAGGGGCGAAGAGCGCCTCGTCGTTACATCCCTTCTGAAACAGGCCAGCAACGCCGTCGTCCACCCACCTTGTACCGATCCCTGCTCCGGCTGAGACGCCAGGAGTAGCGATGCTAGGAACGTCCGCTACTAAAGCGACACTGACCGTTTCGTTGCCTGTAGCACCGTCAGTGTCAGATCGGGTGGCTCCAAACACATAATGAAAGACTTGCTCTTGTTGGAAAGATATAGCGCATACGCGGGACAGGAATACACATGTGTTACAAATGCCTTGTCTTTCAACAAACCACGTTTAAGGGATGCAGCGAGAAACTCGTCCGGGACTCTTGTAATGCGAGGCATGTGCATAACGAGAAAAGCTCCACGCGAGCGATCAAACTGCCACTGGCCCGAGAGAGATGCGTTTGCAAAACCAGCGACGTTGCTGCAAATCCAGTAAATTTCCAACGAAGGTCGAATCAGCATTGGATACCCACACGTTGACGTTAGCTCCGAGCTCGCGTTGTTTCGCACTCGATGAATTTACGATATATTTCTCGAGAGCTACTTCGGGTACCAGCTTGAACTGCACCGCGAGATCGGCGATAGATCGGTCACTGCTAGTATAGATATTGCCCTCTTTCACGAACTGGCCAGACTTGATGTCGATTTCACCATAGTCCCCTGCCTGCAACCCATGGACGCACAGCGTAAGATAGACCAATGTCCTTGTGAGTGGATGCAATAGAATATAGGTTGGATAGAACTGACCATAATCTGAATCGACGGGTTCCAATTTGCCCACCAGGACGAGGCCCGGTTGATCAAATCTACGTACTTGCGCGAGGCCTCTTTCTTGGACCAGGAGAACATGCTGCGTGTGTTGGGGGATATGGAGAGAAAGCAGTCGATGCTCGAGTGAGTATATAAGTGACTGATAGACAGTAGTGTTCGTTTGGATCATCTGCCATTGCTATCTGACGCCGAATCGACAAACATCCATCTACATGCCTGAACGATGATGAGAAGAGGCGCCCAGATACTGAACTTTGTCTCCTAAGAAGTCAGGTAGGGCACCGCACCGAGCCGCATACGGATACGGCCGTATAATCCGAGAGCGTACCGTGTATAACGATGGCATATTGAGGCATTTGAAAGCCACATACGGTACAGCACGGATTTCATTTGACCGTAGACGCCATTACGGTGCATCCGTGCATCACATTGCCACACCATGCCGAAGTCCGAAGAGCAGGGTGCTTGAAAGTTCCGAGTCGCGTCTCCCCTGATTCCTGTGCTGTCATCAAGCGTGGATAAAGGACGAAGGTTTCTTCTATCGCTTCGAAAGCGACCGCCTCCAGGAGCATTCATCGGGGGAGAGCAGTAGAGCGCGGACATGGCGCGACGCCGAGGACGGCTGCGCCGGCGCGACGTACGCACCTGGACTGGCAAGAGGGAACGCGAATAGGTGGGGAATATCTCCCCTTTGTCCCCGTTGAGAATCCGGGCTCTTGGGAAAGGCGACAGCCGGGTAATTGGGGTATGCCGCAGGTGCAAGCGACGCCGTCGAGAAGAGCCGTGCAAACGTGATACGCGTCGGCGGAGCGGAGAGACGGAGCGGAGAGAACATGCTTGCTCGTACCGCTGGACCTCGATACATTGCGCGCAGACGGACTGCAGCAAAGCATAAGAACTATTCGGCATGCATTCAGCAAGTGAGGAAAAATTGGAGAAAATATGCTTTTACCGGCCAGGGACGCAATTGTTGACTTCTGATGCAGAAAGCTGTGAAGTAGCCTTGAGAAGAGTCGGTTCAAGAAAGTGCGGTAGACCAGTTGCAAGCACCACTTCGTCAGGAGTGGGTTTAGGGAGCGCGAATAACTCTAGTTAGTATATCGTCTAAAGCCGAGCGCAAAGTTCAAACTGATGCGTGTGAAGTAAGCGAGGTGGGAGTGTAGTGGAAACTCTCGGGTAAACGAGCCATGTCATGCGTGTATATTATCATTTGTGTCAGATCTTGGGATTCTTAAGATATCGAGCGAAATCGTGGCAAGATCAAAAAATAAATAAAGCTTTGAGGTCGCATCCGAAGTACTTTTATTGCGAAATCGAGCGAAATCGAGCCGGGTCTGCTCCTTTGATATCACACGCTCGAGTTAGTTTTCACTGAGCTGAGCCATGCGCTTAATGTACATCGGGTCGTCACTCGAGTCGTACGCGAAGCCGAAGAGCTTCAGATAATTTTATGCACTCGAGAGACCAATCGCGCCGCTATGTACGGGAAGATCTTATATGTACGAGAGCAATAAATAAAACATTACTGAAACAAATCTCGATGCGGTCCGAACTGCAGATATGTAGAATACACGCTGAAAACTGCACAGAAAACTAGAGTGCTCGCAGGCATAGCGAGGGGACACAAGACAACTACATGCGGTTGGCTGTATGGAAACTCGTCAGAAGTACGCATAATTGAAAAAGGGGCGGAAGCTCAACTATTGTCTTTCTCATCATGCTCCAATGTGAATCAAATTGACCCATCTCTCGACAGTAATGCCAGGTCTCTTTCGCAAGCGCTGGATCGTTTTACGAAGAGCCCTTGCAGACCGCTTGAATCCCAACTCCGGTGAATCCTCCGCAAACATACGCTTGTAAAATTTCTCGGCGATGAAAGGCCCATCGATATCAGCCATCGCCCACATTGTACCGATCACACTTCGAAAGCCGCAAAACTGCATGGCTGCAGCGAGATGAAGCACTTCCCCGAATGTCCCGTCAATAATCTGTCCCGCACTGTGACAGGCGGATAAAAATGCGAATTCAGCATTCGGTAGATTGGATTGAATGATGTCGAGCAAAGTGAGACGGTCTTCGCCGGAAAGCTGGAACGCATGGAGGAAAGGTTCATCGGGATTTAAATGACCGTGGCAAGCAAGATGCACCCAGTCATAGTCACGAAATTTGTCGATAACTGTCTCGCGAGTAGCTTGCTCACGAACGAGACATTTGACAAAATCTCTGTTTACCTGTATGGCGCGAACCTCATTTTCTACTTCGAGGAGACCTTTATCAGGCAGGCCAACAACGAGGAGTTGTGGCCGTCCAATGTCGTGTCTCCTAATCCCCGGCATGGACTCCCGAGAATTGATCAAGGCTGTAAGTGTCGGGGTGTACGACGAAATGTAATCGTCTAAAAGATACTTTCTCTTGCGATCCACAACAGGAATTGGCCCTGCCACATGGAAAGGTAGAGCGGATAGATAAGATGTCGGACACCACCAGATACGAGTCTGTTTCTTAATCCCGAGTACGTCCAGCTTGTCGACCACCCGAGAAACCACCCGGTTCCACAGGGATTCCAGCACACCTTCAATACCCACATCACATGCTTTCGGCTCCGTCTGAGCCTTTTGGAGTGCAGTCTTGAGCTCTACCACAAGCGAGGCGCCGTCGTGGTGGAAGTCTGTATCCAGTTCGATGCTGACAGGCGGGCGATCATGAAGAACAATAAGAGCGTCGGAACGGTGCTCGCTGTGGCTAATGATAATGACGGGGCCCTCCACCGCGGACTCCCGAAGAACACTGAATCGTCGGGCTCGTAGAAAGTCTTCAAATCCTGATAATGCGCGAATCTCTGCAACAATGTCCTCCAATTGGGATGCAAGACGCCGCTTTCGAGAATACATTTCATCCACGAGTTTCTGCGATACACCAGTCGCGCTATCCTGTGCGATTGAAGTAGTTGGCTTCGACTCGGATGAAGTGGCAAGCGATTCCAGTTCACGGCTGGTAGTTAAAAACCTGTCTGCCAAGCCTTTATTGACTTCCCTAAGCTGTTCAATTGGCGTTCTGAAACCGCGTAATTGCGACCAGATAAGGGCCCTGCCTTGCTCGAGCATCTCGACAGCCTGAGCCACATCACCGATCTCGATAGCATATGAAGCCGCATCCGAAGGAAGACTTGGACAGCTTTTTGCGCTGCGAAGAACCTTATGCTGCATCTGCACGGTAGGACTCATAAAGAGGGAGCTTTCGAGCAATGACAGAGCGAGATGGTAAGCTTTTAAGGTGGAAGCATGACGCTGCGATCGTGCTAAAGTCGCCCATTGCACTGCTCCTGAGAGCCGCATTAGAGTATTGGAGAAGACATGATCAGTACCTTCTTCATACATACGGAGCGACTCCTCGAGATCCTCCATCCGACCGGTTTTCTCAAACCGAGTCTGCATGGCTCCTGCAAGATTGCTCAGAGATGCGGAGCGGTCAGGGTGTCCAGGAGGACGCAGTTCCAGTGCGTCGCGAAGGAGGACAATGGCCTCCTCGAGATCCTCCATCCGACCGGTCTGCTTGAAGCGAGTCCAAACGGCACCCGCGAGGTTGCTCAGAGATGCGGAGCGATCAGGGTGTCCAGGAGGATGCAGTTCTAGGGCGTCGCGATGGAGGGCAATGGACTCCTCGAGATCCTCCATCCGACCGGCCTGCTCGAAGCGAGTCTGCACGGCAGCTGCGAGGTTGCTAAGAGATCCGGAGCGATGAGGGTGTCCAGGAGGATGCAGTTCTAGGGCGTCGCGATGGAGGACAATGGCCTCCTCGAGATCCTCCATCCGACCGGTTTGATCAAACCGAGTCAAAACGGCACCCGCGAGGTTGTTAAACGATGTGGAGCGAAGAGGGTGTCCAGGAGGCCGCAGGTCTAGTGCGTCGCGATGGAGGACAATGGACTCCTCGAGATCTTCCATCTGTCCGGTCTGCTCAAACAGAGTGCTCATGGCTACAGCAAGGCTGTTAAGAGATGCAGAGCGGTTGGGGTGTCCAGGAGGGTCGCAGGTCTAGTGCGTCGCGAAGGAGGGTAATGGACTGCTCGAGATCCTTCATCCGACCGGCCTGCATAAATTGACTGAGAAGGCCATTCGCAAGGTTGTCAAAACATGTGGAACGGTCAGCGTGCTCATGAGGGCACAGATCTAGAGCGTCGTGACAAAGGGCAATAGACTCCTCGAGATCCTCTATCCGACCTGTTTGCCCAAAACGAGTCCTCACAGCTACTGCGAGGTTATTTAGCGATGAGGAGCGATGAGGATGTCCAGGAGGACTCAGTTCTAGCGCGTCGCGATGGAGGGCAATGGACTCCTCGAGATCCTCCATCCGACCGGTCTGCTCAAAACGAGTCCGCACGGCATTTCCGAGGTTGTTCAGTGATGAGGGGCGCTCAGGGTATCCGGGTGGACACAGGTCCAGTGCGTCACGGAATTTGGCAATTGACTCCTCGAGATTCTCCATCTGTACGGGTTACTTGATAATCCTTACACGGCAACTGCGAGGATGAACTCGAACGTTAGTCGATCATGGCACTCAGTATCCTAGAAATATACTCACGCCGGGTTTGAAGGATATAGTTGCCTATACTGAAAATTCGCGCGATCTGTACAGCAAAACACAAGAAGGATTAGTGCAATCCATCAGCGAGTAAGGTAGGTCCTACCTCTGTCTGTTTTGCTACGATAGTCTCAAGTAAAGTGTTACGCGAGGCTGCAAGTGCGTCCGTAGGCTATGAGCATCAGAGGAAGTATTCAGCGCAGTTCAATGGTGCTCTCGACGATCTCAGATATTGCTCACCTTATGTGGCTTGTACTTTCCTACGTTGTCTTTTTGTCGAATTTTAGATAGTTCTCGAATGGAGGAGGCCAATTGAAATGAAAGGGGGAAAGGGTCGAGGGTAGACGTGAAAGCAGCGCTCCCATGGTGTCCCCGGATTTATATCGTGCTAACTTCAACTTCCACAAATTTCGAACCATTGGAAAGGGCCGAATGTTGCCGAAAGCTAATACCCAGATATATGTCCATATATTAGACAACGAGGCTTTATTGCCCTTAGCCTTTATTGCAAGGGTGGATAGCACGGTATAAACAGTCACGTACCTGTCTTTACTTGTATCATCCGCCCATTATCGCCGCGCCTTCGTTGTCTCCTCTGCCGTCCTCCACGATGCCGGCAACTCCTTTCGCCTGACAAAGAAAGAAACAAGGTCAGTAGTCATTCGACGATGTTTACAGGACAAATGTACTGAGAATGGTGCAAAACTGTCTTGCACTGCCGATCGTCAACACTAGGACTTCGACCTGTGCCATCACGAAATCATCATGAAGAAAAAAGACAAGAACTCACTGCCTCATCAAGGACGCATCCTTGTTGTGTTCGCCAGAGGCGCGGTGTATTTGATATGGCTATTCGAGACTCTGGAGTATCACATCTGTTCGAAGCCATACGCTTCTTCATGCAATGCAGCCCGTGTATCGATTCATGCTGTACATCTTGACCTTTTACGGAGACCCAGGATGTTGTAAGGAAGCAAGCGAATCCATTTTTGTAACGAGGAAGGCCGGCGAGGTATCTGGGCTTGATGATGGTCGGATGCATCGTGCTGTTTGACGCGTCACGAGCGTCTCCCGATGTTCGCGATACTTGTGGACACGAGAAGTTCCGTGTCTTGATGCGTTCTTGAGAATGAGCATGCGGAAGAGATTTGTCGGGAGTTGGCACCAGCGCAGATGTCGCAAGGGTTGACAATGAGTTAGGAACATGGGATAGAGGTTGTCATCGTGTCGCCTGAATGGTGTATACGAGCATGAAAGGTTCGTCAACGCGCCCCGTCGTAAGAAAAGTACATAATGCTTACGATCGTGGAGTTTCGAGACACGTTCGCCTTGAACCTGTCCGTCTGTTTGAGCGTCGCCGTCTCGCCGTGCAGGATTGCTGAGTGCTTCTGGCTGAGCGGATTGTGCGGAACGCCTATAACATTCACCTCGCCGCTAGTACTCTCTTTCGCCTGTTCGACAATTCCAATGACGAGCACGTCGTCAAATTACTCCAGCCAGAATTTCTTGCACAATACGGTCGTGGTGGTCGAGGCGGTGGTTTATGGTACAATCGACCGACGGCCGTTGGTGCTGGCTCTTACCGAAGAAGTAGCCGGGTTTGAAATCTAAGTACAGAGTCACAGCTTCGAAAAACAATTCAACAGGAGGAAATACGAGCGGATAGTACTCTGGTAAGTAAAAAAGAGATAAGAAAATAGAATGGACTTGAATACTGTACATACACAAGCAGTTCAGAATTCCGATTGTTGATTTAAAATGTCCGATATAGCCCCTTCGCGAGCGCCTCCACTAGAGAGCGCTGTACGGGCATGTTGCTCATCTTCGCAGCCCGATGTCTAGCAAATCCAACACATCATCGTCGACCCCGACACCCGCGACGCCATTCATAACAAACTGGAAGACAGTCCTGGCCCTCCCCGACGGCGCGCGCCTCCGACTTTGCGCGCACAGACTGCTCATCGCTTATCGTGCTCGATGCGCGCCCTGCCTCCCCACGACGCTGCGCTGGTCTCATCCGCCGTCGGTGTGCCCAACGCGAGCGCAAACCTAGCGCCGGCGTACCCTGTCCTCGAGCTCTTCTTTCCCGCCGCGGAGAAAAGTCCAGAGACGATTGCGTTAGATGATTTATGGAAGCTATATACGTGGTCTGGGCGACACAGGAGGTCATATCCGTCGTGCTCGCCTCGTCTTTGCCTTACGCGACTGGCCTCGCGGGGTTTCTCCTCCGCTCCGGGCTCGCAGGCGCGCCGTCCCTCTTCGCCTCCCCCTCAAGCAAAACCAAAAGAAAAGACGCGTCGCTCGAGTTCTTCCTCGACCGAGCGACCTTCTAGCAGGGTGCCGGCACGCGCCCCACGTGGGGGTCGCGCACGGCTACTGCGGCACGCGTCCGACCAAGCGTCCTTCCCGCATACGACGTGCAGCGCCCGTTCTGGCCGCCGAAGACGCCCGGCGGCGTGCTGCTCTACGCGCCCGTACGTGTGGTGTCCGTGCGCGCGTGCGGAGTTGGAGTAGAGCGCCGAGAACGCACCCGCAGCTCGGTAGCGCGAGGACGCAGACGGTGGCGGCGGTGCGGGGTGTGCATACTAAATCCAGAGGATGGAGCGACGATGCCGTGCTGTAGAAGAGCACGGATAGGCTGAGCATCTTCCCTTTGTTCGCATTAAAAGAGTGGGTTCTTGGGAGAGGCGATAGCCAGGTAATTGGGGTATGCCGCAAGCGTATACTGCGCCGTCGAGAATGGCGCGCGGAGGGATCGCAGTGAGATTCGACAGGCGAAGAAAAAATCTGCGGAAAAGAAAGCTTCTGCTTGTCCGCTCACTACGTGCCAAGCTTCCACGGTACTTGGACTCCAACTCTGTTTTCGTGTCTTTCTGCTTTGGTTTTCTCGCCCTCCGCATTTGAGCCAGGAGATGAGCTAGTAGGCAAGCCTTGCACAGATGATATCAGGCGCGGGGCACAATATAATTGGATCTTAGTGCTCGCGTTTCACTTCGTCAAGACGTACGCAAAGCTGACGATGAGATATTTATGTACTCGAGCGATCTTTCAAAATGTCACTAGGTACATAACGATGAAAAAATTGTCAATTACAAGAGCAATGAACATTATACTAATAGTAACAGATTGAATCTCGGTGCTGTCTGAGTAGCAAATGAGTAGAATATACATATTGAAATCTGTACAGAGAACTAGAGTACTTGCAGGCACAGCAAAATAACAGGAGACAACTACATGCAGCTGTATGGAAATCTCGTCAGAAATATTCGCATTGTAAAAAGGGCGGAAACTGAACTGTTCTCTTGTTCATCATGCTCCGATATGAATAAAATTTACCCATCTCTCGACCGTCATGCCCTTCCTCTTTCGCAAGCGTTGGATCGTTTCACGAAGAGCCCTCGCAGACCGCTTGAATCCCAACTCGGGTGAATCCTCCTCCGTAAACATACGCTTGTAAAATTTCTTAGCGACGAAAGGCCCGTCGTCGTCAGCCATCGCCCACATCGTACCAATCACACTTCGAAAGCCGCAAAACTGCATGGCTGCAGCGAGATGAAGCACCTCTCCGCGTGCACTCCCAGTCTGTCCCGCACTGTGACAGGCGGATAAAAAAGCGAGCTCTGCGTTCGGTAGTTTGGATTGGATAATGTCGAGCAAAGTGAGACGGTCTTCGCCATAAAGCCGGAATGCGTGGAGGAAGGGTTCTTTGGTGTTTAATTTACCATGGCAGGCAAAATGAACCCAGTCGTGGTCGCGAAGTTTGCCGATAACCGCTTCGCGCGTAGCTTGCTCATGAACAAGACATTTGACAAAATTTCTGTCCTTCTGTATGGCACGATATTCTTTTTCTACTAAGGGGATACTCTCAGGCAGAGCGACAACGAGGAGCCGTGGTTGTCCAATGTCGTGTCTCCTAATTCTGGGCTTGGACTCCCGAGCATTGATCAAGGCTGTAAGTGTTGGAGTGTAAGACGAGATGTAATCATCTGAGAGATACTGTCTTATGCCATCCACAACACGAATTGGCCCTGCCGCATGAAAAGGTAGAGCAGATAAGACGGATGTCGGACACCACCAGATACGAGTCTGTTTCTCAATCCTGAGCTCATCCAGCTTCTCGACCACCCGGGAAACCACCCGGTTCCAAAGGGACTCCAACACACCTTCAATACCCGCATCACATCTAATCGAGTCCGTCTGAACCATTTCACGTGCAGTCTTAAGATCTCCCACAAGCGACGGGCCGTGGCCGTCGAAGTCTGTATCCAATTCGATGTTGACAGGCGGGCGATCATGAAGAACAATAAGAGCGTCGGAACGATATTCGCTGTGGCTAATGATGATGACGGGGCCGTCGACAGCAGCCTTTTTAAGAGCGCTAAATCGTCGCGGTCGTAGAAAGTCTTTATATCCTGATGTCGCCCGAATCTCTGTGACGATGCCCTCCAATTGAGACGCGAGACGCCGCTTTCGAGAGTACATTTCGTCCACGAGTTTCTGCGATGCACCTGTCGCGCTATCTTGAGCGACCAAAGTGATTGGCTTCGACTCGGATGAAGTCGCAAGTGATTCCAGTTCACGGCTGGTAGTTAGGAACCTGTCTGCCAAGCCTTTCTTGACTTCCCTAAGCTGTTCGATTGGCGTCCTGAGGCCGCGCATCTGCGACCAGATAAGAGCCCTTCCTTGCTCGAGCATCTCGACAGCCTGAGCTACATCACCGGCCTCTATTTCATATGAGGCCGCATCCGAAGCGAGCGTTGGATAGCCGTTGCTACCGCTGAGAATCTTATGCTGCATCTGCACGGTGGGACTTATAACGAGGGAGCTTTCGAGGAGCGATAAAGCGAGATGGTAAGCTTTCAAGGTGGAAGCATGACGCTGCGATCGCGCGAAAGATGCCCACCGCACTGCTACTCCGAGCCGCGTTAGCGTATTGGAGAAGACAAGATCAGCGCCTTCTTCATAAATACGGAGCGACTCCTCGAGATCCTCCATCCGACCAGTTTGCTCGAACCGAGTCTGCACGGCATTTGCGAGGTTGCCAAATGACATGGAGCGATCAGGGTGTCCAGGAGGATGCAGTTCCAGCGCGTCGCGATGGAGGACAATGGTCTCCTCAAGATCCTCCATCCGACCGGATTGCTTGAACCGAGTCTGCACGGCACCCGCGAGGTTGTTTAACGATGAGGAGCGATGAGGGTGTCCAGAAGGACGCAGTTCCAACGCGTTGCGATGGAGGACAATGGACTCCTCCAGATCCTCCATCCGACCAGTCCTCTCGAAACGAGTGAAAAGGCCGTTTCCGAGGTTTCTCAGTGATACGGAATGGTCAGGGTGTCCAGGAGGACACAGGTCCAGTGCGTCACGCAATTTGGCAATCTCGACATCATCCATCCGGACGAGTTACTTGAGAATCCCTACAGGCAACTGCGAGGGTGAGCACGAACGTTGACCGGTCATGGTATTTAGTATCCTAAAGATACTCACGCCGGGTTTGAAGGATATAGTTGCCTATACTGAAAATTTGCGCGCTCTGTACGGCAAGTCACATGAAGAATCAGTGTAATCCGTCGTCGGTCAAGGTAGATCCTACCTCTGTCTAGTTCGCTTCGATAGTCTCAGGTAAAAAGTTACGCGAGGCTGCAAGTACGTCCCTGGGCTATGAGCGTCAGAAAAGTGGTCATTGCTCAGTTCAATGGTGCTCTCGGCGATTCCAGATTTCGCTCACCTTCCGGATCTTATACTTTGCTAAGTTGTTCTTATATCGAGTTTGAGATAGTTCTCGGGCAGCAAAGACCACTTAACACGAGAGGAGGGAAAAGGTCAAAAGCGTGAAAGCAGCACTCCCATGGTATTCGTATCTATATGGTGTTGACTTTGATTCCCGAAAACTACGGACTGTTCGAAAGGCAAGAAGCTGGATGATGCCGAAAGCTAAAACGAGGGCAGGTAGCTCAGTGTAAGCAAACACGCACCTGGCTTTCCGTGTAGCATCCTGATTGTTACCCGGCGCTCATATTCGTCGCGCGTTCGTTGTCAGCTCTTCCGCCCTTACCGCTGCGGGCAACGTCTTTCGCTTCGAAAAGAATTGAAGAAAAGCATTGAAAGTATCAGAGGTGCAAGTAATTATACTTTTCTTAGAAAAAAAAAATACCTCATCACCAAAAACGTGTCCTTGTGGTATTATCGGGGGACGCGGTGCTATAAGTAATTGATATGTCCATTCGAGAGACTTCCAGGTGTAAACCACCTGTTAGAAGCCATGCGCTTCTTCATGCACTGCTGTCCGCGTGTACGTTTTGACCATTTACAGTTCGCCAATATCTTCCTTCCACTCCTTTCAAAGATAACCAGAATCATAGTATGAAACTCGAATAGCAAATGAAGAAAACAGCTTACCTTGCGTGCTCTTTAATGAACTTCGACACCAAGTCTTTGCAGTCCAGACCATCGATAATGATGACTTCGACATCCCGTGAGCTCAGAGGTTTATCCGCACTTTTGAAGGCCAGGGATGTTGTAGGTGAGCGAGGGAATCCGCCTTTGTAAGTTGGAAGGCCGGCGAGATATGTGGGCTCGATGAAGGTCGGACGCGTCCCGAGTCAAGATGCTGATTTACGAGCGTCTCCCAATGTTTGCGGCACTTGCGCGGACACGAATAGATTTATTTGCGTCCCTGAGCTTGTAAAAAAACATTTGTCTGGAGTTGGCACAAGCGTACACATGGCAGGGGCTGGACGTGAGTTCGATCTTACATGTAGAAAGCAGCTCTCAGTTAAGACCGTCAGCACTTACGATTTGGAGGATTATGGTCGGCGTCGGTACGTCATAGCATCGAAGATGAACTTATGTAAGTTCTCGCACGTGCTCAATCTTCACGCTGCAGTCCTCACGATGAGGTTGTTGACCTGTGAGTACTTCTCCGACGCAAACACTTTGAACTCAGAGGAAAGGAATGCACGACTGATGAGCTCGTAGCGTAGATCTGGCTGGTCTTGACGCACTCTCGTGTGTGTGAGGTGGTCGCCCGTCGCGAGTGAGAACGTCGCCGCGCACGAGGACAAAGTGCGAGTGTCTTGTCCTGGACCTGCCACCTTGACGCAGAGGGTACGAAGCTCTATTTGAGAGAATCGTTTCCGTGTCTGTGTACTGAAGCTTTTGTATTTCGTATTATCACTTAGGTTGCGCTCTTGTGCTAGCGTCAGTGCGATTCGAGCCGCCGGCCATCGTGAAAGCAAACGAGTTCAGCGGGGTGCATCTTTTTAATCTTGTTCTTCTTATACCCAAGCGGCGTTTTCAGCTGACTCGCGTCCCCTTCGTTGCTCTCCCCATAGCTCACAGCGAGCCGGCATGCGTTCTGGCAGATGGCGAGCGCCATGCTGAAGGAGATGCCGAGCAGGCTGGGGAAAAATGGTGTACAGGCGAGCGCGAGCGAAAGACGACGCACGTTCGTCAACGTGTGCAGGCCCATATAGGAGTTCCCGGAGGCGCGCCGTGCTTTCCCATTATTTTCTGACCTAATGATATTTCGTTGGAGCGCGACTCGCTCATGGACATCACGAAGCGCCTCGGGGCTGTCCGCAAGCGCGTCATCGAGGGCGTCGGGAAGGGCACTACGAAGGTTGCATCTGAGCAGCTCCTTCGCTCCGATTCAAGTTGCATGTAAGCCCAGCTTCGCCATATCTGCACTCGCATCTGCATCCTTTCCTCCCGCGTTCGTTTTCCTCTCATCACCCACCACCATCCAGACGATGACACGACACCCTGAGCCCGAACTCCATGGAGGCCTACGCATCCGTCCAGGACCGCACAGATACGGAGCGCTCCGAGGAGATTGACAGGCATATTGAGGAGGACTCACGCAAGTTACGCGAAGAATACAAGATCCTCTTGCTAAGTGTGTTTACTTTCGTCTTCGACCCCCGCAGCCGACCGTGCCCCACCCTCGTTCCCTGCCTCGCTCGCCACCAGGCTCCGTCGAATCCGGCAAGTCGACGATCATGAAGCACATGAAGATCATCCACCAGAACGGGGTACACACGCGACGAGTTCGCGTCGTACTGTCTGACCGTGTACTGCAACCTGCTCAAGTCTGCGCAATCTAAGCGTCGACCCGGTATTGCGCGCGGACGCGATCCTCGACTACAAGCTCGACAGTTCCGGCGCGGGCGCAGGCGCGGCGATGGCGGCGTTCAGTGAGGACGTTGTGGGCACGACCAACGCGCTGTGGGCGGACCTGATCATCCCGCGCATCATGGACCACGACAGCGCGTTCTACCTGACGGACAGCGCGTTGTACTTCTTCAGCGAGGTCGGGCGCATCGGGAGCACGGGCTATGTGCCCGCCTTGACGGACGCGCTGCGCGCGCGCCAGAAGAGCACCGGCATCGTCAAGACGCGCTTCAACATGGGCCAGCTCAGCATACACATGTTCGGCGTCGGCGACCAGCGCTCCAAGTGCAAGAAGCGGATGCACGTCGCTCGCGACGCGTAGATAGACATGACGTACATATCCGTGAAAATAGACTTTTGACTTACAGCGCTTTTCATAACTACGCGGAATCGCGAAAATCCGTGCGCCACCCACGCCACCTAAAAGATGACACACTCGGTCCCACGACCGTGTTACAAAGATGAAGTGAGATGATCCGAGCTTCGGCATGCGTTTGTTTTCTTCGAAGAAGGCAGAAAGCTTGATGCAATCTGATCTGAACGTTCGGCAACCAGATACAGCCTGATCCGGGCACTCGGCACTCCGGCAAATGCTTAGATGATAGGATCGTGCGAGTATATTTGTCACGCAGTCGGTGGCGAGGCGGCGCGAGATTTTTTGCGATTCCGCATAGTTATGAAAACAGCTGTAAGAAAGTGGTTGAAAATTTTCTAATTTCCTGTTTGAATAATTGTGAGTCCGGAATTTTAGCTACGGTTTTTGCTTTTTTGCAGAGCTACGCTAAACACGGCACGACGGGACCTGTCCCCTGAAGAACAGGCCCGCCGCTCGAGCCACTCTGCCGGGCTAATATATGAATCCGCAGAGATTCTACGTACAGACGCGCTTTTAACCCTTGGAATTGTCGTCCTGCAACTGGGACAGTGATCGTACTCCGTTCTCGGCTGTACACTTCGTGCATTCTGTCTTGGGGTCAATATGCTATATGTAGGTCAAAAATATGACATGTTCCAAACAATTCCAAATTTCCGTCGAATACATCAAGCAAGTATGATACATCTATAAGGCATATAAAATAAAATTATAAAGCAAAACAATAATCCATTCGATCCACCAATGGGCCCTTGGTGGCGTATTTTGTATCCGCGGATCTAAAGTCTTCAGCCAGTCCAACTTTACCATAAAGCTGGACACCATCTCCGTGACTGCAGAGTCGTCGTCTGGCAAGACGCGTGCCCACCGGAGTAAATCAAGGCCCGTCAGCCTTCAGGCTTGGCGGTCCCGAACAGCGGGGCAAAGCTTGACGTGGAGATGTAATTGTCCTGCACGAAGATCCCTGTCCAAAAGAAATTTCTACCTGATGACTTTGAAGAGTATGTCCGGGTTAGGTCGGAATTCTTGCAGCAAAGGTGAAAATAAATTCTGAGTACGTACAGACTCGATAGACCCGGCTGGATCGGTGCTCGTCACCTGGCCGAGCTGCCATGCTCTCCGGTCTAGAAATGACGACATGAAAGCGACTTACAAAGAAGCATCCGATCGATGTCGAGAAGTCGAAGCCAGAGCGACGCGCTCAACGCGTGACCCGTTTTCGCCTTCCCCGCGTTCCCACGCGATGCTGCACTGCCCCTGTCCGCCGTCGGCACGCCCGGCGCGAGCGCCGGCGTATCCCGCCGCCGGGGAGGATTACGTTAGATGATTTATCGGCGGCCGTCTCTGGGTGACGATGCACACGCAGGAGGTCATCCATACCGAACGCGGCCGGCCTTGCGGAGTTCCTCCTCCACTCCGGGCTCGCGCGTCTCGCGCTCCCAGGCGCGCCATCCCCCTTCGCCTCCCCCTCAAACGAAACTGAAACCGAAAAATTCGAACGGGCGCCCGAGCTCTTCCTACCTTCTGGCAGGGCGCCGGCACGGGCCTCGCGTTGGCTGCGCCACGCGCTCGACCACACGCCCTTCCCGCACACACAGCCCTTCATGCGCAGCACCCGCTCCGGCCGTCGAAGCCGCCCGGCGGCGCGCTGCTCTACTCGCGCTCCTGCGCGCCGGAGCGCGCGGTGCTCGAGCTCGTGTAGATAAAGGTGCGCTCGTTTCTTTCTTTCGTCACAAAGGAGCTCTCTGATATCTGGCGAAGGATAATCACGTCGCGCCGTACGTCCCCGCCGGCGCGCAAGACTACGACCGCGGGTTGCACGTGCTCGTCGGCGAAGAGAGGTTCCGCGGGAAGGCGTACTGTGCGTTCCCCTCTTATTATCCCCTTCCCTGAACCGACTGACGCACCCCGCGCAGCACAAGCATGGTTCCGCTCGGCCACGCACTACATCTTCCTCGCAAAGGCGCGCCCGGCGCGCGTCGTCGGCGAGCCGAAGCGCGCGAACACCGCGATCGTCCGTACGTCCGTCGACGTGGGCATGCACCTCGAGACCGTATGTCCCCCGCTCTCCCTTCCATGTACAAAACTAAGAGCGCGCACATTATGTTCTTGTGGTCGTTCTACTTCCCGTACGAGCACTCCATGATGACGATGAACCTCCGCGAGCGCCTGTTCAAAGATTACGTGTTCCACTGAGCAGATTACGGACTAACGTCCGTTCAATATGCACAACAGCAGTCCGACGCGTCATTTTTTGAGGGAATTTTAATAAATTAATAAAGTACGAGGGAACGCCGGAGACGGAGAAGTATATGTGCGTGCAACTGTCTGTTCTTGCATACATTATATAAAAAGAAAACTCGGGACAAACATGGTTTTGTTTCTTGGAATCCGGGCGTAAGGGACACTGGAAATAGTGAAACTGCAGATGGAGATTGTGTATATGCCCACCACCAACCCGAGGTTCGAGAACGCCAGACGCACGGACGCGCACAATGTTTCGGGGCTGCACCTCTTAGCGCTCCTATTACCGACGGTGAGTACCTCGTCACCGGCCCGTCCACCACCTTCAGCAATGCGAGCGTCGTCCAAGACAACAGTGCGGATAACAGCGCTTCGTCGAGTACTGTCAGGGCATATCACCAACGCGCTCAGCGCGACAAGGCCGCGAAGCCAGAATTCACTGTCTTCAGAGACACAGACGTCGACGACAGCAACGATGAAATGAATGCCGGGCGTTACTGGGCTGAAGATAGCTTCGACTTCAGGGAGTCTGAACGTGTGGAGGTGGCTGAGATGCCCATCGCTAGCGAGCGATTCCGCAAGGCCATGGACGCTCAGAGGACCAACAGACTCTCCGCCACAAACAACAGAACCTCCGCTGCTGCTACCAACGCACATTCGAACAACGGTGTCTATGTAGCTGAGGCGGGGGGGGGGGGGGGGGGGGGGGGGCGCCGTCACCGACCGCATTACTGCGCAAGACAACATCCCGGAGGGCAACGGTGCCTCATCCGCGACATGCGACAGAGAACGCCGCGCCACATTGGCAGCTAATTTAGCTGACGGGGACGCTCAGCCACAGTCTTTGGGAACTCTGTAAGCCAAGACCGTAAAAGAAGTAAGCAAACATCTTCGTCTTCTGCCCAACTGCTTGCTGACGAGCGGCATACACGATCCTCAGAATCGATTTCCAACGCAGATGAGGAAGCCCCTCGAGCAAAGGGAGTAACTACCAGGAGGGCGAAGGCGGGTCTAGCCACTCGTGGCCAGGAACGAGCCTCAAGCCGCCCAGCCCTTCGACAACACGACGGAAGACACTGGTCCGCGAATGCACAAAGCCGCTCAACCCAACAACCCAACCGTCAGCGCAGCCGTCCCAACTGACGCGCCCGCCGCTTCCACTGCTAACCCCATTGGTGCACGCGTTCGTACCCGAGTCCAGCCTGCTAGGGCCACTAGGCCGAAGGCGGTTCCAGAAACAAGGAAAAAGACTACAGCATCCAAGGCGAAAGGAAAGGCTCGGGCGTCTACTCCTTCCCTAGAGCTCATTTCAGCTGTGGCTCGCGCCAAACGCCGCCGCGCGCTCGCCACCATAAAAAGAGAAGAAAGTGTCACCCTCTTGCAAACGCCACACAAGACGCGCCAGAAGGCCAAAGCCCCAGCCGTCCTTCCTTCAGCGCCAGCGCCCCCAGCGAAGCCCGTCCGCAAGGCGCGTCAGAAGGCCCCAGTCACGCCTCCAGCGCCAGTGCCAGCACCTCCCGCAAAGCCAGCGCGCAAGACACGACAAAAGGCAGCGCAAGCACCAGTCGCGCCTGCGGAACCGGTCGATCCGTCCAAAACGCGGACACTTCGAAGCAAGAGGACGTGTGGTCTTGAGGTGCCCAAACCGAAGCCTCGTATCCGCCGCATAGCGCAGCAGGCTGGCGCTCTGTCGTCTGAGGAGGCGGGCAAACTAAAGAGAAAGCCAACAGCAGGACAGAAAAGGCGTCGCGATGATGACGATGTAGAGACACCTGCTCCGACGAAACGGCACAAGCCCGCGCGCGCGCCCTAATCCGCACCCGTAGCACCGGCACCGGCACCCGCTGTCGCAACGACATGACAAAAGAGCTGCTCGCGCTGCTCAACGCCGTCGATGCCGCCCCACCTGTGCCCACAGGCAGGCAGGAAACAACGCCGTCTCATGGCTAGTGTCGACGCGCTCTTCAGGTTTCTGATTCGAAGTTTTGTCTTTTTCTTCTTCTTTCATACTGCTTTCTCAAAGGAAACATACCTTTGCATTGGCCTTCGTGCATGCCTTCGAGGCGCCCCGGTATCATCTACAGATGTTTCTACCTATTCATGTTTTCTGTATACATTGGTTTATTTTATTGTTGTTTGTCTGCATACCTATTTGAGATATATAAGATCGTGTTGCTCGTCACTCGCAGGACGTTTCTCCGCGGACAGGCTTGAATCATGGCAGCTAAGCAGCGCATTGAAGAGGAGAGCCGGTAGCCATGTCGAACCAGTACGAGAGAAGGTGATGGAAGGAATCTAAGACGAGTTTATCATTTCTTTGTCCTCCATGCTTCTTACACAACCGACCGCAGTACTCTGACCTTCTGACCGTATCTGCTCCTCGACTGAGCCACTCGAAGCCAGATCTCGAAAAAAGAGCACAACAATTAAACACAAAATGAGATACGGAAGACTTCGGACTTCGTTTTTCGCTCTCGCCAGCCCGACAACGTTAAACTCACATGCATGCTTCGATCTCTTCGCCGCCCTCAACCGCGATTTGGCTTTCTCGTCCAACTCGAATTCATTCTGCAACTTCGAGTCCTTATCGCTGGCCAGTTTCCTCGCATATGCCGCCGTAATGGATCGCCTGCGCCTCGCAAATATAGTATCGAGGAGAGGGATGACTGGCTGGTGCAAACAGTCGGTCGAGCGGTTGCTGTCGCGGCAAACTCAAAGCAAGATACTCTCCGTGTGCAAGGCCACCTTAAGCTGGGAGCGATACCCGACGCGGAGAAGATGGAACATGCGTGCTCGTACCCCTCGACCTCAGTGCGCTAAATGCAGTGAGGCAGCGAGGTCTGCACGAGAACTATGCGGCATAGATTCAGCAAGTGAAGAAGAATCGGACGGTTCGATTTTAGAAACATAGGGCATGTTGGCGCCGTCTTTCCTGGAAAGCGTGAACGCGCCTGGTTGTGGAGATCCGAGGCACGTTCGCCTTCAGACTGTCCGCTTTTCGAACATCGTCGTCTCCCCATAGTGCTTCTGGATGCGCTGGTTGTGCGAGACGCCCATAACTCTCAGCTCGTTACCTACCCGAGCCAAAAGCCTTTGCTAGCACTCTTCGTTGCCTGCCTGATAAAAGCCTTGAGGCCCAGCGCTTCACTTCTAGTCACAATTCAGGGCGGAGCGCCGCCGTGGTAGTCGAATGTTATGTCACAATCGACCAATGGCCGTCGATACATGCTAGTCGTGTTCGCTATACAAAATAAAGTAGCCATAGCTTCAAGTAGGAGAACGAGTACTGCGGTAGACTCATTACATAAACACGAGGATCGTATTCGTGCAAAAAATACGTGTAATCCTGAAAAGGGGCGTGGGCATCAGGCCGCCCGACGTCAGCTCATCATCGCCGGCCCGACACCAGCGACGCCCCGTCACTCATAACGGAATGGAAGACGATCCTGGTCCTCCCAATGGCGCGTGCACAGATGGCGTGCTGTAGAAGAAGTGCGAATCGCTGAGAGCATTTTCCCTTTGTTTGCGTTGAAAGTGCGGGCTTTGGGGAGAGTCGACAGCCATGTATTTGTGTGTGCCGCAGGCGCGTGCGACGCCGTCGGGAATTGCGCTTATAGGGATTGCAGTAAGGGCGGCATGGATTCAACACGAAGAAAAGTATTCTGCTTGCCCGCTCAGCGCGCGACAGCACTTGGACTCTGTCTTCTGCGTTGCCTTTCTCGCCCCGTCAGATGTAGGCATGCCTTGCAGAGAGCCAGCAGGCGCTCGGCACAACCCACTTTTTTCTTGAATATTTCTTTTATTTAAGTAATAGGTTCTCCTCAGACGATCGTTAAAAAATGATGTCAACGGCAGAATTTAATGGCCCTGGGTACAGAACGATGAAAGACAATTCAATTACAAGAGCAATAGTAACCAATCGAATCTCGGCACAGTCTGAGTAGAAGATACACATGTTGGAAACTGCACATAGAACTAGAGTATTTGGAGGCATAGCGAGGGGACAAAAGACAGCTGTATGGAAAACTTGTCAGAAATATACATATTCGAAATAGGGAGGAAACTCAACTGTTAACTTGTTCATCATGCTCCAATATGAATAAAATTGACCCATCTCTCGACCGTCATGCCCGGCCTCTTTCGCAAGCGCTGGATTGTTTCGCGAAGAGCCTTCGCAGACCTCTTGGACCCCAACTCCGGTGAATCCTCCTCCGCAAACATACGCTTGTAAAATCTCCTGGCGACGAAAGGCCCATCGTCATCATCCAACGCCCACATCGTACCGATTACACTTCGGAAGCCACAAAATTGCACGGCTGCAGCAAGATGAAGCACTTCCTCGCGCGCCCTGCCAACAGTCTGTTCCGCACTGTGACAGGCAGATAAGAAAGCAAATTCAGCGTTGGGCAAATTGGACCGAATGATGTCGAGTAAAGTAAGACGGTCTTCTCCGAAAAGCTGGAACGCATGAAGGAAGGGTTCATCGGAGTTTAAATGCCCGTGGCAGGCAAAATGAACCCAGTCATGGTCACGAAAATTGTCGATAACTGCCTCGCGAGTAGCTTGCTCACAAATCAGACATTCGACAAAATCTCTGTCCTTCTGTATGGCACGATACTCTTTTTCGGCTAGGGGGATAGTGTCATCCGGTAGAGCAACAACGAGGAGTTGTGGTCGTCCAATGTTGTGTCTCGTGATTTCAGGCTTCGACCGAGCATTGATCAGGGCTGTAAGTGTTGGGGTGTAAGACGAGATGTAATCGTCTAAAAGATGCATTCTTCTGCCTTCCACAATGCGAATCGGGCCTGCCGCATGAAAAGGTAGAGCAGATAAGACGGATGTCGGACACCACCAGATACGAGTCTGTTTCTCAATCCCGAGCTCGTCCAACTTATCGACCACCCGAAAAACAATCTGGTCCCACAGGGAGCTCAACACGCCGTCGATAACCATAGATACACTCGGATCCTTTTTAAGCTCTTGAAGTGCAGCCTTAAGATCTTTCACAAGCGAGGGGCCGTTGTGGTCGAAGTCTGTATCCAGTTCGATGCTGACAGGCGGGAGATCATGAAGAACAATAAGAGCATCGGAGCGACATTTGCTGTGGCTGATGATGATGACGGGGCCTTCGACAGCAGCCTCTTGAAGAACGCTAAATCGTCGAGCTCGTAGAAAGTCTTCAAATCCTGACAACCCGCGAATCTCTGCGACGATGGCCTCCAATTCGGATGCAAGACGCCGCTTTCGAGAATACATTTCATCCACGAGTTTCTGCGATGCACCTGTCGCGCTATCCTGTGCGATTGAAGTAGTTGGCTTCGACTCGGATGAAGTGGCAAGCGATTCCAGTTCACGGCTGGTAGTTAAAAACCTGTCTGCCAAGCCTTTATTGACTTCCCTAAGCTGTTCAATTGGCGTTCTGAAACCGCGTAATTGCGACCAGATAAGGGCCCTGCCTTGCTCGAGCATCTCGACAGCCTGAGCCACATCACCGATCTCGATAGCATATGAAGCCGCATCCGAAGCAAGAGTTTGATATCCGTTTTTACCGCTAAGAATCTTATGCTGCATCTGCACCGTGGGACTTTTGACGAGCCAGCTCTCGAGGAGTGATAAAGCGAGACGGTAAGCTTTTACGGTGGAGACATGACGCTGTGATCGTGCTAAAGCCGCCCATCTCACTGCTACTGAGAGCCGCATTAGCGTATTGGAGAAGACATGATCAGCGCCTTCTTCATAATAATGCAGAGACTCCTCGAGATCATCCATCCGACCGGTTTTCGCAAACCGAGTCCGCATAGCTCTTCCAAGATTGCTCAGAAATTCGGAGTGATCAGGATGTCCAGGAGGAAGTAGTTGTAGTGCATCGCGATGGAGGACAATGGACTCCTCAAGATCCTCCATCTGGCCGGTCTGCTTGAACCGAGTTCGCACGGCTACTGCAAGATTATTTAGCGATGAGGAGCGATGAGGGTGTCCAGGAGGACGCAGTTCCAACGCGTCGCGATGGAGGACAATGACCTCCTCGAGATGCTCTATCCGACCGGTCTGCTCGAAGCAAGTCTGCATGGCTTCTCCAAGGTTGCTCAGAGAGGCGGAGCGGTTCGGCTGTCCAGGAGGACGCAGTTCCAGCGCGCTGCGATGGAGGACAATGGACTCCTCAAGATCCTCCATCCGACCGGTCTGCTTGAAGCGAGTCCAAACGGCATTCGCGAGGTTGTTAAACAATGAGGAGCGAAGAGGGTGTCCAGGAGGACGCAGTTCCAGCGCGTTGCGATGGAGGACAATGGACTCCTCAAGATCCTCCATCCGACCGGTCTGCTTGAAGCGAGTCCAAACGGCATTCGCGAGGTTGTTAAACGATGTGGAGCGATCAGGGTGTTCATGAGGACGCAGTTCTAGGGCGTCGCGATGGAGGGCAATGGACTCCTCGAGATCCTCCATCCGACCGGTCTGCTTGAAGCGAGTCTGCACGGCACCCGCGAGGTTGTTAAACGATGAGGAGCGATCAGGGTGTCCAGGAGGACGCAGTTCCAGCGCGCTGCGATGGAGGACAATGGACTCCTCAAAATCCTCCATCCGACCGGTCTGTTCAAACCGAGTCCTCACTGCACTTGCGAGGTTGATAAACGATGCGGGGCGATCAGGGTGTCCAGGAGGACGCAGTCCCAGCGAGTCACGATTGAGGGCAATGGATTCCTCGAGATCCTTCATCCGACCGGTTTGCTCAAACCGAGTCCTCACGGCCACTGCAAGATTGCTTAACGATGAAGAGCGACCAAGATGTCCAGGAGAACGCAGTTCCAATGCTTTGCGATCGAGGGCAATGGACTCCTCGAGATCCTCCATCCGACCGGTCTGCTTAAATCGA
This sequence comes from Phellopilus nigrolimitatus, assembly GCA_021029095.1. Taxonomy (NCBI): domain Eukaryota; kingdom Fungi; phylum Basidiomycota; class Agaricomycetes; order Hymenochaetales; family Hymenochaetaceae; genus Phellopilus; species Phellopilus nigrolimitatus. Next base: position 38,954 of record JAJOHG010000082.1, read on the forward strand.
ACGCTCATGGCTGCTGCAAGGTTGCTAAACGATAAGGAGCGATCAGATTGTCCAGGGGGAAGCCGATCCAGTGCAACGCGATAGAGGGTAATGGATTCCTCGAGATCCTCCATCCGACCGGTCTGCTCAAACCAAGTGCTCATGGTACTTACGAGGTTGTCTAATGATGCGGGGTGATCAGGGTGACCAGGAGGACGCAGTTTCAGCGCGTCGCGATTGAGGGCAATGGACTCCTCGAGATCCTCAATCCGACCGATCTGCTTGAACCGAATGTTCATGGCGCTCGCGAGATTATTTAACGTTAAGGAGCGACCAGGGTATCCAGGAGGACACAGTTTCAGCGCTTCGCGATGGAGGAGAATGGACTCCTCGAGATCCTCCATCCGACCTGTCTGCTCAAACAGAATGCTCATGGCTGATGCAAGGTTGCAAAAGGATGAGGGGCGATCAGGGTGTCCAGGAGGACGTAGTCCCAGCGCATTACGATTGAGAGCAATAGATTTCTCGATATCCTCCATCCGACCGGTTTGCTCAAACCGAACCCTCAAGGCTACTGCAAGATTGTTTAACGATGAGGAGCGACCAGGGCGTCCAGGAGGACGTAGTTCCAGCGCACGGCACTGGAGTGCAATGTATTCCTCAAGATCCTCCATCCGACTGGTCTTCTCAAATCGAGTCATCACGACTGCTGCAAGGTTGTTGTATGATATAGACCAAACAGGATGTCCAGGGGGAAGCAACCTCAACGCATTGCGATGGAGGGCAATGGACTCCGAAAGATCCTCCATCCGACCGGTCTGCTTAAACAGGATGCTCAAGGCTGCTGCAAGGTTGTTAAGCGATAGGGAGCGATCAGGGTGTCCAGGAGGAAGCCGTTCCAGTGCAACGCGATAGAGGGCAATGAACTTTTCGAGATCCTCCATCCGTGTACGAGTAACTTTTGAATCCTTAACACGGCAACTGCGAGGATGAACATGAACGTTGATCGAACATGATACATAGTATCCTGAAGATATACTCACGCAAAGTTTGAAGGTGAGAGTCGTTGCGCTCTGTAGAGCAAGATTGGCGCAATCCCTCGTAGGATAAGGTAGACTCTATTTGTGCCTGATTTGCGACGGCAGAGTTACGGATGAATTGTTGCGCGAGGGAGTAAGTGCGTGCGTGTGCTATGAGCATTCGAAGAGTGGTCATTGCCCAGTTCGATGGTGCTCTCGACGATTCCAAACATCGCTCACCTTCCCGGATCTTGTACTTTCTTATGTTGCTCTTATGTCGAACTTGAGATAATTCGTGCGCGGCAAAGACCACTTAACATGAGAGGGGGGAAAGGATCAAAGCGTGAAAGCAGCTCTCGTTTGGTGTTCGTAGCTATATGGCGTTGACTTTAGATTCCGCAAATTTCGGACTTCGAAAGGCGAGAGGCTGAATGTTGCCGAAAGCTAAAACGGAGGCTGATAGCACAGTACAAACTATCACGCGCCTGGCTTTCCTTGTAGCATCCTGGTTGTTACCCGATGCCCTTACTCGTCGCGTGCTTGTTGTTTCCTCTGTCGCCCTTACCTCTGCTGGCAACGCCTTTCGCCTGGCAAAGAAAGAAAGAACAACATTGAAAGTATCAGAAGTGCAAGTAATGTTGCCTTGCCGAAAGTACTCGCCCTATCACCGAAACGCAACCTTGCTGACAAGGAAATAAACAAGGTCAATAGTCGTTTGGCGGTGCTTACAAGTCAAACGCATTGAGAATGGCGCAAAACTTTCTTGCACCGCCGATAGTCAACGGTGCCATCACGAAAGCATCAGGAAGAACTCGAACTCGAACTCACCGCCTCATCAAGGACGCATCCTTATTGTGCTCGCCTTGAGACGCGGTGTATTTGATATGGCCATTCGAGTCTCCATAGTGTATCACACACATGTTAGAAGCCATACGCTTCTTCGTATACAACAGTCCGTATGTATGTTTTAATCGTTTACGGCTCGCCAGTATCTTCAATCTACTTCTTTCGAAAATAACAAGAATTATCGTACCGAACTCAAATAACAAATGAAGAAAAAACTCGCTTCGTGTGCTCTTTATTGAATTTCGACATCAAGTCTTTGCAGTCCTGGTCATCGATAATGACCTTGTGAGCTCATCGATAAAGGCCACGGATGTTGTAATGGAGCGAGAAGATCCGCATGCCTTTGTAACGAGGAAGGCCGGCGAGGCATACGGGCTTGATGATGGTCGGATACGTCGTGCGTCAAGATGCTGATTAGCGGGCATCTCCCAGTGGTCCCGGTACTTGCAGGCGCAAATACATTTGTTCGCGTCCTTGAGCGTGTGGAAAACATTTGTCGGGAGCTGGAAGCAGCGCATCGCAAGGGTTAGATGTGAGATCGACTTTTAAACATAAAGCAGGCTGTCACCGCCTTACCTGAGAGTGGTGTGCTACGAGTACATGTATGGCAAGCCCAACGTGCCCAGCTGTAAGAAAGGTACAGGTGGGTGTAGAAATTGACGAACCACGTAAGCGATTAGCGCCGCCAAATAAGGAAGAAAAGCCTGTTATCTTCCTTTTTTGGCAGTGCCAATCGCTTACGCGGTTCGTCAATTTCTACACCCACCTGTATTTACAGGTGGGTCCAGAAAGTGTTGTATCCTGCCTTATATGGAACTCGATTCCCATCCGCTTGCGGAAACCCTCGACTCCTCGCAGTTCAACCTCATGCAAAATGACCATTAAAAATGCAGAAATGCCACATGAAGCCGTAGAAACCTTTATTGTACATACAGAGAATGAGAATGCAGACATATTCGACTCAACTCGGCATGTTGGTTAATTTCCGCAGGTATATTTCCATATAAAGCAGAATGCAACACTTTCTGGACGTAGACTCGTTACATAAACATGAGGATTGTATTCGTGCGAAAAATACCTGGACGGCGCGCGTGTCCATCATGGCATGCACAGATGCGACGCTGCAGTCGTCCAGGCAGTCCTCGAACGCGATGAGGTCGCTGACCTGTGACTCTTGAGCACTTCTCCGATGCGAATGCTTTGACACTTGGACGTTCATCAGAAAAAAAATTCAATCTCAAGATCAGAATGTCGTAGGCCAAATCGGAGGAAACAAATGCACTTCGTAGCGTAGATCTACCTGGTCTTGACGCACTCGCGAGTGAGAACGTCGCCGCGCACACGAGGACAAAGTGCGAAAGTGTCCTGGACCTGCCACCTTGACGCAGGAGGTACGAAGCTCTACTTGAGAGAATCGTTTCCGTGTCTACATACTGAAGCTTTTGTATTCTGTATTATTAGTTAGGTTGTACTGATGCTTGCGCTAGCGTCAGTGCGATTCAAAACGCCGGCCATCGTGAAAGCAAACAAGTTCCGCGGAGTGCACCTATCTTGTTCTTCTTCTATTCAAGTAGGCGTCTTCGGGCTGACTCGCGTCCCTTCCGTCGCTCTTCCCACAGCTCACGGCAAGCCTGCGCGCGCTCTGGCAGAAGGCGAGCGGGCTGGGGGAAATTGGTCTGCAGGCGAGCACGAGTTAAAGACGGCGCGCGTTCGTCAACACGTGCAGGCCCATACAGGAGCTCCCGGAGGTGCGCCGTGCTGTATATCGCCCTTCCCTTTATTTTCTGACCTAATGATATGCTGATGCAGCACGAGTGCGACTCGCTCATGGACATCGCGAAGCACCTCGGGGATGTCCGCGAGCGTGTCATCAAGGGTGTCGGGAAGGGCATTGCGAAGATTGCATCTGAGCAGCTCCGCTCCGAATCAAATTGCATGTAAGCTCAGCTTCGCCATATCTGCACTCGCACCCGCATCATTTCCTCCCGTGCTCGCTTTCCTCTCATCACCCACCACCATTCAGGCGATGACACGACACCCCCAAGGCTGCATGCCATGGGGGCCTGCGCATCCGTCCAGGATGCAGATACTACACGCGGATGCGATCCTCGACTACAAGCTCGACGGCTCCGGCGGCGGCGCAGGCATAGCGGTGGCGACGTTCAGTGAGGACGTCGTGGGCACGATCAACGCGCTGTGGGCGGACCTGATCATCCCGCGCAGCATGGACCACAGCAGTGAGTTCGACCTGATCGACGGCGCGTCGTACTTCTTCAGCGAGGTCGGGCGCATCGGGCGCACGGGCTACGTGTCCACCGAGACGGACGTGCTGCGCGCGCGCCGAGACGCGCTTCACCTTGGGCCAGCTCAGTATGCACATGTTCGACGTCGGCGGCCAGCGCTTTTTAAGTGCAAGAAGTCATGCACGTCGCGTAGATAGACATAATGTACATATCCGTGAAAGTAGACTTCTGACTTAAGAAAGTTCAAATTTCCTTCTTTGAATAAGTGTGGAGCCGGAACGGCTACGATTTTTGCATTCTTGCAGAGCTACGTTATATATGGCACGACGGCCCTGTCCCCTGAAGAACAGGCCCGCCGCTCGAGCCACTCTGCCGTCCTAATCTACGTAGTTCGAGACACCCTGCCGCCCATAGACATACGCTCGGGTATAGGTTAAAGAAGCGGGTGGGGAAAGGTGGTGTAATTCAGCATTCTGCTGTGCGTGCGACTAAGGCGGTATGAGGTGGGGGATGAAAGACGGAGCTGGGGGACTGAGTGCGCAAACTCTCCTTCTTTATAACCCTTCAGACTCATTCACCCGGTCGTCTGGAACGCAATGCGGCGCTATCTCTTGTTCTGAATTCCCTATGACCTCTGTTGTTTTGCGTCATTAGAAACAAATGACGGCATGAAAGAGACTCAAAGATCGACGGCGAGAAGTCGAAGTTGCGAATAAACTCTAAATTGCTTCCGCAGGGCGCGCGTCTCCAGCGACGGTGTCAATATGCTATATGTAGGTCAAATATGTCATGTTCCAAACAATTCCAACTCTCCGTCGAATACATCAGGCAAATAAGGCACACAAAATAAACGCATAAAGCGGTTCAATAATCCATTCGATCCACTAATGGCGTGAATGTCACCCTTATCGGAGTATTCTGTATCCGCGGATCTTGAGTCAGCCAGTCCAACTTTGCCATGAAGCTGGACACCATCTCCGTGATCGCAGAGTCGTCGTCTGGCAAGACGCGTGCCCACCGGAGTACCCGCCGAACGTAAGGTCCATCAGGCTTGGCGGTCCCGTACAGCGGCGTAAAGCTCGTCGTAGACAAGTGATTGTCCTGCACGAAAATCCCTGTCCAGAATTTTATACCTGATGACTTAGAAGAATGTGTTCGGCTCAGTTCGGAGTTTTGTAGCGCGGGTGAAAAAAAATAAGGCGGAAATGCGTACTGGATCAACAGACCCGGTTGTACTCACGCTCGTCTCCTGGCAGAGTAGAGTAAACCACGAATGACGTCATGACGGCATCTTTACAAACAAGCGCATCGGATCGACGGCGAGAAGTCGAAGCTGCGAATAAACTCTAAATTGCTTCCGCAGAGCGACGCCCTCACTGATGACGTAATGGGAGACGGTACTGGTCCTCCCCAATGCCACGCGCACAGACGGCTCATCGCTCGTCACGCTCGACACATGACCCATTTTCGCCTTCCGCGCGTTCCCCCGCGATGCTGCGCTGCCCCTATCTGCCGTCGGCGCGCCCTGCGCGTACCCGAGCAGAGGCCGGGGAGGATCACGTTAGATGATTTATGGGCGGCCATCTCTGGGTGACGATGCACACGCAGGAGGTCATAACCGTCGTGCTCGCCCCGTCCCTGCCTAACGCAGCCGACCTCGCGTGGTACCTCCTTCACTCCGGGCTCGCGCGTCTCGCGCTCCCAGGCACGCCCTCTCCTTTCGCCTCGCCTTCAAAAGAAACGAAAAAATAAGACGCGCCTCTCGAGCTCTTCCTCGACCGAGCGACCTTCCGGCAAGGCTCCGGCACGCGCGCGGGTGGCTGCGGCACGCGTCCGACCACGCATCCTTCCCGCACATGCAGTCCTTCACGCGCAGCGTCCTCTCGGGCGGCTTCGGCGGCCCGGGGGACGCTGCTCTACGCGCGGTGCTCGGCCTGCATATCTTGGACCCGGTGTGCAAGGACGACATGGACGCGTTCCACCGCTGGATGAACGACGAGCGCGTGAACAGCGCGTGGGGCAGGAAGGGCAGCTGGGAGAGGCATGTGGAGTATGTGAGGGGCGTCGTGGACGACCCGCATGTGCTTCCACTGATCATGAGCTAGAACGGCGCGAGGGGCTACGTCGAGCTCGTGTGGATAAAGGTGCGCTCGTTGTTTTCCCTTGTCGAAAGGAGCTGTTCGTGACAATTGGCGAAGGAGAACCACGTCGCGCCATACGTCCCCGCCGGCACGCAAGATTATGACCGCGGGCACTCGCCGGCGAGGACAGGTTCCGCAGGAAAGCGTACTGTGCGTCCCCCCTCCCCTTTTTTTATTCTCTCCCTTATCCTGGCTCACTTACCCACTAGAACCACGCACAGCACGAGCGTGGTTCCGCTCGATCACGCACTACATCTTCCTCGCGGAGGCGCGCACGGCGCGCGTCGTCGGCGAGCCGAAGCCCGCAAACGTCGCGGTCGTCCGCACGTCCATCGACGCGGGCATGCACTTCGAGGCCGTACGTCCACCGCCCCTCCTTTTGGGTGCAAATTTAAGAGCGCAGAATATTATTTCTTGTAATCGTTCTACTTCCCGTACAAGCACTCTGTGATGACGATGAACCTCCGCGAGCGGCTGATCAAGGGGGACATGTTCCATTGAGCAGAGCGGGGACGGGATGCGCGACAGCAGTTCGCTGCATTATCAAAGATACACCTGCGCCGCCCTTGCTCTTGCATAGCGTGCGGGAACCTTGGAATGAACTCGGAGGCATTTGTTATTTATTGGAGTCTCGGGGCATTGAGATAATGGAAAATGTGGAGTTCCGGATGGAGGCCTCTCAAGTTGGCAAATTAAAGTAGTTGTGCTTTATTATGGTACTTTCGGCCGCGTACTGGCCCTCATCGTATGAGCAGCCTTGCGTTCGGTTTGCAGATTACAGCAGCTACAACCTCGAGAAACAACACATAAACGCATTGGTAAATGTCATAGATTCAGCGGGAGGGAAGACGAACGGAAAGTACCGCGGTAAAGCGGCAAAAAGAGGAGATTAGACACGTTAAACTGAGGATTGTATTCATGCGAAAATACTTGCACCAAGTATGTATTGTAAAGTAGTTTTGCTCCTCAACGCACGGGGAAGCCGCCGCCAGGGAGCGCTGCAGCCTGGGCGTGGTCGCGGGCTCTCTGTAAAGCATGTCGCGTTAGTATACGTTTTGTTCTTGGTGGTGTTGCCGCGTCATCGCGCTCGCACTCCTTCGTGCCCCTCACAAGCTCTCATGCATCTACGCTGATATGCTACCGACCTACGTCGTCATATCTCATGCGCACGATGCTCGGGTAGCGCGAGCCGTCGTGTGCGTGTGCGTTTCCCTCTTATTTCGTGACAAACCTGCTGTCGTATTTTACGCCATCCGCACCGGGTGGTGCAGAAATAGACACGGGCATGCCTACGCCAAAGAGGTTTCATGCTCGCAGAGGTAGGTCGCCAGAACATATGTCGGCCCACTGCCATGGGGCGGGTGCGGCGCAGCTCGTGCGGTCCAGGGAGTTGGGCGGGGGACGTACGTCCTAAATGATGTGGGACCGAAGCGGCGGAAAGCGCGGTTGAGTGCGCGGAAAGAAGGTGGGATCCGTGGATATGGGCGTACGGGGGGCCGGTAGCATGGACATGTGCGTGTTCAGGCGGGGAGACCGACGGCTGGGAGCACATAACGCTAGTCAGTATAAGAAAATACGATTTCATAAATAAGAGCAAACCCGAACTTATAGAGTCAACCTCCATCTCCCATCCGCCGACTCTGCGTCCCTTCTCCTCGAACTGCCTTTCGTACTCGTCGTTGAGCAGGTCCTCCGGCTCTTGTGACTGCGCTCCGCGGGAACGACTCTCGCGGCGTCCATCGAGGACCTCGCAACGAAAGGCGGGAGTGGGAGCGTGGGGAAAAACGCTTTTTAAAAGGTGCCCTGCCTAAGGTGCCCAGAGCCGTGTCCGTGCGCGTGTTCGGAGCTGGGGTAGAGTGCCGAGAACGCACCTGCGGCCCGGTAGCGCGAGAATGTGGACCTGCAGTGCGAGGACGTGGATGACGGCGGCGGCGCGGGGTGCACATACTACTAGTTCCAGAGCCTGGAGTGCCGATGGCGTGCAGTAGAAGGAGCGCGGATAGCTGAGTGCATTTTCGCTTTGTTCGCATTGAAAATGTAGGCTCTTGTGGTACGTTGCAGGCGCATGCGACGCCGTCGAGAATTGCGCGCAATAAAGCGGCATGGATTCAACAAGCGCAGAAAAAGCTTCTGCTTGCCGCTCAGCGCGCGTCGAGCTTTCACAGCACTTGGACTCTGTTTTCGCGTTTATCCTCCTGCATTGGTTTTCTCGCCCTCCGCATTTGGATCAGAAGAAGGCGAGCTTGCACAAAGTCAGCGTTAGTCAGCAGTGCGCGAGTCCTGTTTGCTTACAGAATATCTCTTCTATTTAGCAGACGGCTCTTACTATTGCATGACGACTATACTTTTACTTACTATCGTTCGCCTGCAGTATTATTTTCAATCGAGCTGTAGACGACAAGATATATGCACTCGAGCAACCGACTGTTGCAGATATCAACGGCGAAATTCGGTGGCACTACGTAGACAGTAAATCATGCTGCAAATGTCAAGTACAAGAGCAAAGAATATAATAGTAGTTGATCGAATCTCGATGCCGTCCGACCAGATGCGTACAATGCACGTTTAGAAAAGCACAGAGCATTTGCTGAAAAGCGAGGGGGCACAAGACAACTACATGCAGCTGTACGGAAAACCCGTTAGAAATATACATATCGAAAAACGTCGTAAACTCAACTAATATCTTCCTCATCATGCTCCGATGTGAATCAGATTGACCCATCTCTCGACCGTAATGCCAGGCCTCTTTCGCAAGCGCTGGATCGTTCCATGAAGAGCCCTCGCAGACCGCTTGAATCCCAACTCCGATGATTCCTCCTCCGCAAACATATGCCTGTAAAATCTCTTGGCGACGAAAGGCCCATCGATATCAGCCATCACCCACATCGTACCGATCACACTTCGAAAGCCGGAGAACTGCATGGCTGCAGAAAGATGAAGCACTTCCCCGATTGCCCCGTCAAGACCCTGTTCCGCACTGTGACAGGCGGATAAAAATGCGAATTCAGCGTTCGGTAGATTGGATTGAATGATGTCGAGCAGAGTGAGACGGTCTTTGTCGTGAAGCCGAAAAGCGTGGAGGAAGGGTTCTTCGGGGTTTAATTTGCCATGGCAGGCAAAATGAACCCACTGATGGTCACGAAAATTGTCGATAACCACCTCGCGAGTAGCTTGCTCACCAACGAGACATTCGACAAAATCTCTGTCCTTCTGTATGGCACGATACTCTTCTTCGACTGAGGGGAGACTTTCATCAGGCAAAGCAACAACGAGGAGCCGAGGTCGTCCGTTGTCGTGCCTCCTGATCTCAGGCTTGAACTCCCGAGCATTGATCAGGGCTGTAAGTGTTGGAGTGTACGACGAGATGTAATCATCCAAAAGAAAATCCATTCTTCCGTCCTCAACGCGAATTGGCCCTGCCGCATGAAAAGGTAGAGCAGATAAGAAACGTACGGGGCACCACCAGATACGAGTATGTTTCTCAACCCCGAGCTCGTCCAGCTTGTCGACCACCCGCGAAACCACCTGGTCCCACAGGGACCTCAACACATCTCTGATACCCGCATCACATGCATTCGGCTCCGTCTGAACTCTAAAAAGTGCGAGCTTGAGATTTACGAAGAGCAGACCGCAATCCTTGCCGAATGTTGAATCCAGTTCGATGCTGACAGGCGGGCGATCATAAAGAACAATAAGAGCATCGGAACGATATTCGCTATGGCTGATGATGATGACGGGGCCCTCGACAGCAGCCTCTTGAAGAACGCTAAATCGTCGGGCTCGTAGAAAGTCTTCAAATCCTGACAGCGCGCGGATCTCTGCGACGATCGCCTCCAAATGGGACGCGAGACGCCGCTTTCGAGAATACATTTCATCCACGAGTTTCTGCGATGCACCTGTCGCGCTATCCTGTGTGGGCAAAGTAATTGGCTTCAACTCGGATGAAATGGCAAGTGATTCCAGTTCACGACTGGTGGCCAAGAACCTGTCCGCTAAATCCTTATCGACTCCTGCAAGACGATCCATTGGTGTTCTGAGGCCGCGTAACTGCGACCAGATAAGAGCCCTGCCTTGCTCGAGCATCTCGACAGCTTGAGCCACCTCACCGATCTCTATAGCATATGAAGCCGCAACCGAAGCGAGCATTGGATATCCGTTTTTACCGCTAAGAATCTTATGCTGCATCTGCACGGTCGGACTTATAACAAGAGAGCTTTCGAGGAGTGACAGAGCGAGACGGTAAGCTTTTAAGGTGGAAGCATGGCGCTGTGATCGCGCAAAAGCTGCCCATCTCGCTGCCATCAAAAGCCGTGTTAGCGTATTGGAGAAGACATGATCAGCGCTTTCTTCATATTTACGGAGAGACTCCTCGAGATCCTCCGGCCGACTGCTTTTCTCAAACCGAGTTTGCACGGCTATTGCAAGATTATGTAGCGATGAGGAGCGATGAGGGTGTCCAGGAGGACGCAGTTCCAGCGCATCGCGAAGGAGGGCAATGGACTCCTCGAGATCCTCCATCCGACCTGTCTGCTCGAAACGAGTCAAAAGACCAATTCCGAGGTTGATAAACGATGAGGAGCGAAGAGGGTGTCCAGGAGGACACAGCTCCAGTGCGTCGCGATGGAGGACAATGGACTCCTCCAGATCCTCCATCCGACCGGTCTCCTTAAACTGATTGAACAGAGTCATTGCAAGGAAACCCAGAACAGCGAAACGAGAAGGATCTCCAGGCGGAAGAATATCTAGCATAAGACTACTGACGAAATCCATCCGTACGAGTTACTTGGGAATCCTTTCACAGCACCTGCGATGATGAAAACGAACGTTGATCGATCACGGTACTCGGTATCCTGGAAATATACTCACGCCGGGTTTAAAGGATATAGTTGCCTATACTGAAAAATTCGCGCGCTCTGTACAGCAAATCACAAGAAGGATTAATGCAATCCATCGGCGAGTAAGGTGGATCCTACCTCTGTCTGTTTTGCTACGATAGTCTCAGGTAAAATGTTACGCGAGGTTACAAGTGCGTCCGTAGGCTACGAGCATCAGAGGAAGTATTCAGTACAGTCCAATGGTGCTCTCGACGATCCCAGATATCGCTCACCTCTTGGGGTCTTGTACTTTCCTACGTTGTTTTTCGTCGAATTTTAGATAGTTCTCGAATGACGGAGACCAGTTGACATGAGAGGGGAAAGGGTCGAGGGTGAACGTGAAAGCAGCGCTCCCATAGTGTCCCCGAATTTATATCGTATTGACTTCAACTTTCGCACACCTCGAACCATTGGAAAGGCGACAGGCCGAATGTCGCCGAAATCAGAAACCCAAATACACGTCCATATATTAAACAACGAGGCTTCATTGTCCTTAACCCTTTTTTGCGAGGGTGGATAGCACTGTGTAAACAACCACATACCTGGCTTTACTTGTGTCATCGCCCATTCTCGTTGAACCTTCGTTGTTTCCTCTGCCGTCCTTCCCGATGCCGGCAACGCCTTTCGCCTGACAAGGAAATAAACAAGGTCAATAGTTAATCGGCGATGTTTACAAGTCAAGTGCATTGAGAACTATCTTGCACCGCCGATAGTCAACGTCCTTGGGACTACAACTGGCGCCATCATGAAATCGCCATGAAGGAAAAGAACAAGAACTCACCGCCTCGCCAAGGACGCATCCTCGTTGTGTTCGCCAGAGGCACGGTGCATTTGATATGGCTATTGGAGACTCCCTGGTGTATCACACATCTAATAGACGCCATACGCTTCTTGCAGTCCTGTACAACTTGACCTTTTACGGCTCGCCGGTATCTTTGTTCCATTCCTATTGAAAGTAACTAGAATCATTGTACCAAACTTATAGAGCAAAATTAAATATGACTTGCTTTCGTGCTCTCTAATGAACTTCACTCTTGATCATCGATAAAGACGACCTCGACACCTTGTGCGCTCAGATATCTATACGTACTTGGGAAATTGACATTTTCGCAGACGAAGACCCGGGATGCTGTAAGGAAGCGAGGGAATCCATTTTTGTAACGAGGAAGGCCAGTGAGGTCTAGAGATTCGATGACGATTGGATGCGCCCCGCGTCTAAAGCTGTCTGACGAGCATCTTCCGATACTTGCGGACACCGTCTTGATGCGTTCTTGAGATTGAGAATATGGAAGACGTTTGCTGGAAGTTGGCACCAGCGCAGATGTCGCAAGGGTGGAAAGTGATTTAGAATTTGTTGAAATCCGGGGTAGTGGTTGTCATCGTCTCGCCTGAGAGTGGTATACAGCGAGTATAGAAAACTCGACAACGCGCTCAGTTGTAAGGAAAATACTTGACGCTTACAATCGTGGAGTTTTGAGACACGTTCACCTTCAACATGCCCGTCTGTTCGAGCGTCGCCGTCTTGCCATGCAGGATAGCTGAGTGCTTCTGGATGCGCTGATTGAGCGAGGCGCCCATAACTCTCAGCTCGTCACGCACCTTCGCAACTATCGACGAGCCGAAAATTGGGACTTGGCCACGATGTAAGTCTTGATACCCAGCGCTTCATCAAACATTCTAGTCGTGATTCAAGGCGGAGCGCAGTCGCGATAGCGCTGAGAAATTTGGGGGCTGCCCTGTATGTGTCATGCACGTCGTGCTCTCCCCATCTTTGCCTTACGCGACCGACATCGCGGGTCGTTCCGGGTCGCTCCGGGTCGCAAGCGCGCACTCCGTCTTCGCTTCGCCTTTAGAAAAGCCTGAAGGGGTGCCCGAGCTGTTCCTCGACCGCGCCGCTTTCATGGGAGGTGCCGACACGGTTTTCGCTAAGACGTCGCGCGCGGATAAGTCATTCACGCGCAGCGCGCGTCATCGCACTGCATCCGCTCCGGCCGCCCGGCGGCGCGCTGCTCCACGCGCGCTACTGCGCGCCGTGTGCGCGGCGCTTTATCTTGGATCTGGGGTGTGAGGACGACATGGAAGTGTTCCACCGCTGGATGAATGATGAGCGCGTGAACAGCTATTGGGGCGAGAAGGGACGTTGTGGACGACCCGCATGTACTGCCGCTAATCATGAGCTGGGACGGTGCGCAAATGGGCTACGTCGAGCTTGTCTGGATAATGGTGCGCTCGTTCTTTCCTCCCGATGGAAGGATCTGTCTCACATCTGGCGAAGGAGAGCCTCCTCGCGACCGTGTTATTATAAGTCGATAAATATCTGTTTCTCTCAAGAGCCGATGAGGTTCCTTCAAAAGGTACTATGGATCAAGGCCTTGAGGGAAAATGAGGTTTCCACTATTCAGAATCTTATTCAAGTGTTTGGCCGTGATCCGTTGAGTTTACGATGTGTATAATGGAGGCTATGTCCTTGCAAATAGCAACAAGTTACTCTGATAAATTCATTATCTGGTATAATAGCATGTGCTATCTCCATATACATGTACATGTCAGAGTTTTGCCCTTTTCTCTGGAATAACTGCAAACTCGCTTTACGACATTAATTCTCGATTACTCCAGATGTTTTGCTCGAGACAAGTAGGGTAAGCATTCTAAAAGCCACACCAGCGACGAGGAATTGTTAACGTATAACTTGGGCAGTAGGTGATCGAATGATAGCTCGACATTTCATTACAAGGCGCAATTCTCTTACGTCGCCTGCACACGTCGACGGCGCCCGTGCTGCCGCGCCAAACGTCGCCGTGGCGCTCATCTTTGCGGCCAGAATATTCAATATTATACTGAATTTTATAATTCATTGTGTCCGCAGCTCGAGCAATTTGATAAAAATTATCTTGTATATGTGTACATATCGCTAAGATCATTGACAGCATCCCGTTTCGAATCTCGAGAGGAAACAATCATCAGACAAGCTTTATCGTTTTTAATCAGAGTCCGAATCATCCTAAGCCCAAGCGCCATCAATAAAGTATAATGCGATAGTGGTTCGAGGCTCACCATGTACTCGATGACCTCTTCCTCTCCGTCGTCATCCAGGAAGCCCCACAGAGCTTCTACGTTTGCCCAGCTGTTTGTCACAGCATTAACCAGTTGTGCTCGCGAACCAAGAATAAATACTTACAAATCACCCCTGGGAGCATTTTCGTCGAAGCTTTCGCGTCGTATTTTACGCTTTGTGATTTTCTTGATGGAATACAGAGGGACGAAGACCGCCTCGTCGTTATATCCCTTCTGCAATAGGCCAGCAGTGCCGTCGTCCACCCATTTTGTACCGATTCCTGCCCCGGATGAGACGCTCGGAGCAACAATGCTAGGAACGTCTGCTACTAAAGCGATGCTGACCGTCTTGCTGGCTGTAGTATCATTAGCGTCAGATCGAGGGATTCCAGATACAGGATTAAATACTTGCTCTTGTTTGAAAGATACAGCGCATATGCGGGGCATGAGTACACATGTGTCACAAGTGTCTTGCCTTTCAACAAACCACGGCTGAGGGATTCAGCAAGGAACTCGTCCGGAACTCTTGTGATGCGAGGCATGTGCATGATGAGAAGGGCTCCACGAGAATGATTGAATTGCCATTGGCCCTTGAGGGGCGCGTTTGCAAAACCAGCGACGTCACTGCAAAACCAATAAATCATAGAATAGATGAGATCGGCGTCAAATACTCACGCATTGAAGTCAGATTCGGGCTCGCATTGTTTCACATTCGATGATTTTATGATATATTTGTCGAGAGCCACTTCGGATACCGGCTCAAATTGCTCCGCGAGATCAGCGATAGATTCGTCACTGCTAGTATAGATGTTGCCCTCTTTCTTGAACTGGCCAGACTCTCTGTCGATTTCACCATAGTCCCCTGCCTGCAACCCATAAGCGTACAACGTACAGTAGACAAATGCCTATGTGAGTGAATGCCGTATAACATAGGTCGGGTAGAGAGCTGACCGTAATCTGAATCGACGGATTCCAATTTGCCCACCAGGACGAGGATCGCCTGATCAAATCTATTAACTTGCGAGAGGCCTCTTTCTTGGTCCAAAAGTCCATGCTGCGTATGTTGATGGGATACGAGCTCGTCAACGCGCCCATTATAACAAAAACAGTTGACACTCACGATTGCGGAGATCGTCCGACGCCCGTCGTATGAGTAGCCTCGCGCTCGGTTTGCAAATTACAGCAACGACAGCTTCGAGAAACAACACATAAACATGTTGATAAACGACATAGATTCACCCGGAGGAAAGACGAACGGAAAGTTCTGTGGTAAGTGAAGAAGGAGAGAAAAAAAAATAGACTCATTAAACACGGAAAAGAACAAGTGCAGTACTTGCAGGCATAGCGAGGGGACAGGAAACGGCTAATTGCGGCTGTATGAAAGCTCGTCAGAAATTTACATATTTTGAAAAGAGCGGAAACTCAACTATCATCTTGTTCATCATGCTCCAATATGAATAAAATTAACCCATCTCTCGACCGTAATACCCCGCTTCTTTCGCAGGTGCTGTATCGTTTCACGAAGAGCCCTCGCAGACCGCTTGAATCCCAACTCGGGTGAGTCCTCTTCCGCAAACATACGCTTGTAAAATTCCTTGGCGAGAAAAGGCCCATCGTAGTCAGCCATCGCCCACATCGTACCGATTACGCTTCGAAAGCCAGAGAACTGCATGGCTGCAGCGAGATGAAGCACTTCTTCGCGGGCACTGCTAACAGTCTGTCCTGCACTGTGACAGGCGGATAGAAATGCGAATTCAGCGTTCGGTAGATTGGATTGAACAATGTCGAGCAAGGTGAGACGGTCTCCGTCGGAAAGCTGAAAAGCGTGGAGGAAGGGTTCTTCGGGATTTAAATGTCCATGGCAGGCAAAATGTACCCAGTCATGGTCACGAAAGTTGGCGATAACAGCTTCGCGAGTAGCTTGCTCACGAACAAGACAATTGACAAAATCTCTGTCCTTCCGTATGGCACGATATTCTTTTTCTACCTTGGGGAGACTATCATCAGGCAAAGCAACAACGAGCAGTTGTGGTCGTCCAATGTCGGGTCCCCTAATTTCAGGTTTGGACTCCCGTGCAGTGATCAAGGCTGTGAGTGTCGGGGTGTACGACGAGATGTAATCGTCTAAAAGATATTTTCTGCTGCGATTCTCAACGCGGATTGGCCCTGCCGCATGAAAAGGTAGAACAGATAAGCGAGACGTGGGGCACCACCAGATACGAGTCTGTTTCTCAAACCCGAGCTCGCCCAGTCTCTCAACCACCCGAGAAACCACCCGGTTCCACAGGGACTCCAACACACTTTCAATACCCGCATCACATTCATTCGGCTCCGTCTGGACCTTCTGAAGTGCAGACTGAAGATCTCTCACAAGCGACGGGCCGTTGTCGTCGAAGTCAGAATCCAGTTGGATGTTGACAGGCGGGCGATCATGAAGAACAATTAGAGCATCGGAACGATATTCACTGTGGCTGATGATGATGACTGGGCCCTCGACAGCAGCCTCTCGAAGAACGCTAAATCGTCGGGCTCGTAGGAAGTCTTCAAATCCAGACGTCGCGCGAACCTCTGCGACGATGCCCTCCAATTGGGATGCAAGACGCCGCTTTCGAGAATACATTTCGTCCACGAGTTTCTGCGATGTACCTGTCACGCCATCCTGTGCAAGCAAAGTAATCGGCTTCGACTCGGATGAAGTGGCAAGTGATTCCAGTTGACGGCTGGTATTTAGGAACCTGTCTGCCAAGCCTTCGTTGACTTCCCTAAGCTGTTCAATTGGCGTTCGGAAACCGCGTAACTGCGACCAGATAAGTGCTCTTCCTTGTTCGAGCATCTCGACAGCCTGGGCCACTTCACCGATCTCTATGGCATATGAGGCCGCATCCGAAGCCAGTGTTGGATAGCCGTTTCTGCCACTAAAAATCTTATGCTGCATCTGCACCGTGGGACTTATAACGAGGGAGCTTTCGAGGAGTGACAGAGTTAGACTGTAAGCTTTTAAGGTGGAATCATGACGCTGTGCTCGCGCTAAAGCCGCCCATCTCACTGCTACTGAGAGCCGCGTTAGCGTATTGGAGAAGACATGATCAGCGCCTTCTTCATAAATACGGAGCGACTCCTCGAGATCCTCCATCTGACCGCTTTTCTCGAAACGAATCCGCACGGCACCCGCGAGGTTGCCAAATGACATGGAGCGATCAGGGTGTCCAGGAGGACGCAGTTCTAGAGCGCCGCGATTGAGGGCAATGGACTCCTCCAGATCCTCCGTCCGACCGGTTTGCTTGAACCGAGTCAAAACGGCATTCGCGAGGTTGTTCAACGATGAGGAGCGAAGAGGGTGTCCAGGAGGACGCAGTTCCAACGCGTCGCGATTGAGAACAATAGACTCCTCGAGATCATCCATCCGACCGCTTTGCTCAAATCGAGTGAACACGGCATTTGCAAGATCATACAGAGATGCGGAGCGGTCGGGATGCCCAGGAGGACACAGGTCCAATGCGTCACGCAAGTTGGCAATCGACTCCTCGACATCGTCCATCCGTACGAGTTACTTGAGAATCCTTACACGGCAACCTGCGAGGATGAACACGAACGTTGACCAATCATGGTTATAGTAATGGTTATAGTATCCTAAAACTATACTCACGCCGGGCTTGAAGGATATAGTTGCCTATACTGAAAACTTGCGTATGGCAAGTCACATGAAGAATCAGTGTAATCCGTCGTCGGTCAAGGTAGATCCTACCTCTGTCTATTTCGCGCCGATAGTCTCAGGTAAAAAGTTACGCGAGGCTGCAAGTGCGTCCCTGGGCTATGAGCGTCAGAAAAGTGGTCATTGCCCAGGCGATTCCAGATTTCGCTCACCTTCCGCGATCTTGTACTTTCCTATGTTGTTCTTATATCGAATTTGAGATAGTTCTCGGGCGGCAAAGACTACTTAACATGAGAGGAGGGAAAGGGTCAAAAGTGTGAAAGCAGCGCTCCCATGGTATTCGTATCTATATAGTGTTGACTTTGATTCCCGCAAACTTCGGACTGTTCGAAAGGCAAGAAGCTGGATGATGCCGAAAGCTAACACGTGGGCAGGTAGCACAGTGTAAGCAAACACGCACCTTGCTTTCCGTGTAGCATCCTGATTGTTACCCGGCGCTCATACTCGTCGCGCGTTCGTTTTCAGCTCTGCCGCCCTTACCGCTGCGGGCAACGTCTTTCGCCTCGAAAAGAATTGAAAAAAAAGCATTGGAAGTATCAGAGGTGCAAGTAATTATGCTTTGCCGAAAATACTCACTTCATCACCAAAAACGTGTCCTTGCGGTATTATCGGGGGCGCGGTGCTATAAGTAATTGATATGTCCATTCGAGACTTCCAGGTGTAAACCACCTGTTAGAAGCCATACGCTTGTTCATGCACTGCAGTCCGCATGTACGTTTTGACCATTTACGGTTCGCCAATATCTTCCTTCCACTCCCTTCAAAGATAACCAGAATCATCGTATGAAACTCGAATAACAAATGAAGAAAACAGCTTACCTTGCGTGCTCTTTAATGAACTTCGACACCAAGTCTTGCAGTCCAGATCATCGATATCGATGACCTTGACACCCCGTGAGCTCAGAGGTTTATCCGCACTTTTGAAGGCTAGGGATGCTGTAGGTGAGCGAGAGGATCCGCCTTCGTAACTTGTTAGGCCGGCGAGATATGTGGACTCGATGATGGTCGGATGCGTCCCGAGTCAAGATGCTGATTTACGAGCGTCTCCCGACGTTTGCGGTACTTGCGCGGACACGAACAGACTTATTTGCGTCCCCGAGCTTGTAAATAAAAAACATTTGTCGCGAGTTGCCACCAGCGCAGACATCGCAGGGGCTGAAAGTGAGTTCGATTTTAGAAACATGGGCAGCGTCTTTCCTGAGAGAGTCAATGCGAGAAAGGTTGTTGACACTTACGATTGTGGTTATTCGAGGCACGTGTCTTCAGCATGTCCGCCTGTTCGAGCATCTGGATGCCCTGGTTGTGCGATGCGCCCATAACTTTCAGCTCCTTCGCTAGAACTCTCCTTTGCCTGCTCGATGAAAGCGTGGTAGTCGAGGATTATGGTCGGCGTTACGTCATAGCATCGAAGATGAACTTATGTAAGTTCTCGCACGTGCTCAATCTTTACGAGTTGTCCAGGCAGTCCGCGATGCGGTTGTTGACACTTCTCCGACGCGAACACTTTGAACTCAGAGGAAAGAAATGCACTGCTGATGAGTTCGTGGCGTAGATCTGGCTGGTCTTGACGCACCTTCGTGTGTGAGGTGGTTGCCCGTCGCGAGTGAGAACGTCGCCGCGCACGAGGACAAAGTGTGTTGTCCTCGACTTGCCACCTTGACTCAGGAGGTACGAAGCTCTATTTGAGAAGATCATTTCTGTATCCACATATTGAAGCTTTTGTATTTTGCGCTGATGCTTGCGTTAGTGTCAGTGCGATTCAAGGCGCCGGCCATCGTGAAAGCAAACGAGTTCAGCGGGGTGCATCTTTTTAATCTTGTTCTTCTTATACCCAAGCGGGCGTCTTCGAGCCGATTCGCGTCCCTTCCGTTGCTCTCCCCATAGCTCACAGCGAGCCGGCAAGCGTTCTGGCAGATGGCGAGCGCCATGCTGAAGGAGATGCCGAGCAGGCTGGGGAAAATTGGTGTACAGGCGAGCACGAGCTAGAGACGACGCGCGCGTTCGTCAACGTGTGTAGGCCTATACAGGAGTTCCCGGAGGTGCGCCGTGCTGTATATCGGCCTTCTCTTTATTTTCTGATCCAATGATATTCTGATGTAGTTCGAGCGCGACTCGCTCGTGGACATCGCGAAGCGCCTCGGGGATGGGATGTCCACAAGCGCGTCATTGAGGGCGTCGGGAAGGACATTGCGACTGAGCCTCTCCGCTCCGATTCAAGTTGCATGTAAGCTCAGCTTCGCCATATCTGAACTTGCATTCTCATCCTTCCCTCCCGCGCTTGCTTTCTTCTCATCACTCACCACCATTCAGACGATGACACGACACCCCGAGCCCGGACTCCATGGAGGCCTGCGCATCCGTCCAGGACCGCACCAATACGGAGCGCTCCGAGGCGATTGACAGGCGGATCGAGGACGACTCGCTCAAGGTACGCAAAGAGCCCTCTTGCTAGGTGTGTTTACTTTCGTCTTCGATTCCATTTCGGACCCGTGCCCCGCCCCCGTCCCCGCCTCGTACGCCACCAGGCTCCGGCGGATCCGGCAAGTCGACGATTGTGAAGCAGATGAAGATCGTCCACCAGGACGGGTAGACACGCGACGAGCTCGCGTCGCTCCGCTTGACCGTGTACTGCAACCTGCTCAAGTCTGCGCAATCTAAGCGTCGACCCAGTACTGCACGCGGACGCGATCCCCGACTACAAGCTCGCGCGGGCGCAGGCGGGGCGGTGGCGGCGTTCAGCGAAGATGCCGCGGGCGCGATCAACACGCTGTTGGCAGACCTGATCGTCCCACGCATCATGGACCACAGCAGCGAGTTCTACCTGACTGACAACACGTTGTACTTCTTCAGCGAGGTCAAGCGCGTCGGGAGCACGGGCTACGTACCCACCGAGACAGACGTGCTGCGCGCGCGCCAGAAGAGCACCGGCATCATCGAGACGTGCTTCAACATGGGCCAGCTCAGCATACAGATGTTCGACGTCGGCGGCCAGTGCTCGGAGCACAAGAAGTAGGTGCACGTCGCGTAGATAGACATGGTGTACATATCTGTGAAAATAGACTTTTGACTTAAGAAAGCACTTGAAAATGTTCAAATTTCCTGTTTGAATAACTGTGAGGCCGGAATTTCGGCTACGATTTTTGCTTTTTCGCAAAGCTACGCTATACACGGCAGGACGGGATCTGTCCCCTGAAGAACAGACCCGCCGCTCGAGCCACTCTGCCGGCCTAATTTATGATTCAGCGCGGCAAAGACTCAACGTAGTTCGAGACACTCCGGCCGTCCGTAGACATACGCTCGGATGAAGCGGGTAGGGAATTGTGGTGTACCTCAGCATTCTTCCCTTCCTTCCAACCAGCCGTGCGTGCGACGAAGGTGGGGGGAGAAAAAGGGAGCTGGGGGGATTCTCCACTCTTTATACCCGAGTCACCCCTTGCAACGCGCAAAGCGGCGCTTGCGAGCTGCTCATTCACCCGGGCGTCTGGAACGCAATGCAGCGCTATCTCCTGTTCTGAATTCTCGTAACCTCTGTTGCTTTGCGTCATTGAGATCGTCAGAAACAAATGACGGCATGAAAGAGACTTACAAAGAGATCGACGGCGAGAAGTCGAAGTTACGAATAAACTCTAAATTGCTTCCGCAGGGCGTGCCTCACTCATGACGTAATGGGCGACGGTACTGGTCCTCCCCAACGGCGCGCGAACAGACGACTCATCGCTCGTCGCCTTCCCCGCGTTCCCACGCGATGCTGAGCTGCCCCTATCCGCCGACTGCGTGCCCGACGCGAGCGCCGGCGTACCCCGCCGCCGGGGAGGATTACGTTAGATGATTTATCGGCGGCCGTCTCTGGGTGACGATGCACACGCAGGAGGTCATCCATACCGAACGCGACCGGCCTTGCGGAGTTCCTCCTCCACTCCGGGCTCGCGCGTCTCGCGCTCCCAGGCGCGCCATCCCCCTTCGCCTCCCCCTCAAACGAAACTGAAACCGAAAAATTCGAACGGGCGCCCGAGCTCTTCCTACCTTCTGGCAGGGCGCCGGCACGGGCCTCGCGCTGGCTGCGGCACGCGCCCGACCACGCGCCCTTCCCGCACACACAGTCCTTCATGCGCAGCACCCACTCCAGCCGTCGAAGCCGCCCGGCGGCGCGCTGCTCTACTCGCGCTCCTGCGCGCCGGAGCGCGCGGTGCTCGAGCTCATGTAGATAAAGGTGCGCTCGTTTCTTTCTTTCGTCACAAAGGAGCTCTCTCTGATATCTGGCGAAGGATAATCACGTCGCGCCGTACGTCCCCGCCGGCGCGCAAGACTGCGACCGCGGGCTGCACGTCCTCGTCAGCGAGACAGGTTGGGCGTCTTCCTCCCTCTTTTTATTCTCCTTCTTATCTTGGCCCACTAACTCATTCGAACCTCGCGCACAGTATAAGCGTGGTTCCGCTCGATCACGCACTACATCTTCCTCGCGGAGGCGCGCACGGCGCGCGCGTCGTCGGCGAGCCGAAGCGCGCGAATGCCGCGATCGTCCGCACGTCCGTCGACTCGGGCATGCACCTCGAGACCGTACATCCCCGCCCCTCCTTTCGTGTACCCTACTAAGAGCGCGGAATATTATTTATTGTAGTCGTTCTACTTCCCATACAAGCACTCCGTGATGACGATGAACCTCCGCGAGCGGCTGATCAAGGGGGACATGTTCCATTGAGCAGAGCGGGGACGGGATGCGCGACAGCAGTTCGCTGCATTATCAAAGATACACCTGCGCCGCCCTTGCTCTTGCATAGCG
The DNA here is from genome assembly GCA_021029095.1 of Phellopilus nigrolimitatus. NCBI lineage: Eukaryota > Fungi > Basidiomycota > Agaricomycetes > Hymenochaetales > Hymenochaetaceae > Phellopilus > Phellopilus nigrolimitatus. Next base: position 61,601 of record JAJOHG010000082.1, read on the forward strand.
TGCGGGAACCTTGGAATGAACTCGGAGGCATTTGTTATTTATTGGAGTCTCGGGGCATTGAGATAATGGAAAATGTGGAGTTCCGGATGGAGGCCTCTCAAGTTGGCAAATTAAAGTAGTTGTGCTTTATTATGGTACTTTCGGCCGCGTACTGGCCCTCATCGTATGAGCAGCCTTGCGTTCGGTTTGCAGATTACAGCAGCTACAACCTCGAGAAACAACACATAAACGCATTGGTAAATGTCATAGATTCAGCGGGAGGGAAGACGAACGGAAAGTACCGCGGTAAAGCGGTAAAAAGAGGAGATTAGACACGTTAAACTGAGGATTGTATTCATGCGAAAATACTCGCACCAAGTAAGTATTGTAAAGCAGTTTTGCTCATCAACGCGTGGGGAAGCCGCCGCCAGGGAGCGCTGCAGCCTGGGCGTGGTCGCGGGCTCTCTATAAAGCATGTCGCCTTAGTATACGTTTTGTTCTTGGTGGTGTTGCCACGTCGGGACGTATTCGCGCTCACACTCCTTCGTGCCCCTCACAAGCTCTCATGCATCTACGCTGATATGCTACCGACCTACGTCGCCATATCTCATGCGCACGATGCTCGGGTAGCGCGAGCCGTCGTGTGCGTGTGCGTTTCCCTCTTATTTCGTGACAAACCTGCTGTCGTATTTTACGCCATCCGCACCGGGTGGTGCAGAAATAGACACGGGCATGCCTACGCCAAAGAGGTTTCATGCTCGCAGAGGTAGGTCGCCAGAACATATGTCGGCCCACTGCCATGGGGCGGGTGCGGCGCAGCTCGTGCGGTCCAGGGAGTTGGGCGGGGGACGTACGTCCTAAATGATGTGGGACCGAAGCGGCGGAAAGCGCGGTTGAGTGCGCGGAAAGAAGGTGGGATCCGTGGATATGGGCGTACGGGGGGCCGGTAGCATGGACATGTGCGTGTTCAGGCGGGGAGACCGACGGCTGGGAGCACATAACGCTAGTCAGTATAAGAAAATACGATTTCATAAATAAGAGCAAACCCGAACTTATAGAGTCAACCTCCATCTCCCATCCGCCGACTCTGCGTCCCTTCTCCTCGAACTGCCTTTCGTACTCGTCGTTGAGCAGGTCCTCCGGCTCTTGTGACTGCTCTCCGCGGGCACGACTCTCGCTGCGAACATCGAGAGCCTCGCAGCGAAAGGCGGGCGTGTGTAGAAAAACACTGTTTTAAAAGTGCCCTGCCTAAGGTGCCCAGAGCCGTGTCCGTGCGCGTGTCCAGAGCTGGGGTAGAGCGCCGAGAATGCACCTGCGGCTCGAAAATGCGGACGTAACGGGAGGACGTGGACGACGGCGGCGGTGCGGGGTGCGCATACTAATTCCAGCGGATGGAGCGCCGATGGCATGAGCGCGGATAGCTGAAAGTATCTTCCCTTTGTTCGCGTTGAAAATATGGACTCTGGTTGTACGCTGCAGGGGCATGCGACGACGACGAGAATTGCGCGCAATAAAGCGGCATGGATTCAACAAACGCAGAAAAATCTTCTGCTTGCTGCACAGCGCACGTCGAGCTTCCACAGCACTTGGACTCTGTTTTCGCGTTTATCCTTCTGCGTTGGTTTTCTCGCTCTCCGTATTTGGGTCAGAAGATGTGCCATTAGGCAAGCCTTGCATAGAGTCAGCGCTAGTCAGCGTCCTTTTTCGCTTACAAGATACTGTCAAAAATGCGGCAACGACTCATCCTGTGTTTCCAGCTTCGTATCTCAACGGATATTTGACAGAAATTCTTCATTGTTGTACCATTGCAAAGAGAATTGTCTTGGCTCTCTGAATATATGGTTTTTATGATTTTACGGAATACATTTCGTGCGAGAGAAATATAGTTCTGTGATGAGTCAGAAACCGATAAATAACCGGCAACGACCCACATTGCCCCGGCCTCGTTGAAGGTTTTTGACACAAAACTACTACAGCCCTCAGATTTTTTATTAGACAGATATTAGGTCTAACATACAGGCATTTTATATCCACAATTTTTTTTTGAAAATTGAGACCGAAAGTGATAAAACAAACAATATTTATTGAGACTTAGACAGCTCTGTTTGTCCTTATTTGTCAGAGCTGTCTTTTTACCTTGCTCACGAGGGTATCAAAGAGAGTTGGTATCATATCTCAGCAACGCGTATCTCTACAGCTTTATAAATTTGCATAGCAAATATTGAATTGTTTTGAAATGAGAATTTGATTTTTTATCGAAATATGATTTGCCAATGCCTCCTAATAAAACTGGTTTAGAAAGGTTGAAACAGCCATCATTAGTTGCATATATGCAGGTTGTTGAGCTGTTGATGTCGATTTAAAATACAAGAAAATTCACAGAGGATATGTAGTATATAATTAGTTAGTATGTGAAGTTTAAAGATGTACTTCGTACTTGATCATGCTCGGTGCTTGCAACTCAATGCTCTGTGAAATTAGAAGAAATCCGCAATTGAGCTTCAATGATAGCACAACCAGGAGCTCCAGAGATACCTACAGGCTACCAAGTTTTACCCTAGAGAAGAATAGCATGCTTAAATATCCCATGCAAATTTTCAGAGAGAAATATGAACTCTTTGCTGAGTCCGAGACAAGTCCTTCTGGCCTATCCTCAGATGCAGTTTCCAATTTGAGAAGAAGTACCAAAATTCGAATATATTTTAGCATTTGTAGAGCATACACCAGACCAATCAGCTTAAAATTTTACGTGCGGCATGCCATTAGGTATATCAGAGTATGTGCAAATTTATTTGAGAAACGGTGCTGTTTTGATTGGTCTGTGCACAAGGTGAGTCGTTGCTGTACGTGGGTCGTTGCCGCTTTTGTGACAGTATCTCTTCTATTTAGTAGATTCTTCTCAGGCAATTGCTGCGAGACTCTACCTTCTGTACATGTACTTTTACTTACTATCGTTCGCCATTTTATAATTGTGCTTTCAATCGAGCTGTAGACGACAAGACATATGCACTCGAGTAACCGACTGTTGCAGATATCAACGGCGAAATTCAGTGGCACTAGACAGTAAATTATGTTTCAAATGTCAAGTACAAAGAGCAATGAATATAATAGTAGTCGATCGAATCTCGATGCTGTCCTGATGAGTACAGTGCATGATAAGAAAACACAGAACCAGGGCGCTTGTTGAAGAGCGAGGTGAAAGAAACGGCTGAATGGAAAACGCGTCAGAAATATACATAATTGAAAAACGTCGTAAACTCAACTAATATCTTCCTCATCATGCTCCGATGTGAATCAGATTGACCCATCTCTCGACCGTGATGCCAGGCCTCTTTCGCAAGCGCTGGATCGTTCCATGAAGAGCCCTCGCAGACCGCTTGAATCCCAACTCCGATGATTCCTCCTCCGCAAACATATGCCTGTAAAATCTCTTGGCGACGAAAGGCCCATCGATATCAGCCATCACCCACATCGTACCGATCACACTTCGAAAGCCGGAGAACTGCATGGCTGCAGAAAGATGAAGCACTTCCCCGAATGCCATGTCAAGACCTTGTTCCGCACTGTGACAGGCGGATAAAAATGCGAATTCAGCGTTCGGTAGATTGGATTGAATGATGTCGAGCAAAGTGAGACGGTCTTTGTCGGAAAGCCGAAAAGCGTGGAGGAAGGGTTCTTCGTGGTTTAATTTGCCATGGCAGGCAAAATGAACCCACTGATGGTCACGAAAATTTTCGATAACCGCCTCGCGAGTAGCTTGCTCACCAACGAGGCATTCGACAAAATCCCTGTCCTTCTGTATGGCACGATACTCTTCTTCGACTGAGGGGAGACTTTCATCAGGCAAAGCAACAACGAGGAGCCGTGGTCGTCCATTGTCGTGCCTCCTGATCTCAGGCTCGGACCGAGCATTAATCAAGGCTGTAAGTGTTGGAGTGTACGACGAGATGTAATCATCTGGGAGATATTGCATTCTGCCACCCACAACACGAATCGGACCTGCCGCATGAAAAGGTAGAGCAGATAAGAGAAACGTGGGGCACCACCAGATACGACTCTGTTTCTCAATCCCGAGCTCGTCCAGCTTGTCGACCACCCTCGAAACCACCTGGTCCCACAGGGCCCTCAACACATCTCTGATATCCGCATCACATGCATTCGGCTCCGTCTGAACCTTAAGAAGTGCGAGCTTAAGATTTTCAAAGAGCGGAAAGCAATTCCCGTCGAATGTTGAATCCAGCTCGATGCTGACAGGCGGGCGATCGTGAAGAACAATAAGAGCATCGGAACGATATTTGCTGTGGCTGACGATGATGACGGGGCCCTCGACAGCAGCCTCCTGAAGAACGCTAAATCGTCGCGCTCGTAGGAAGTCTTCAAATCCTGACAATGCACGAATCTCTGCGACGGTGTTCTCCAATTGGGATGCAAGACACCGCTTTCGAGCATACATTTCGTCCATGACTTTCTGCGATGCACCTGTCGCGCTATCCTGTGCGAGCATAGTTGGCTTCGATTCGGATGAAGTGGCAAGTGATTCCAGTTCACGGCTGGTGGCCAAGAACCTGTCTGCTAAATCCTTGTCGACTCCTGCAAGACGATCCATTGGTGTTCTGAGGCCGCGTAACTGCGACCAGATAAGGGCCCTGCCTTGCTCGAGCATCTCGACAGCTTGAGCCACCTCACCGATCTCTATAGCATATGAAGCCGCATCCGAAGCGAGCGTTGGATATCCTTTTTTACCGCTAAGAATCTTATGCTGCATCTGCACCGTGGGACTTATAACGAGGAAGCTTTCGAGGAGCGTTAGAGCGAGACGGTAAGCTTTTACGGTGGAGACATGACGCTGTGATCGCGCTAGAGCCGCCCATCTCACTGCTACTGAGAGCCGCATTAGCGTATTGGAGAAGACATGATCAGCGCCTTCTTCATAATAACGGAGAGACTCCTCGAGATCCTCCGGCCGACTGCTTTTCTTAAACCGAGTTCGCACGGCTACTGCAAGATTATGTAGCGATGAGGAGCGATTAGGGTGTCCAGAAGAACGCAGTTCCAGCGCATCGCGAAAAAGGGCAATGGACTCCTCGAGATCCTCCATCCGACCTGTCTGCTGAAACTGAGTCTGCAAGGCCCCGGCGAGGGAGTTCATTGCCGAGGAGCGATCAGGGTGTCCAGGAGGATGCAGTTCTAGCGCGTCACGATGGAGGACAATCGGCTCCTTGAGATCCTCCATTCGACCTATCTGCTTAAACTGAGTCATCATGGCTATTGCAAGGTTATGAAGAGATCCGGAGCGATGAGGGTGTCCATGAGGATACAGTTCTAGCGCTTTGCGATAGAGGGAAATGGACTGCTCGAGATCCTCCATCCGACCTGTTTGCTCAAACCGAGTCTGTATGGATTTTGCGAGGTTGTGCATCGACGAGGAGTGAAGAGAGTGTCCAGGAGGATGCAGTTCTAGCGCATCGCGATAGAGGACAATGGACTCCTCGAGATCGTCCAACTGACCGGTCTGATCAAAGCGAGTGCTCACGGCATTTGCGAGGTTGTTTATTGACATGGAGCGACCAGAGTGTCCAGGAGGACGTAGTTCTAGCGCTTCGCGATACAGGGCAATGGACTCCTCGAGATCCTCCATCCGACCGGTTTGCTGGAACAGAGTTTTCACGGCATTTCCGAGGTTGTTCATTGATAAGGAACGACCAGGGTGTCCAGGAGGACACAATTCTAGAGCATTGCGATGGAGGGTAATGGACTCCTCTAGATCCTCCATCCGAGCTGTCTGCTTAAACTGAGCTAGCATGGCTACTGCAAGGTTATTAAGAGATCCAGAGCGCCCGAGGTGTCCAGAAGGACACAGATCTAGCGCGCCGCGAAAGAGGTCAATGGACTCCTTGAGATCCTCCAGTTCACCGGACTGCTTGAACCGAGTGCACACTGCATTTGCGAGGTTTCTTAGCAATGAGGAGTGATGAAGGTGTCCACGAGGAAACAGTTCTAGTGCTTTGCGACAGAGAGCAATGGATTCCTCTAGATCCTCCATCCGACCGGTAAGTTCGAACCTAGTACGCATGGCTGCCGCAAGATTATTTAGCGATAAGGAGTGGTGAAGGTGTCCACGAGGAAGCAGTTCTAGTGCTTTGCGATGGAGGACAATGGACTGCTCGAGATCCTCCATCCGACCTGTTTGCTCAAACCGAGTTTGCATGGCTCTTGCGAGGTAGTTCATTAACGAGGAGCGACTAGGGTGTCCAGGAGGACATAGCTCTAGTGCATCGCGACTGAGGACGATGGCCTCCTCGAGATCCTCCATCCGACCGGTCTGCTTGAACACGGCATTTGCGAGGTTGTTTATTGCTGAGGAGCGATCAGAGTGTCCAGGTGGAAACAGGTCCAGTACGCCACGAAATTTGGCGACCGACTCCTCTAGATCCTGAATCCGACCTGTCAGCTCAAACTGAGTCATCATGGCTACTGCAAGGTTATTAAGAGATCCAGAGCGATCAGGGTGCCCAGGAGGACGCAGTTTCAGCGCATCGCGATGGAGAGCAATGGACTCCTCGAGATCCTCCATCCGACCGGTTTGCTCGAACTGAGTACTCACGGCATTTGCGAGGTTGTTAAGAAATGTGGAGCGATCAGGGTGTCCAGGAGGACATAGTTCTAGTGCATCGCGATGGAGAGCAATGGACTCCTCGAGATCCTCCATCCAACCGGTTTGCTCGAACCGAGTGCCCACGGCATTTCCGAGGTTGTTCATTGATAAGGAACGACTAGGGTGTCCAGGAGGACATAGTTCTAGTGCATCGCGATGGAGAGCAATGGACTCATCTAGATCCTCCATCCGACCGGTTTGCTCGAACTGAGTACTCACGGCATTTGCGAGGTTGTTAAGAAATGTGGAGCGATCAGGGTGTCCAGGAGGAAGCAGTTCTAGCGTGAGGCGATAGGACAAAATAGACTCCTGGAGATCATCCATCCGACCGGTCTCCTTAAACTGATCGAACAGAGTCATTGCAAGGAAACCTAGAATAGCGAAACGAGAAGGATCTCCAGGCGGAAGAATATCTAGCATAAGACTTCTGACGAAATCCATCCGTACGAGTTACTTGGGAATCCTTTCACAGCACCTGCGAGGATGAGCACGAACGTTGATCGATCATAATACTCGGTATCCTAGAATTATACTCACGCCGGGTTTGAAGGATATGGTTGCCTATACTGAAAAATTCGCGCGCTCTGTACAGCAAGTCACAAGAAGGATTAGTGCAATCCATCGGCGAGTAAGGTGGATCCTACCTCTGTCTGTTTTGCTACGATAGTCTCAAGTAAAATGTTACGCGAGGCTGCAAGTGTGTCCGTAGGCTATGACCATCAGAGGAAGTATTTAGCGCAGTTAAATGGTGCTCTCGGCGATCCTAGATATCGCTCACCTCCTGGGGTCTTGTACTTTCCTATGTTGTTTTTTTGTCGAATTTTAGATAGTTCTCGAATGGCGGAAACCAGTTGAAATGAGAGGGGGAAAGGGTCGAGGGTGAACGTGAAAACAGCGCTCCCATGGTGTCCCCGAATTTATATCGTGTTGACTTCAACTTCCGCACTTCGAACCATTCGATAGGCGAGAGGCCGAATGTTGCCGAAATCAAAAACCCAGATACATGTCCATATGTTAAACAACGAGGCTTCATTGTCCTTACCCTCTTTTGCGAAGGTGGACAGCACGGCGTAAACAAGGATGTACCTGGTCTTACTTTTATCATTTGTCCATTCTCGTCGCGCATTTGTTGGTTCTTCCCCGATTGGCAGTGTCTATCGCCTGGGCAAAAGAAAAAGTCAGTAGCCATTCGGCGATGTTTACAAGTCAAATGCGCTGATAGTGGTGCGAAACTTTCTTGCACCGCCGATAGTCAACGTCCTTGGGACTTCGACCGGCGCAATCATGAGACCGTCATGGAGAAAAGAACAAGAACTCACCGCCTCATCAAGGACACATCCTCGTTGTGCTCGCCAGAGGCACGGTGCATTTGATATGGCTATTGGAGACTCCCTGGTGTATCACACATCTAATAGACGCCATACGCTTATTCATGCCCTGCAGTCCTGTACAACTTGACCTTTTACGGCTCGCCGGTATCTTTGTTCCATTCCTATTGAAAGTAGCTAGAATCATCGTACCAAACTTATAGAGCAAAATTAAATATGACTTGCTTTCGTGCTCTCTAATGAACTTCACTCCTGATCATCGATAAAGACGACCTCGACACCTTGTGCGCTCAGATATCTATACATACTTGGGAAATTGACATTTTCGCAGACGAAGACCCGGGATGCTGTAAGGAAGCGAGGGAATCCATTTTTGTGACGAGGAAGGCCAGTGAGGTCTATAGATTTGATGACGATTGGATGCGCCCCGCGTCTAAAGCTGTCTGACGAGCATCTTCCGATACTTGCGGACACCGTCTTGATGCGTTCTTGAGATTGAGAATATGGAAGACGTTTGCTGGAAGATGGCAACAGCGCAGATGTCGCAAGGGTGGAAAGTGATTTAGAATTTGTTGAAACTCGGGGTAGTGGTTGTCATCGTCTCGCCTGAGAGTGGTATACAGCGAGTATAGAAAACTCGACAACGCGCTCAGTTGTAAGGAAAATACTTGACGCTTACAATCGCGGAGTTTTGAGACACGTTCACCTTCAACATGCCCGTCTGTTCGAGCGTCGCCGTCTTGCCACGCAGGATAGCTGAGTGCTTCTGGATGCGCTGATTGAGCGAGGCGCCCATAACTCTCAGCTCGTCACGCACCTTCGCAACTATCGACGAGCCAAAAATTGGGACTTGACCACGATGTAAGTCTTGATACCCAGTGCTTCATCAAACATTCTATTCGCGATTCAAAGAGGAGCGCAGTCGCGGTAGCGCTGAGAAATTTGGGGGCTGCCCTGTATGTGTCATGCACGTCGTGCTCTCCCCATCTTTGCCTTACGCGACCGACATCGCGGGTCGTTCCGGGTCGCTCCGGGTCGCAAGCGCGCACTCCGTCTTCGCTTCGCCTTTAGAAAAGCCTGAAGGGGTGCCCGAGCTGTTCCTCGACCGCGCCGCTTTCTGGCAAGGCGCCGACACGGGTTTCGCTAAGGCGTCGCGCGCGGGTAAGTCATTCACGCGCAGCGCGTGTCATCGCACTGCATCCGCTCCGGCCGCCCGGCGGCGCGCTGCTCCACGCGCGCTACTGCGCGCCGTGTGCGCGGCGCTTTATCTTGGATCTGGGGTGTGAGGACGACATGGAAGTGTTCCGCCGCTGGATGAATGACGAGCGCGTGAACAGCGATTGGGGCGAGAAGGGCAGCTGGGCGAAGCATGTGGAGTATGCGAGGGACGCTGTGGACGACCCACATGTACTGCCACTAATCATGAGCTGGGACGGTGCGCAGATGGGCTACGCCGAGCTCGTCTGGATAAAGGTGCCTCGTTCTTGCCTCCCGATGGAAGGATCTGTCTCACATCTGGCGAAGGAGAGCCTCCTCGCGACCGTGTTATTAAAAGTCGATAAATATCTGTTTCTCTCAAGAGCCGATGAGGTTCCTTCAAAAGGTACTATGGATCAAGGACTTGAGGGAAAATGAGGTTTCCACTATTCAGAATCTTATTCGAGTGTTTGGCCGTGATCCGTTGAACTTACGATGTGTATAATGGAGGCTATGTCCTTGCAAATAGCACCAAGTTACTCTGATAAATTCATTATCTGGTATAATAGCATGTGCTATCTCCATATACATGTATATGTCAGAGTTTTGCCCTTTTCTCTGGAATAACTGCAAACTCGCTTTACGACATTAATTCTCGATTACTCCAGATGTATGGGCGTTTTTTTCACTGTTTAACAAAGAACGAAGTCGAGATCGTAAAAAATCATGCAAGTCACAAGTCGAACTCACAAGTATTATGCAAGGTTATAAGAATTTATGCTAGTGCTAGATCGAGATCGCAGTTCCCACGCATTACCTATGCGAACTCCCGACTCCCCCCCAGCGTCTGCCTCCTTCAGTGAGCGCTTGAGCGTTCTCAAGCGCTCGCGTCCGTATCTGGTGAGTACTCCCCACCCTTAGACTTTGATGTGAAGCTGATATGGTTTTTTCTCGCCGTCACTCTCCTAAGCACCTCGCACTCGCCCGCCTTTCAGTTCGCAATTGACCACAGGTCATTAGGCCACCTGCGCTGTCCGCTCAGCGTGCTCTCTCTGCTCTCTTCCTTTGTCTCCCCCGGTCCTTCAAACTCCGAGCTCCGTGATCAAGCCGAACACGCACAAGGACCTCCCGACGTCGCTGCGGCTCGCGGCCATCGGTGGCAGCTCAGGCGCATTCTGGGGCGGCCAGACGGGCGCGGCGCGCTTTGGTGTCACACTCATGCACGCCGTCAATGCTGTCGCCGCCTGCGCCGCTCATCCCACTCTCTCCGCTCTTCTCCTTCGCCTCCCCGGGGCCTTCAAGATCCGTGATCAAGCCGAACACGCACAAGACCTCCCGACGCTGCCGTGGCTCGCGGCCATTGGTGGTGGCTCAGGCGCGTTCTGGGGCAGCCAGGTGGGTGCCGCGGGCTTCGGTGTCACACCCGTGTACACACCACACTCATCCTGGAGACGACGTTCGGTGCTCACGCACACTCCCGAACGAGAACATGAACCCCGCGCTCAACCAAATTCCGGCCCACTTGCTGTCGCAGCGAGCAAGGTTTTCGGTTCTGGAAGCGCCCAGCAGCAGCAGCAACATCAAAACAACCTACTCATGGTCAGGTCCTGTCGCAGCTCAACGGAGCCGCCGGCGGGTTTGACAGCTTCTCAGACACGAACCCGTTTACACTGAAGACGCTCGATGCGTATCGCATGCAACTCTGGAACCGCATTGCCATGCAGGCCCAGCAGCAGCGCGCACATGCGCCTGCTCCGAACAGCGCGAAACAGCGCGAATACGTCGCCTGCGAGCAGCCCTCACGCAAACACGAACGCGAACCTCTCCGGCCTCGCGAGTGGGCTGCGCCCGCATTACTTCAACAGCGTCTCTTCAAATTCTTCAAGCACCTCTTTGTCGACGCCCCCGAGCCCCAGTTCGGGTTCAAGCAAGGTGCCGTTCAGCACGCTTCTCGCAAGGGTGTGGGTGGGTATCTTGCGTTGTTTTGCATGGATAAGTGGTAGTTTTATTTCTGTATGCTTTTCTGTATGTTTTTGTATGTACACGAAGACGGCGATTTTGCCTTAAAAAGGAAGGTCGGTGGTGTCAAGGGGGTGTGCAAGCTTTGGAGGCCGCCGAAATCACGTGAGAAAAGGACCCTGGTGTCCCGTCAGGGTCCGGGACACGGGGGCGGTGCGCTGAGGTAAGCGGTTGGCGGAGCGCCACCGTGTCCCGCGTCAGAGAAGTTCGTTTTTTCAGCGATAACAAATGCCATACAGATGGTTTGCTCGAGACAAGTAGGGTAAGCATTCTAAAAGCCACACCAGCGACGAGGAATTGTTAACGTATAACTCGGGCAGTAGGTGATCGAATGATAACTCGACATTTGACTACAAGGCGCAATTCTCTTACGTCGCCTGCACACGTCGACGGCGCCCGTGCTGCCGCGCCAAACGTCGCCGTGGCGCTCAGATCGTTGTCCATGACCTCCGCAACTTCCACACTCCTGCCCTGTAGACGTGGGCGCTCATCTTTGCGACCAGAACATTCGATATTATAGTGAATTTTGTAAATCACTGTGTCCGCAGCTCAATGAATTTGATAGAAACTATCCTGTACATGCGCACATATCGCTAAAATCATTGACAGCATCCCGTTTCGAATCTGGAGAGGAAATAATCATCAGACAAGCTTTTTCGTTTTTAATCAGAGTCTGAATCATCCTAAGCCCAAGCGCCATCAATAAAGTATAATGCGATAGTGCTACGAAACTCACCATGTACTCGATGACCTCTTCCTCTCCATCGTCGTCCAGGAATCCCCACGGAGCTTCCACGTTTGCCCAGCTGATCGTCGCAGTGTTATCCGAATGTGCTCGAGAATCAAGAATCAAATACTTACAAATCACCCGTGGGAGCATTTTCGTCGAAGCTTTCGCGTCGTATTTTACGCTTTGTGATTTTCTTGATGGAATACAGAGGGACGAAGACCGCCTCGTCGTTATATCCCTTCTGCAACAGGCCAGCAGTGCCGTCGCCCACCCATTTTGTACCGATTCCTGCCCCGGGTGAGACGCTCGGAGCAACATTGCTGGGAACGTCTGCTACTAAAGCGATGCTGACCGTCTCGCTGGCTGTAGTACCATTAGCGTCAGATCGAGGGATTCCAGATACAGGATTAAATACTTGCTCTTGTTAGAAAGATACAACGCATACGCGGGGCATGAATACACATGTGTTACAAGTGTCTTGCCTTTCAACAAGCCACGGCCGAGGGATTCAGCAAGGAACTCGTCCGGGACTCTTGTAATGCGAGGCACGTGCATGATGAGAAGAGCCCCACGCGACTCGTTAAATTTCCATTGACCTTTGAGGGACGCTTCTGCAAAATCAGCGACGTTGCTGCAAATCCAATTAATCGCAACAAAGACGGAGTTGGCATTGAGTACTCACACATTGATGTCAGCTCCAAGCTCGCATTGCTTTGCACTCGATGAATTTATGATATATTTATCGAGAGCCGCTTCGGGTACCAGCTGGAATTGTGCCGCGAGACCGGCGATAGATTCGTCACTGCTAGTGTAGATATTGCCCTCCTTCACGAACTGGCCAGACTTGATGTCGATTTCACCATAGTCCCCTGCCTGCAACCCATGTCCATGTAAGTGAATGCCGCGTAACATAGGTCGGGTAGAGCTGACCGTAATCTGAATCGACGGATTCCAATTTGCCCACCAGGACGAGGATCGTCTGATCAAATCTATAAACTTGCGAGAGGCCTCTTTCTTGGTCCAAAAGTCCATGCTGCGTATGTTGAGGGGATACGGAGAGGAAGCTGTTGACGCTCGGATGAGTATATAAATGACTGATAAATAGCGTTCGTTTAGGACACTTGCTATTGCTATCAGTCTTATCTGACGCCGAGTCGACAAATGACCATCTACACAGCTGAACGGTGATGATGAGAGGCGCTCATACACTGAACTTTGTCCATTAAGAAGTCAGTAGGGCACCGCACCGCATCGCATACGGATGCGATTGTACAATTCGAACCCCTATACGAGCACGAACCGTATACAACGTGTCGTGCAGCTGCTTGGAAGCCACATACGGTACAGCACGAATTTCATTCAGCCGTAGACGCCGTTGCGGTACATCGGTACATCAAATTGGCGCACCATGCCGAAGCACACAAGAAGTCCTAAGAGCAGGGCACTGAAAAGGTCTGTGTCACATCGCTTCCTGATTCCTGTGTTGTCATCAGGCGTGGATAAAAGACGACGACTTCGTCTATTGATTGCTTCCATGAACCTTCATCGGGGGAGAGCAGCACGGCGATGTCCAAGGATGGACACACGCGTCGCTCTGAAGTAATCTCGAAAAGAAATGGTTTAAGAGAGCGCGGTAGACCAGGCGCGTATACCACTTAGGAAAAGGCGTTCAAAAACAAGCAGTCTATATGAAATAGCACGATGAATTTGTACTTCATGATAAGGCATTCATAGGATTCATGGAATGCTGTGTCTGGGTGAAAAACCGAGCACGTGATGGTGCTGCCGTCACGGGATGTATTTGCACTTCGCGTCCGTTACATAATACAGTGTAACTTCAAAAACACACTGATATGCTCCCAACCTGCGTCGTCATATTTCCTGTGTGCGTGTGCATTACCGTCTTATTTAGCATCGAGCCTGCTGTTTTACTTCACTCCGTTCGCACTGGGCGGCGCAGAAACCGATACAGCACCAAGAGCCTCGCGTTCGCAGAGGTAGATCGCCGAAACATACACCGGCAGCATGAACTCCTTTTCATGCTCGCCATTAACCAGCTCCTCCGGCTCCTGTAACTGCGTTTCGCGGACACGACACTTTTGGTGAACATCGAGAGTCCCGCAGAGCACGGCGGCGGCGGGAATGTAAGCGTGTGGAAAACGCGCTTTGCTGAAGCCCTACTTGCCGTGTCCGTGCGCGTTTCCGGTATAGAGCCGAGTACGCCCGTGCGGCTTGCGAATTCGAGCGTAGCGCGAGGACGTGGGAGGGGAGGGGAGGGGGGGGGGGGCGGCGGCGTGGGCCGCGTACCTGGACCGGCAAGCATGCTAGTGCCAGAAAGTAATGCGCCGACGGCGTGTGGTAGAGGGAGCGCGAATAGGCTGAGAGCATCTTCCTTTTGTTCGCATTAAACATGCGGGCTTTTGTGGTATGCCGCAGGCACTTGCGACGCCGTCGAGAGGGATACGCAAACGCGGTACTTACGTGCGTCGACCAAGCAGAGGGAGTACGCGTGCTCGTACCGCTCGACCTCGGTGCACTGCGCGCAGAGGGGCTACGAGAACTGCACGAGAACTATGTGGCATACGTTCAACACCCAAAGAAAATCAGAGACAATGTGCTACTTGACGCTCAACGTGTGCCTCGGCGTCGAGCACGGTCTCGGACTCTGCTTTTGCGTCTTTTCCCCTTCTCTCTATCCGTTGGGGTTCTCATTTGGGCCAATAGGCTACTCTGCAGAGGGTGCTCGACGCGAACCAGTTTTTACTAGATATCCCTTTTATTTAGTAGGTTCTCCTCAAACGGTCGCGACCAGAACGAAGAGCGAGGTGAGTGTCCTAGTTGTTACATTCCTTCTGTATTTTTTACCTTACTATGGTTCATCTGCACTACTCTTTCATAATTGGAACTTCGTACTCGTATTTCGCTTCGGCACGTTTCAGTCGAGTCGCGCGAAGTCGACGAGATGTATTATTGCACTCGAGCGACCGATCATTGCAAACGTCAACGGTGAAATTCAAAGCGCTAGACAGTGAATGATCTTCTAATTGTCAAGTACAAGAGCAATGAATAAAATAGTAACTGAACGGATCTCCATGTAGTCTGGACTACCAATATGCAGCATACATGTCGAAACCCACACAGAGAACGAGAGCGCTTGTGGAAACAGCGGGGAGAAAGAAAAAAGCTACATGTGGCTGCATGATAACTCGTCAGAACATCCGTATTCGAAAAACGTCGGAAACTCAACTGTTATCTTTCTCATCATGCTCCGATATGGATAAAATTGATCCATCGAGCAACCGTCATGCCCCTCCTCATTTGCAAGCGCTTGATCGCTTCACGAAGAGCCCTCGCAGACCGCTTGAATCCCAACTCGGGTGAATCCTCCTCCGCAAACATACGTTCGTAAAACTCCTCGGCGACGAAAGGCCCATCGATATCAGTCACCGCCCACATCGTACCGATCACACTTCGGAAGCCGGAGAACTGCATGGCTGCAGCGAGATGAAATACTTCCTCGCGTGCCCCGCCAACAGTCTGCCCCGCACTGTGATCGGCGGATAAAAATGCGAATTCAGCATTCGGTAGTTTGAATTGAATGATGTCGAGCAAAGTGAGACGGTCTTCGCCGAAAAGCTGGAACGCATGGAGAAAGGGTTTTCGAGGATTTAGATAGCCCTGGCAAGCCAAATGTACCCAGTCATGGTCACGAAATTTGTCGATGACTGCTTCGCGCGTAACTTGCTCACGGACAAGACATTTGACAAAATCTCTGTTTTCCTGTATGGCACGATACTCTTCTTCGACTGAGGGGAGACTTTTATCAGGCAAAACAACAACGAGGAGCCGTGGTCGTCCAATGTCGTGTCTCCTAATCCCAGGCTTGGACTCCCGAGCATTGATCAAGGCCGTGAGTGTCGGGGTGTACGACGAGATGTAATCATCTGAGAGATACTGTTTTCTGCCATTCACAACGCGAATCGGGCCTGCCGCATGGAAAGGTAGAGTAGATAAGATAGATGTCGGGCACCACCAGATACGTGTCTGTTTCTCAATCCCGAGCTCGTCCAGCTTCTCGACCACCCGCGAAACCACCCGGTTCCACAGGAAGCTCAACACACCTTCAATGACCTCATCACGTGCTTTTGGCTCCGTCTGAGCCTTCTGAAGTGCAGTTTTGAGATCTTTCACAAGCGAGGGGCCGTCGTGGTCAAAGTTTGAATCCAGTTCGATGCTGACAGGCGGGCGATCATAAAGAACAATAAGAGCATCGGAACGATATTTACAGTGGCTGATGATGATGACGGGTCCCTCAACAGCAGCCCCTTGAAGAACACTAAATTTTTGAAGTCGTAGGAAGTCTTCAAAACCTGACAACGTGCGAATCTCTGCGACGATGGCCTTCAATTGGGATGCGAGACGCCGCTTTCGCGAATACATTTCGTCCACGAGTTTCTGCGATGCACCTGTAAGGCTATTCTCCGAGACCAGAGTAGTTGGCCTCGGCTCGGATGAAGTGGCGAGTGATTCCAGTTCGCGGCCGGTAGTTGAAAACCTGTCTGCCAAACCTTTGTTGACTTCCCTAAGCTGTTCAATTGGCATTCTGAGACCGCGCAACTGCGACCAGATAAGGGCCTTGCCTCGCTCGAGCATCTCGACAGCCTGGGCCACCTCACCGATCTCTATGGCATACGAAGCCGCATCCGAAGCGATTGTTAGATAGCCGTTTCTGCCACCAAGAATCTTATGCTGCATCTGCACGGTGGGAGTTATGACGAGCCAGCTCTCGAGGAGTGAGAGAGCGAGCCGGTAAGCTTTCAAGGTAGAAGTATGACTCTGTGATCGCGCTAAAGCTGCCCATCGCGCTGCTACTCTGAGCCGCGTTAGCGTATTGGAGAAGACATGACCAGCGCCTTCTTCATGATAACGGAGCGACTCCTCGAGATCGTTTACCCGATCGGTTTTCTCAAACCGAGTCCATATGGCTCCTCCAAGGTTGCTCAGAGATACTGAGCGGTCAGGGTGTCCAGGAGGGCACAGCGCAAGCGCGTTGCGATGGAGGATGATGGACTCCTCGAGATCCTCCATCCGACCGGTTTGCTCAAATCGAGTCTGCACGGCTACTGCAACGTTGCTCAATGATGCGAAGCGAAGTGGGTGCCCTGAAGGACGTAGTTCTAGCGCTTCGCGACTGAGGACGATGGACTCCTCGAGATCCTCCATCCGACCGGTTTGCGTGAACCGAGTCCATACGGTATTTGCGAGGTTGTTCAAAGGGACGGAGCGACCAGGGTGTCCAGGAGGACACAGCTCAAGCACCTCGTGTTGGAGGGAAATGGACTCCTCGAGGTCCAACATCCGACCGGTGTGCTCGAACCGAGCGCTCACAGCTGCTGCAAGGTTGTTAAGAAGCCGAGAGCGACGAGCGTGCTCATGAGGACACAGATTTAGCGCGTTGTGGTAGAGGGCAATAGACCCCTCGAGATCCTCCATCCGACCTGTGTGTTCGAACCGAGTGCTCATGGCTACCGCAAGGTTGCTAAGAAGTCCGGAGCGACGAGTGTGCTCAAGAGGACACAGATTTATTGCGCCGCGGTAGAGGATAATGGACTCCTCGAGATCCCCCATCCGACCGGTGTACTCGAACCGAGTGCTCACGGCTGCTGCAAGGTTGTTAAGAAGTCCAAAGCGACGAACTTGCTCATGAGGACACAGATTTAGCGCGTCGCGTTGGAGGGAAATAGACTCCTCAAGATCTCCCAGCCTACCTGTCTGCTTAAAACGAGTGATCAAGGCATTTGCAAGGTTTTTTATTGATCTGGAGCGATCAGGAGGACGCAGATTTAGCGCGTCGCGTTGGAAGACAATTGGCTCCTCGAGATTCTCCGACCGACCTGTCTGCTTAAAACGAATGCCCACGACGTGCGCACGGTGGCCCAGTGACCAGGAGCGCTCAGGTTGTCCGGGTGAACACAGGTCCAGTGCGTCACGGAGTTTGGCAATCGACTCCTCGAGATGCTCCATCCGACCGGTCTCCACAAACCGAAAAAACAGAGCCTTTGCACGGAGTTCCAGAAACTGGTAACGAAGAGGGTCTCCAAGCGGAAGAACATGATCTAGTAGGGATCTGACAGTGAAGAGCGTATTGTCATCCATCCGTACGAATTACTTGAAAATCCTTTCACGGCAACTGCGAGGATGAGCACGAACGTTGATCAATCATGGTACTCGGTTCCTAGAAATACACTCACGCCGGGTTTGAAGGATATAGTTGCCTATACTGAAAATTTGTGCGCTCTGTACAGCAAGACACAAAAAGGATTAGTGCAATCCATCGACGAGTAAGGTAGATCCTACCTCTGACTGTTTAGCTGCGATAATCTCAGCTTTAATGTTATGCGAGGCTGCAAGTGCGTCCGTAGGCTCTGAGCACCAGAGGAGGTATTTAGCGCAGTTCAATGGTGCTCTCGACGATTTAAAATATCGCTCACCTTCTGGGATCTTGTACTTTCCTACGTTGTTTTTATGTCGAATTTTAGATAGTTCCCGAATGGCGCGGATAGATTGACATGAGAGGGGGGAGGAGTCGAAGGTGAACGCCCATGGCGTCCCCGGATTTATAGTGTGTTGACTTCAACTTCCGCAAACTTCGAACCATTCGAAAGGCGAGGGACCGAATGTTGCCGAAATCCAAAACCCAGATACATGTCCATATATTAAACAACGAAGCTTCATTGTCCTTACCCTTTTTGCGAAGGTGGACAGCATGGCGTGAACAAGGATGTACCTCGCCTTACTTTTATCATCTGCCCATTCTTGTCGCGCATTTGTTGGTTCTTCCCCGATTGTCAATGTCTATCGCCTGGGTAAAAGAAAAAGTCAGTAGCATTCGGCGATGTTTACAAGTCAATTGCGTTGAGAATGGTGTAAAATGTTCTTGCACCGCCGATAGTCAACGTCCTTGGGACTTCGACCGGTGCCATCATGAGACCATCATGGAGAAAAAGAACAAGAACCCACCGCCTCATCAAGGACACATCCTCGTTGTGTTCGCCAGAGGCGCGGTGCGTTTGATACGGCAGTTCAAAACTCTCTGGAGTATCACATCTGTTAGACGCCATAGGCTTCTTCATGCACTGCAGTCCTGTACATTTTGACCTTTTACGGCTCGCCGGTACCTTCATTCCATTCCTATCGAAAGTAACTAGAATCATCGTACCAATCTTATAGAGCAAAATTAAATATGACTTGCTTTCGATGCTCTCTAATGAGCTTCACTCTCCTGATCATCGATAACGGCGACCTCGACATCCTGTGAGCTCGAATCTTTATGCGCGCCTAGGAAATCGACGTTCTCCGCGATAAGAATGCTGTGAGGAAGCGAGGGGATCCGGTTTGCAATGAGAAAGACCAGCGAGGAATATGGACTTGATGATGGTCAGATGGGTCCCGCGTCTAAGCGCTGTTTGACGAACAACCCCCAAATGTTCGCGATACCTGGGACACGAGAAATTCCGCGTCTTGATGCATTCTTGAGCTTGAGCGTGCGGAAGAAATTTGCCGGGAGTTGGTACCGGCGCATATGGTGCAAAGGTTGAAAATGAGTTAGAAACATGGGATAGAGGTATCGTCTCGCCTGAATGGTGTATATGAGTATGAAAGGCTCGTCAACGCGCCCCGTCGTAAGAAAGGCACATAATGCTTACGATCGTGGAGTTCTGAGACACATTCGCCTTCAACATGCCCGTCTGTTCGAGTGTCGCCGTCTCGCCGTGCAGGATTGCTGAGTGCTTCTGGATGCGCTGATTGTGCGGGACACCTATTCAGGTCAGCTCGCCGCTGGTACTCTTTTTCGCCCGTTCGACAATTCCGATACCGAGCACGTCGTCAAAATATTCCAATCACGATTTTAGGCGCAACGCGGTCGTGGTGGTCGTGGTCTATGGTACAATCGACCGACGGCCGTTGGTGCTGGCCCTTATCGTAAAGATAGCCCCGCGTTTGGTATTGAAAAGAAAGTAGAATAGACTCGAGTACTGTAGACCGGAATTCCAAGTCCAACTAATATTGTCAAATGTTCGATATAGCACATTCGCAAGAGAAAGCGCGAGTCCGTCCCGGCCTCCTCACTGCGACCATTCCTTCTGTTCTATGGTACGCGCAGTTGAGCATCACCTGGCGCTTAGCGAGTTGCGTGCATGTCGGCGCCGCGAGCTTCACGGCCGACTTGAAGGGCATTCACACTACGACTCATAGAGAGAGCTGATAAACTCACGAAGGCCTCATTGGACGCGCCCGAGCGGCCGAGGAAGAAGCGCAAGCTCGATAGCCCGCTTACGCCAAGGACCCGATGACTCCGCCGTGCATGAGCCCGACGGTGCGCATACCTCTGTCCTGACACGTACAAGCGGCGCGCCGCTCATCACACTTGACGCGCGCCTCCCCGCGACGCTGCGCTGGCCCCATCCGTCGCCGGCGTGCCCGACGCAAGCGCAAACCTAACGCCGGCGTACCTCGTCCTCGAGCTCTTCTTCCCTGCCACGGACGCAGAGCAGAGGCCGGAGAGGATCGCTTTAGATGATTTATGGGCCGTAGTGTACGAACTCTGGATGACGATGCACGCGTAGGAAGTCATCCTTTGCCTAACGCGGCCGCTCTCGCGGTTACCTCCTTCGCTCGGGCTCGCACGTCTCGCGGCTACACATTTGATTACATTAATTCAGCAGACAAATTTTTTTCTACCCTCAACCTGCGCCTGCACACATCGACCGGCGCCCGCGCTGCGCCAAACGTCGTGGCGCTCAACTCGTTGTCCGTGACCTCTACAAGTTCCACACTCCTGCCTTGTAGACGTAGGCGCTCATCTTTGCGGGCAGAACATTCAATACTATAGTGAACTTTGTAAATCACTGTCTCCCGCAGATCAATGAATTTGATAGAAACTATCTTGTACATGCGCACATATCGCTAAAATCATTGACAAGCCGTACGCATCTAGCTTCAAATTTGGAAGAAAAACAATTGTCAAAAAAACTTTGTTCTCTTTAATCAGAATCCGAATCGTCCTAAGGTCAAGCGGCATCAATAAAGTATTATATACGATAGTGCTACGGGACTCACCATGTACTCGATGACCTCTTCCTCTCCATCGTCGTCCAGGAAGCCCCACGGAACTTCCACGTTTGCCCAGCTGATCGTCGCAGCGTTAACCAGATGTGTCCGCTCACCAAGAATTAAGTACTTACAAATCACCCCTGGGAGCCTTTTCGTCGAAGCTTTCGCGTCGTATTCCTCGCTTTCGAATTTTTCTGATGGAATACAGAGGGACGAAGACCGCCTCGTCGTTATATCCCTTCTGCAACAAGCCAGCAGTGCCGTCGTCCACCCATTTTGTACCGATTTCTGCCCCGGGTGAGACGCCCGGAGCAACAATACTGGGAATGTCCGCTCCTAAAGTGATCTTGACCGTCTCATTGGCTGTAATATCGTCAGTGTCAGATCGGGTGGCTCCAAACACATATATAGTGAAACACTTACTCTTGTTGGAAAGATACAGCGCATATGCGGGGCATGAATACACATGTGTCACAAGTGTCTTGCCTTTTAACAGTCCACGAGCAAGGGATTCAGCGAGAAACTCGTCCGGGACTCTTGTAATGCGAGGCATGTGCATGATGAGAAACGCTCCACGAGACTGATTAAACTGCCATTGGCCCTTGAGATACGCATTTGTAACACCAGCGACGTTGCTGCAAATCCAATAAATTTCAATAAAGGTCGAAACGACATTGGATACTCACACGCCGATGTCAGCTCCGAGTTCGCATTGTTTTGCACTCGATGAACTTATTATATATTTGTCGAGAACCGGTTCGGATACCAGCTGGAATTGTGCCGTGAGATCGACGATAGATTGGTCACTGCTAGTATAGATATTGCCCTCCTTGACAAACTGGCCAGACGTGGTTTCGATTTCTCCATAGTCCCCTGCCTGCAACCCATGTCCATGTGAGAGAATGCCATAAAACATAGGTCGGATTGAGCTGACCGTAATCTGAATCGACGGATTCCAATTTGCCCACCAGGACGAGGCCCGTCTAATTAAGTCTATAAACTTGCGAGAGGCCTCTTTTTTGAACCAAAAGTTCATACTGCATGTGTTGAGGGGATACGGAGAGGAACCTGTCGACGCTCGGATGAGTATATAAATGACTTGAAGTAGTGTTCATTTTGATCACCTCCTATTGCTATCCGTTCTTATCTGACGCCGAATCGACAAATATCCCTCTACATAGCTAAGCGATGATGAGAAGAGGCGCTCATATACTGAAGTTTGCTTCCTTAGAAGCTCGGGTAGGACACCGCACCGTATCGCTTACGAATACGGCCGTATAAATCGAACCCGAGTACGAGCACGAACCATATACAACGTGCTGTACAGGTGTTTGGAAGCCACATACGGTACAGCGCGAATGTCTTTCGTTCGTAGACGCCGTTACAGTACATACGCACATCACATTGACACACCATGGCAATGCACATGCGGAAAGTCCCAAGAGCAGTGTGCTGAAAAGCTCCGTATCGCATCGTTTACTGTCTCCTGTGCTCTCATCAAGCGTAAATAAAGGATGAAAACCTCTTCTATCGATACGAATGCCATTGCCTCCAGGAGCCTCCATCGGGGGAGAGCAGCAGCGCGCGGACGTAGCGTGAGGACGAGGACACCGTCGAGAAGAGACGTGCAAATGCGGTACACGCGTCGGCGGAGGGAGCATGCATGCTCGTACCGCTGAACCTCGGTGCACTGCGCGCAGACGGACTGCAGTGAGGCGGCGAGGTCTACGTAAGAACTGCTCGGTATGCATTCAGCGGGTGAAAAAAATAGGAGAAGATATGCTTTTACCGCGCAGGGCGTGCCTCGCGTCGAGTACGGCTTTTAAAGCATCGTGAGTATCGGAAATAGAAAAACTGTGTTGCTTAGCCGATCGTCTACGTACGTCCTTGGGACTACGTCTGGCGCAGCACGAAATCACCATGGAGAAAGAAATAATTAATGCGAAAGATAAGAAACAAATATAACTAAGAGCTCACCTCCGGATGCCCTTTTGAATCAAGTCCTCGTACACCTGATTATCGACAACTATGCTCGACACCCCACGAACGTAGATATTCGTTCCCAGCCAAGAGATTAACGTTCTTGCCTATGACGACCCGATAATAGCATTAGTGCACATATCGCATGGCCTGAGAGTGGACAGGCTGTCGCATCTTACCTGATAGTAGTGTACTCGCGTATTAAATTTTGTTAGCGCGGCAACCAGTGCACAAGAATCTCATGGTCAAACGGTCGGAAAGGAAGACAGTCTTCCAGTGCGACGATTTGGACGGGATGGTCAGCGTCGAGCAGTACTTTCAACGAAGTAAGCACAACGGGCTGTGTGAATACATTACATAAATACGCGTGGCAGTGTTCTGTATAGAATTCAATATTCGCCTCCAACATGCGGATGACTTGTCTTTCATCAATATGGGAAACAAAGCCAACGATACCTTGGTTCCTGCCGAACTCTGCGAGATCGAGCCAGGCTATGCTCTCCGAGTGCGAAACTCTGGAAATGGCAAAGTACACGACAATTCCACCTTTCGTCAGCGCTAAGACGATCGCCGAACAAGGAATCGAAGTACTGGGTCTGTGCCAGGGCGGCGCACCGCTCATACAGTAACAACCAGGATGCTACAAGGAAAGCCAGGTGCGTGGTTGTTTGCACTGTGCTATCCGCCTCCGTTTTCGCTTTCGGCAACTCTCGGGCCTCGCCTTTCGAATGGTTCAAAGTTTGCGGAAGCTGAAGTCAACACGATATAAATCCGGGGATACCTTAAGAGCGCTGCTTTCACGTTCACGTTCACGTTCACCCTCGACCCTTTCCTCCTGTCATGTCAAGTGGTCTCCGCCATTCAGGAAACTTCGACATAAGAACAACGTAGGAAAGTACAAGATCCCAGGAGGTGAGTGATATCTAGGATCGTCGAGAGCACCATTGAACTGCGCTGAATACTTCCTCTGATGCTTATAGCCTACGGACATACTTACAGCCTCGCGTAACACTTTACTTGAGACTGTCGTAGCAAAACAGACAGAGGTAGGATCTACCTTGATCGCCGGTGGATTGCACTAATCCTTCTTGTGACTTGCTGTACAGAGCGCGCAAATTTTCAGTATAGGCAACTATATCTTTCAAACCCGGCGTAAGTATATCTCCAGGATACTGAGTACCATGATCGATTAACGTTCGTGTTCATCCTCGCAGTTGCCGTGAAAGTAATTCGTACGGATGAATATCATTGCCGGCGGTCGTAATATGCTAGATCGTCTTCCGCCTGGAGACCCTTCTCGTACCAAGCTGGATGACCTTGCAATGGCTCTGTTCATTCGCTTCCGGAAGGCCGGTCGTATGGATGATCTCGAGGTGTCTATTTCACTCTATCGCCGCGCGCTAGAACTGCGTCCTCCTGGACACCCTCTTCGTTCCATGTCACTTAGCAACTTTGCAATTGCCCTGAGCACTCGCTTTGCGCAGACCGGTCGGATGGAGGATCTCGAGGAGTCTATTGCCCTCGATCGCGACGCGCTAAAACTGCATCCTCCTGGACACCCTCTTCGCTCCATATCACTTAACAATCTCGCAGTTACCATGCAGACTCGGTTTCAGCAGACCGGCCGGATAGACGATCTCAATGAGTCCATTGTCCTTCATCGCGACGCGCTGGGACTTCGTCCTCTCGGACACCCTGAACGCTCCATGTCGTTTTACAACCTCGCGAGTGCCGTGCAGACTCGGTTCAAGCAGACCGGTCGGATGGAGGATCTCGAGGTGTCTCTCCGTTATTATGAAGAAGGCGCTGATCATGTCTTCTCCAATACGCTAACGCGGCTCGGTATAGCAGTGCGTTGGGCAGCTTTAGCGCGATCGCAGAGTCATACTTCCACCTTAAAAGCTTACCGCCTTGCCCTGTCACTCCTCGAGAGCTCCCTCGTTATAAATCCCACGGTGCAGATGCAGCATAAGATTCTTAGCGGTAAAAACGGATTTCCAATACTCGCTGCAGATGCGGCTTCGTATGCCATAGAGATCGGTGAAGTGACTCAGGCTGTCGAGATGCTCGAGCAAGGCAGGGCCCTTATCTGGTCGCAGTTACGCGGTTTCAGAACGCCAATTGAACAGCTTAGGGAAGTCAATAAAGGCTTGGCAGATAGGTTCCTAACCACCAGCCGTGAACTAGAATCACTTGCCACTTCATCCGAGTCGAAGCCAATTACTTCACAGGATATCGCGACGGGTGCATCGCAGAAACTCGTGGATGAAATGTATTCTCGTAAGCGGCGTTCTTCATCCGAAATGGAGGACATCCTTTCACGGATTCGCGCGACATCAGGATTTGAAGACTTTCTACGAGCCCGGCGATTTAGCGTTCTTCAAGAGGCTGCTGTCGAGGGCCCCGTGATTATCATCAACCATAGCGAATATCGTTCTGACGTTCTTATTGTTCTTCACGATCACCCGCCTATCAGCATTGAACTAGATCCAAAATTCGACGCTGATTGCTTTCTTCTCTTGGAAGATCTTAAAACTGCACTTCAGAAGGTTCAGACGGAGCCGAATGCATGTGATGCGGGTATCGAAGGTGTGTTGGAGTTCCTGTGGCACCGGGTGGGATCCCGGGTGATCGAGAAGCTGGACGAGCTCGGGATTGAGAAAAATACTCGTATCTGGTGGTGTCCGACATCTTTTTTATCTGCTCTACCTTTCCATGCGGCAGGCCCGATTCGCGTTGTGAATGGCAGAAAACAGTATCTCTCAGATGATTACATCTCGTCATACACCCCGACGCTCACAGCCCTGATCAATGCTCGGGAGTCCAAGCCTGGGATTAGGAGACACGACATTGGACGACCACGGCTCCTCGTTGTTGCTCTGCCTGATGAGAGTATCCCCCTAGTCGAAAAAGAGTATCGTGCCATACTGAAGGATAGAGATTTTGTCAAATGTCTTGTTCGGAAGCAAGCTACTCGCGAGGCGGTTATCGACAAATTTCGTGACCATGTCTGGGTTCATTTTGCTTGCCATGGTCATCTAAACCGCGAAGAACCCTTCCTCCACGCTTTTCAGCTTTCTGACAGAGACCGTCTCACCTTGCTCGACATCATCCAATCCAATCTACCGAACGCTGAATTCGCATTTTTATCCGCCTGTCACAGTGCGGGACAGGTTATTGACATGGCATACGGGGAAGTGCTTCATCTTTCTGCAGCCATGCAGTTCTCCGGCTTTCGAAGTGTGATCGGTACGATGTGGGCAATGGCTGACGACGATGGGCCTTTCCTCGCCAAGGAATTTTACAAGCGTATGTTTACGGAGGAGGATTCACCCGAGTTGGGATTCAAGCGGTCTGCGAGGGCTCTTCGTGAAACGATCCAGCGCTTGCGAATGAGGAGGGGCATGACGGTTTCTCGATGGATCAATTTTATCCATATCGGAGCATGATGTGAAAGATAACAGTTGAGTTTCCGACGTTTTTCGAATACGGATGTTCTGACAAGTTTTCCATACAGCTGCATGTGGTTGTCTCCTTTTATTTTGCTGTGCTTGCAAGTACTCTAGTTCTCTGTACAGTTTTCAACATGTATATTCTACTCATCTGCAGTTCAGACTGCACCGAGATTCGATCGGTTACTATAATATTCATTGCTCTTGTAATTGATTTTTTTTCATAATTATGTACCTAGTGCCACTGTTGACATTTTGAAAGGTCGCTCGAGTACATAAATATCTTATCGTCGGCTTTGCGTACGACTTGACGAAGCGAAACGCGAGCCAGAAGATTCAATTATAAAGTAGTACTGCAGATGAACGATACTAAGTAAAAATACAGAAGCAATGTAATAGCCAGAACACTCACATCTTTCTCTATCCTGGTCGTGACCGTCTGAGGTGATCATTTAAACCAAAGAAGTATTTGAGCGAAAGGTGGTTTGTGCCGAGCGCCTGCTATCCTCTGTGCAAGGCTTGCCTACTGGCACGTCTCTTGACCGCGAAGACGAGAAAACAAACGAAGGAGAAAGGGAGAAAGACAGTGAATCAGAGTCCAAGTATACAAGGTTTTCTCTCGTTTTTCTTCGCCGACCCCTTGCGTAATGCACCGAAGTCGAGCGGCACGATCACGTATCCGCCGACGCGCATTTGCGCATTTCTCTCGACGGCGACGCATGCGCCTGCGGCATATCCTAATTACCTGGTTGTCGTCTCTCCCAACAGCCCGCATTTCCAACGCAAACAAAGGGAAGATGCTCTCAGGCTCCATCCTCTGGAACTAGAATGCGCACCCTGCACCGCCGCCACCGTCCACGTCCTTGCGCTACCGAGCCGCAGGTGCCTTCTCGATGTTCTAGCCCAGCTCCGGACACGCGCACGGGCATGGCTCTGGGCACCTTAGGCAGGGCAGCTTTTAAGGCATGTTTTTCTACGCGGTCCCGGTCCCGCTGCCGCCCTCCGTCGCGAGGTTCTCGATGTCTGCCACGAGGATCGTTCCCGCGAAGCACAGCCACAAGAGCCGGAGGAGACACTCAACGACGAGTACGAATGGGAGTTTGAGGAGAAGAGATGCAGAGTCGGCGGGTGGGAGATGGAGGTTGACTCGTTAAGTTCGCTTTTCTTTTATTTGTGAAGTCTTCAATACTTATACTGACTAGCGCTTTGTACTCCCAGCCGCCGTTCTCCCCGCCTGAACATGTACATGCACATGCTGCCAACCCATATCCACGAATCCCACCTTCTTTCCGCGCACTCTTCCGCGCTTTCCGCCGCTTCGGTCCCTCGCGTCATTTAGGACGTACGTCCCGCACCCAGCTTCCTGGACCATGATACTGCGCCGCACCCGCACCCTGGCAGTCGGTCAGCGTATGTTCCGGCGATAGACCTCTGCGAGCGTAAAACCTTTGGTACAAGCGGGCTCGTATCTGTTTCTGCACCACCCGGTGCGGATGGAGTGAAGTACGGCAGCAGGTTCGATGCGAAATAAGAGGATAACACACGCACACGCATGATATATGACGACGCAGGTCGGAATTATATCAGCGTAGACGCACGGGAGCTTGTAAGAGACACGAAGGAATGCGAGCGCCGTGGGTGTCCCGACGCGTTAACACCACCGAGAACAAAACATATACTGACGCAACATGCATTACAGACAGCCCGCGACCGCGCCCCAAACTGCAGCGCTCCCTGGCGGCGGCTTCCCGCGAGGTTGATGGCTGAGTACGTAACTACAATTCATGCTTGGTGCAAGTATTTTCGCACGATACAACCCTCACGTCTAATCTACATTCGTCTCTTTTTTTTCCACTTACCGTAGTACTTTCCCTTTGTCTTTCCTCCCGCTGAATCTATGACATTTGCCAATGTTTACATGTGTTATTTCTTGAAGCTGTAGCTGCAAACCGAACGCAAGCTACTCATACGACAAGGGCCAGTACGGCGGGTGTCGGTCGACATTACCATACATAAACCACAACAGTGCTCCGCCTTGAACCGTGAGACGTCGATGTCAGAACATACGTCGGCCCACAATACGGGCGGCGCAGCATGCGCGGTTCGTACAGGTCATACGCTAAGCGTAGTTGTGAGCGCGGAAAAAATGTGGGAACCGTAGATATAGTGTATGGCTAGCAGGGAGCGCGACCGCTGTGATTACATAACCCCGAAAGGAGAGATTATACACTCGTAGCGGGAGTCATCAGCGAAAGCACAGAAGACGGAGAGAATGAGTCCTGTGCTGTACATATACTGCCCATATAGCAACTAAAGGGCTTTTGTACATATTAGCAAACCCGTTCCTACGCTTACGAGTATTGATAACACCCTTCTGCATGTCAAAAGTTCCTCTTCGGATAGTGGGCCTCTCATCAGGCGTCATGGGGTACTCTGCAAGTGAAGTGATTGGAAGATATATCTTCTAGTTCATGTACACAAGGTTAAATTCGCTTAAAAGCAGTTTTCGGCATACGCATCCAGCTTCGAGTTTGGAAAGAAACCAATCGTCAGACAAGCTTTATCGCTTTTAATCAGAGTCCGAATCATCCTAAGTTCAAGCGCCATCAATAAATTATAATTCAATAGTGCTACGAGACTCACCATGTACTCGATAACCTCTTCCTCTCCATCGTCATCCAGGAAGCCCCACGGAGCTTCCACGTTTGCCCAGCTGATCGTCGCAGTGTTATCCAGATGTGCTCGCGAACCAAGAATAAATACTTACAAATCACCCCTGGGAGCATTTTCGTCAAAACTTTCGCGTCGTATTTTACGCTTTGTGATTTTCCTAATGGAATACAGAGGGACGAAAACCGCCTCGTCGTTATATCCCTTCTGCAATAGGCCAGCAATGCCGTCGTCCACCCATTTTACACCTTTTCCTGCCCCTGGTGAGACCCCCGGAGCAACAATGCTAGGAACGTCCGCTGCTAAAGCCAGACTGACCGTTTCGTTGGCTGTAGTATCATCAGTGTCAGATCGGTGGATCCCAAACTCAGGATTAAATACTTGCTCTTGTTGGAAAGATACAGCGCATATGCGGGGCATTTATACACACGTGTTACGAGTGTCTTGTCTCTCAACAACCCGTCGGCAAGGGATTTATCGAGAAACTCGTCCGGAACTCTTGTGATGCTAGGCATGTGCATGATGAGTAGAGCTCCACGAGAATGATTGAATTTCCATTGGCCCTTGAGACACGCGTTTGCGAAACCAGTGACATTGCTGCAAATCCAATTAACTGCAAGTATCATGGAGCTGGCATTGAATACTCACAAATTGACGTCAGCTTCAAGATCGTGTTGTTTTGCCGTCGATGAATTTATGATATATTTGTCGAGAGCAACTTCGGATACCACCTGGAATTGCGCCGCGAGATCGGCGATAGATTTGTCGCTGCTGGTATAGATATTGCCTTCTTTGACAAACTGGCCAGACGTGGTGTCGATTTCACCATAGTCCCCTGCCTGCAACCCACGTCCATGTGAGAGAATGCCATAAAACCTAGATCGGGTGAAGCTGACCGTGATCTGAATCGACGGATCCCAGTTTGCCCACCAGGACGAGGATCGTCTGATCAAATCTATAAACTTGCGCGAGGCCTCTTTCTTGGACCAGAAGAGCATGCTGAGTGAGTTGATGGAAAGCAAGCGTTGTCGTTCGAATGCGTATATAAGTGATTGTTAAATAGTGTTCAGTTGGATCACCTGCTATTGCTATCGGTCTTATCAGACGCCGAATCAACAAATATGAATCGAACCCGTGTACGAGCACGAACCTTATACAACGCGTCATATAGGTATTTGGAAGCCACATCCGGTACAGCACGACTTTCATTCGGTCGTAGACGTCGTAGACGCCGTTACGGTACATACGTACATCACATTGGCACACCATGCGAAGTACACGAGAAACGTCCTAAGAGCAAGGTGCTAAGAAGGTCCGTATCGCATCGCTTCCTGATTCCTGTGCTGTCGTCAAGCGTGATTAAAAGACGAAGACGTCTTCTATCGATGCGAAAGCCATTGCCTCCAGGGGCCTTCATCGGGGAAAGCAGCAGAGCGCGGACGTAGAGTGAGGACGAGGACGGCTGCGCCGGCACGACCTTGGACTAGTAAAAATGCTAGTTCCAGAGAATGCGGCGCCAATGGCGTGCTACGGAAGGAACGCGAATAGGCTGAGAGCATCTCCCCTTCGTCCGCATTTCAAATGCGGGCTCTTGGGAAAAAGGCGACAGCTAGGTAATTGGGGTATGCCGCAGGCGCATGTGACGCCGTGAAGAAGAGACGTGCAAATGCGGTACACACGTCGGCGGAAAGGAGGAAACATGCGTGCTCGTACCACTGGACCTCGGTGCACTGCGCGCAAACGGGTAAACGGACTGCAGTGAGGCGGCGAGGTCTGCGTAAGAATTGTTCGGCATTCGGCAAGTGAAGAAAAACCGGAGAAATCATGCTTTTAGCGCTCAGGTGTGCCTCGCGTCGAGCACGGCCTTCACAGCATCGAGAATACCAGAAATGTAAACTCTGTTGCTCTACCGAACATCAACATCCTTGGGACTACGACTGGTGTCAGCACGAAATCACCATGGAGAAAGAGAGAACCAATGCGTACCATATCACCAAAAGCAAATCCTGGTTGTAGAATCGAAGACGCGGTGTTGAATAGTCAAGGCGGCCCTAGCGTGTCTGTCTTCGAATCGGAAGTTTTGGCCATTTCGAATCCCTCGATGACACGCAAGCGCATCCACCTATTGACGCTTCTTCATGTACGACAATGATAACCGATTCCATGTCTTCATTCCACTCCTTTCTGAAGCGGCCAGGATCATCGTACCAAAGACAAGAAACAAATACACTAAGAGCTCACCACCGGATGCTCTCTTATGAACTTTGACATCAAGTCCTCGCACTCCTGGTCATCGACAACGATGCTCGACACCACGCGAACGCAGATATTCGTCCCCACCCAAGAAATTGACGTTCTCGCTTATGACGACCCGATGATAGCACCAGTGCACATATCGCACAACCTGAGAGTGGGCAGGCTGTCGGCATCTTACCTGAGAGTAGCGTACCACGCGTATGAAAGTTTGTTAGCCGTCCGGTCATAACGAAAGAACATATTACTCACAACTGCGGACGTATATTTTCAGCCTGCCCGCTTGTTTGAGCGCCGCCATCTCGCCATGCAGGACAGCTGAGTCCTTCGGGATGCACTGGTTGAGTGAGGCGCCAATAACCTCAGCTCACCATCCACGTCGACGAGCCGATCGGGATGCCGCAATCACTAAAGCTCTTTATGTTGCCTGTTCGACTGCAATCTCGCTAGCGAGTACATCGTCAAACCTCCAGTCGCGATTCGTGTTAGTTGTGATTTATGGCGCAATCGGCCGTCGGCCGCCGATACTGGTCCTTAGCCTCGCTTCGATTTCCAAAGTACAGCAGACGTATTTCGAAAAACAACATATTGATAAAATGTCAAAGATTCAGCAGGAGGAAGGCAGAGATAGGCTAGTTACATAAATACGAGTATTGTATTCGTGCGAATATACAGGTGGTCTCCGGCCCTCCTAAATAAGGAAGGCAGTTCCCGTCCGCCTTTACGAAATCCTTATTTGAGAAATATACTTCATTTGCTCTGAGTTCTGTCGTTATATACCCAGGCAGAGTTCCAGATCGTTGTAACGATGGTTTGAAAAGGTTCAGGAAATGGAGATCTTTAAATCGTGAATCGCCATTTAGCTGCGTTTTTTACTCGGACCTCCACATATATCCTGTTCTCCTAGGATTACTGTAAGTAGCTTATGATTTTGTGGCCTACAGTTAATTTGATTTTTTCGACAACATGCTACCTTGTGATCGCAATACCTCACAGCACACGCGCGCGCAAGTAGTATCTAAGGCGCGTACAAGATCAACATCCGAGTCCATCCACATCTATTGCAATGAACCAGCTCTTCAAAAAACTCGAAGGAGAAGGAGATCTACACAAATATACTACAGGTACACAGTAAGCTTAGTGACTGGAATCGAGCCAGGGTACTACCTCCCTCCTTTAATCCTAGAACGAGAAATAGTTGGACATACATGAGAAGAGTGAAATGAAAAGAGTCGTCTAAGTATTCTATGAATTTTTATAATTGCAGGCACCGGTGAAATTACTCAGAAAAGGAGCGCAAGCGAATAGGCGGAGAGGATCGTCATAGTCACGAACATGAGAGCGTACTGCGGGATGAGAAACGCGGACAGCGTCTCCGCGCTTCCCGTACCGGAGTATACCTGCGTGAGGAAGACCTGAAAAACAAAACGATTAGCTCGAGCTTGCTCGGATTAATTATTACAAAATGCTTACTTGTGTCGTTGCAGTCGGAATGCAGGATATAAACCTGAAAGAGGCGCGTGGGTGGTCAGCGTCAGCAGTCGAAAAACGCCGGTGAGACACGCACATGCAGACGAAGCGCAGGACTTTCTGGTCTTCCCCGATTACTCCGCCGTGCACGAGCCCCTGCGTGATCAGGACGCCCAGTACGGGCATGATGATCATTTTCCCAATCGCGAGCCACGTGATCGCGCCAATCGGCAGGTCCTTCCACTGGTCGCGCGGCACGTTCAGGCGCGCGAGCGCGGAGCCGAGGCAGGTCAGGCCGAGCGGCACGCTCGCCGCGCCGATGAAGTTCGCCGTGTCCAGGATGAACGCCAGCGGGGGCTGCCCGTCCGGCGCGTTCGGGATCGGCGAGTGCGGCACGGGCGTGAAGAGCGCCTTGAGCGGCGTGATCAGCGCGATGGGGAACGCGACGAAGATCGCGATCGCCTGCGGCGTGAGCAGCGACGCGAGTGCCGTGCGTGCGTGCGCGAACATGCGGTGCTGCAGCGCGCGCGAGCGCGGCGGGACGGTCGTCGACGGCCCGACGCTCGCGGGGTGCGCAGGCCCCGGGGAATTGGGTGTCTCGTCGCCGTCGAATCGCGTGACGGAGGCCACCGGCGAGGTGATGCATGAGGGGACGTGCTCGGTGTGCGCAGGCGAGCAGACGCGCGAGGCGAAGGGCTCGGTGGGGACTGCGGTCGCGGCGTCGTCCGTGTGCGCGTAGAAGGAGACGTGCTTTGAGGGCCCCGGGCGCACATGGCGCTGGGAGAGGTGTGAGGGCTTTTCTTGCGCATCCGTCGCTTCTCCAACTGTCGTCTCCGTGAACTCTGTTTTCTTCGGTTCGTTTTCGATATCCCTCTGAGAAGATTTTTCGTCGCTGGCTGAACGCTTGAGAGGGTTCGGCACTACGTGTCGAATGAGGGTGGCGCCCTTTGTCCAGTTCCGAAACGATTCCTTGGTTTTGGCGATCATAGACATCCGAAGCTCAGAATCGTCAACCTCTGGACCAACAAAATCCAATGCGATCAAGCGGTGACCGCCCATGGGAAAGAGGGAAACCTAGCAATGTTCCATTCAATGAAGGGGAGAGGAGAGGGGAATAGTTTCTCAGCCGTATCAATCGTGCTCACAAAAAATACAAGAATGAAGGCAGCAACATAAGCAACAGATAATGTCTGGTCAGTAGAGGGATTAAAGGGCGCAGCACCGGTGATGCTCATAATAACGGCCGTTGCTGAAGAAAAAGTCAGCTCTTCGGAGAAATAACCCATCTGCGTAAATGTTGCTTACGGACATCGCCGACGTTACCCCATCCTCCTGCCACGAGAATACCGTAGCGGAAGCGATGGGGTACCCAGAAAAACTGTTTAATTATCCATGCCAAGAGTATACCTAGTAGCTCGTACGTGACACCCACGAGAACAAGGGGGCCTGAGTACACTCGATTAACAAAAAGCGTGACTCGACAAGTCAGAACACTAACCGAGAGCACTGATGTTTTCCGATGTGAAAGCGGGAACAATTTTGGAGAACATTAGGGATGGGTATGTTATGTTCTGAACCTCGGGCATAAGCCGAAACGCAGCGCCATCCTGAAGGTCTGAACATACCAGCATGATTTGTCCGGCGCCTCTGGCTGCAACGAGTGGGAAGATGTCCGCCTTGGTAATTATGAAACCACCAGCTGTGCATATCACGCTGAAAGTAATCTCGATCGGACATATACATTTGCGCTGTAGAACATTCGTTGACTCACAGCCGCAGTAATGGGCGAATAGAAACCCAGATCAAAGCGCCCACAGACAACATCTCGACAGTAGCGCGGCTCCGCACAGTGCACTTTCCGCGGGGAAGATGGGCGTCGTTTGCAGAGTACTCCCAATCTCCCACAGAATTTGCCCCACATAATAGAAGAAGTGGGGGCCTCAAGTTTTGTACGCGACCGCACGCGAAAGAAAGTCCGGACCGAGGACTAGAGTTTCGGTATCAATAATGATCCATGAGCGATTTTTGCGCAATTTCATCCCAAAACATACCATTTCGGAATGCTAAAAAGACGTAGGATGTCATATGAGCAGCATAAATAGGTAGCAGGATGCTGTGCATATCTTCCACCAAGGGCAGCCGTAGCATGCAAAAGACAGGGAAAAAAGAGCCCCCTGGAAGATTTGTCAACCTTTTGTAAGTTTTACGAAATTCTCCTATCGCACAGCCACCCGAACACTCTGGCATGTCGTATGACAGCCGATCTGGATTTCCCAAAACTCAAAGTGTAATTAATTCTATCTTTAGATTTTGTAACGGGCGTCTGTTAACTTTCAAATGCCCGAGGCAAACTTATAAAAACCCTCATGTCTTTCAACTCTCAATCACCACCACCTCGTAGACTAAAGCTATCTGGCTGCGCTTTTTTCTCGGTTTTCCTTCTGTCGCGTACTTCATGCTTTGATTCAGAATACTATACTAGCCGACGCGGCGAATATGGACCCCCACTCGCCACGGAACGATCATGACTCGGAAGGCGATCACGGTTTTCATCTCTGCGGGCGCCCGGACTATAACCTACCGGGGAGAGGAAATCGTCCGAAGCTAAGGGTACAGCTTTCTGAGCGTCACGATAGCTCGTCTACGGAAGAAAAACCAGAGGGATTCGACTCGGAATCTGACCTTTCGAATAAAGGCGCGGCAGGCGGCACTTCTACTACACCCTCTAATAACAAACTTTCGAATCCGAAATATCTGCTTTCTCGTCCTAATGTTGCCTGGATAACTAACAACTTGGATATTGCTCATCTAAAACCGGTCATACGGACAGCGGTTGCGACTTGGATATGCATAGTGCTATTAATCATCCCTGCCACAGAGAAAGCGATGGGAACAGTGCGTGTGTTTCTAACTGTAAACACCGCAAACTACGCTGACTGATAACATCCAGGCGAGCTATCTAATTCTCGTAGGTACGGAATTCGGTATCTCAATTAACGAGCCCGTCTGATGTTCTTATATCCAGCCGCCGCTCTTTCTCCTCCTGCAGAACCTTTCATAGCCGTCTTTGAGAGCGAAATAGCGATCCTTCTCTTCGTCACTATTTCTTTCGCGTGAGTTAGTACTCACTGTCATATTCATCAAAACGTCATAGATTCTTCTAGTTGGACCTGCTTAGGAATTTGTCTCGCGAATCTAGCTCGGAAGGAATTCAACACCTCCGCATCAATGGAGGATATAATTTCTGGCCAGTATCTTGAAGCTGCGGTATGTCCCAGACTTTAAGTTTGATATAGCTTTTATAGAGTTTTGACACCCAACCCAGCCAACCATCATATGTGCTATTTTTCTTTTCGTAGGCACTGCGGTTTTTCAATACACGAAAGCACGAGTCGGTATGGGACCCTACACGATGGCTCTTGTTCTATCTTGTATTTTAATGAGTACGGTGCAATAAAACGACCAGTTAGCCTTTCTTACGTTTTATATTTAGATATGTCGTTGACCGTAGGCCAATTGTACCCATATCCATTCTATAAAGTGAGCTTCTCTTCAATTCTGCTTCACCGATCATTTAAACAGATTTGTTCAGGGCGGAGAAGCGGTTTTAATACCAATAGCTGTGCATTCCGCCGTCTCTTTGGTGTGCTCGGTATTCGTTTTCCCAGAAACTGTCAACGCACAGTTCATCAAGCGCTTCCGCAATGTCTTCATACCTCTTTCCAAAGCTATGCGCACGCAGACCGCCCTCTTCACGACTCCAGCAATATCACGCGATTTCGATACAGGGTTGTTCAAGCAAATATCGGCAGCGGAGGCTGCGCTCGCCCCGCTCGCTGTTTCAAGTCGTCTCTTGAAGAAGGACCTCTCGTGGGGACGGTTCGGATCGAAGGACTTTTCGCGCCTGCACGAGTTCGCGCGGCGTATGGCGGTCCGTGCGAACGGAATGGCATTTTACTTCAAGATTATCGACCCCGTTGTGGACAAGCAGCCGGGTTTCGCGACGTCCTCGGCTGTGAACACTCCGCTATCGACGCCTGGACAATCACTTGCACCAACACGTACACCATCGCCGACACCGCCGCAAAGCGGAGCCAGTACCTCGTCCAATAATTCAATTGTTTCGACCACACGGCCGCGCAATCGCCATCGCCACCACTCGCCCCATCACTCTATATACCAGCATTTTCACAATTCGCACCATCGCCAGTACCGTCACAAATTTTCCGTTTTCGGGAACCCGGCCTCGCTCTTCCAGGAAGCGCTCAGCCGCTCCACCGGAAACGCAGTGGGCGTATTTGAATCGCAGCGATACCTCAATTTAGAATCGCGTCTTGCGCACCCGGACGCCGACCAACTAAGACAGCATGTTATGGAGCTCCTCGGCGAAAGCACGAGCGAGCTTCGAGCATGCTGTGCGGACGCGCTGGAACACCTTGTGAGCTGGCTCGAGCGGATGAATCAGGACCGTTTCTGGAAGTTGTTCAGACGAGAGCGCTTGAAGACATGGGAGGAGAGTATACGCGACGACGAAGCTGTAAAAGACAGACTTCGGCGAGTGCTAGATGAGTTCCGAGAGAAGAAGAGGTTTGTTCGCCAAATATTTTATTTTATGACTATGAAGTCAAGCTTACTTGTATACGCTACAGGCATCGTGTGCTAGACATGTATCGCAGTTATCTCGATCCCGATTATGTCGGTTCACTTTCTGGCGAAGAAGTACCATCGCACCGCTACCTCTTCCAAAGTTATTTATACCAGTATCATCTCATGTCATTCTCTGAGCTCCTCTTCAGTTTGGTGAGCCACAAACTGCAAAATTTCTTCGTGTTCTTATTCTCGCCCCCTTTTTTTTCATTGCTGTGAAGCTCGAGGAAATCACTCGTTTGGGAAAGACACGGTCTCGCTCGCGTCTATGGTTCCCGGTCCTTCCACTGAAGAAGATCTTGACTTGGAGTAAATGGGAGCCAACGGAAACTAATTTACAGCAGGACGAAGATGAGGATCCCAGTGCGCATACACCATTGATCGTGTCTCAGGCCGGGACAGACCTCTGCTCTCTTTGCAGACATTATTCAAGGCATCGATCCCGAGACGCAGGAGTCACTCGGACAGACAGAAAGACGCGATCCCGATGCTCTACCTCCTGGGAACGCATTCGAGGCTATTGGGAATGTTTTGTATCATTCTATCAGCGCACTGGGACGCGGGAACGCTATCTTCGGCTTTAAAGCTGGAGTACTTTCTAGTGAGCTGCAGCCTAGTATTCATGTCCGAAAAGTATAATTTACTCCGAATGACTTGTCGTCGCTAGTATTGATGAGTCTGCCGAACTTCTTGCCAAGTTCTACGCGCTTTGCATATGGTATGCCCCCTATTCTGCCGGTTGCACTGCGTTCACTGAATTAAATATGTCAATAAGTGAACAGATCTATCTGGGCACTGTACGGACAATAGTAATTTACTGAACAACCAGATTCTGAAACCCTTGACTTGACAGTGTTATCGGCCAGCTAACCCTCAGCCGCTTTCGCGGCGATACAAGTTACAATTGGTCCTCCAGAGTGATAGCCACATTTCTCGGCGGTTTGGTGGGCTCTGCAATGTGGTGCGTGCATTTCGAAGACAAGTCTCCATCCCATGTTTCGCGATTTGAGCCTGATTTCTATACAGGTATATGTCAACGGGGTTGGGCGACGGCAACGCCTTCGGCTTGGCAGCCGTCTGCGCCGTCTGCTTCCCGATTATCTTCTTCATAAGGCTGTACTATCCTGCGCCGATGTTAACGCTTATAATATTTCTTTTGACAATCGTGCTTGTCTTAGGCTATTCATGGCAAGACGAGCACTTTCCGACATTGTCGAACAAAGGTAAGTGATGAATGCAATTGTCCATTCCGCAGCGTTCACCAGGCACTGCATTTTAGGGAAGGGAATTCATGTCGCCTGGGTACGTCGAAACCGATATTGCAGTACTTACTATAATCCGACCAGTCCTTCCATTTCTACAATTTTAGGTTCGTTTTGTCCTGGTCTCTATCGGAGTCACGGTTGCTTTGTAAGTACACAAGCATTCCGTTTGCATGCAAATTTACTCAAATATATCTCAGCATCTTTTCCTTTTTACCGCCTTCCACGACACTCCGCCGGTACCTGCGCACGACATACGCCACGACTTCGCAGCGGCTCGGCCAGGCGTACTGCGATGTCGTTTCGCATGCGACGCTGCAGGACGGCTCGCACTCTGGGATCATCGTCAAGGACCTCATCGCGATCCGGATGAAGCTCAGGCGCTCGCTCGTGCTGATGACGAACGTCACGTACGAGTACTCGCTGCGCGGGAAGTGGCCGAAGGAGCGGTATAATACCGTCTATGAGATCCAGATGCAAGTATTCCTGTAGCAAACGAACGGTGTCCTGTATTGACTGTCGGTTATTTGGGGTTTTCCCCTCATAGGGAAATCGCGTACCTGCTTTCCCATTTACGCTCGATCACGGAGCACCTCGAATTGTCGTGGTCACAGGCCTTTCTGAAACGCACGCGGTTCCTAGAGCCGGACTTTCAAGGCGACGTGCTAGCAGTCATCAGTATGCTTTCCTTTCCAGTTCTTATTCTTTCGATGCTTATTAACGCCTTTTCAGGTATGATCTCGACGGCGCTACGTACGGGCGCGCCGCTGCCGCAGGTCACGCCGTGCCCGCTGCTAGACCGCTTCGTCGCGCATAGCCACGGACTGAACGTCCTGCGCAAGGAGGAAGATGGCGATTACGGCCTCCCGCGCACGCTTACCATCGAAACGCTCGAGGACGAGCAATATCTGTGCGCCCTTCTTTCATTCCACGATGTTGCTCTCGTTATTGATTCTGCGCTTGCTTAAAAAACAAATCAAAAACAGAAATTTCAGCGTCGGTGTCTCGACGGCGTTTGGGATCGTGACGCGGCTGGACAGGCTGATGATGGCGACGAAGGAGCTTGTCGGGGAGCAGTTCCATATACACGGCCTGCCGGTGCATGTCGCGAAGGCGAAGAGCGCGCTCTGAGTTGTGATAGAAGATATACTTATTGTAGAATTTAGCTTATACAACTTATAATATGTAGAATGAAATTGAGGATGCACATCTTCGCCCGGGCGGACATAACGCATTCGTAACTTCCTCCAAATCTGCGAGAGCTGCTGGCACTCGAACTATTTTACACCACGTATGCATCCCTCCCGATGCTTTTCACCCGCTTCAGCTCCCCTTTCTTACTTCCTTCGTGCAAGCTTATTCTGCAGCGCTTCTATCCGCAGTGCATATTGCGCCGCCGCGTCATTTAATTGGGCCGCAATATCTTTCAGGGGGTCTATATCTATCGTGTTGTTTCCTTTGAGATCTTTGTGCGTCACTGACCGTTGGATTATTTTCCGAAAGCTCAAATAAGAATCGCTTCAGGTAAGAAAGGCTGATACTTACGCTTTATGCTGAGCTTGTTGAGCTCGTTGAGACTGTAGGTGACACTAGGCTTTTCTCCATTCAACGCCAATGCCTCAATGTCTAAAACGTCGCATCATAGCGCAAGGTTAGGTCGGCTTGCAAGCATGCTTCCTTACTCTTGGTCAGAAACAGACCTTTCTTGAAACTCTCTATTAGATCTCGAGACTCTTGAACCCGGCGTGAAGCCTGTTTGCGGTCTCTGGTAGACATGCCTATAGCGTCTGAAGGCTTTCAGTATACGCAATCCGCGAATAGCCATAGATTTCTAAACACGAACCTTTTCGTGAATTATTGCGCCGTCTGCACAGATAGTTTTGAAGGAGGGAAAAGGGCATGTATCGCTGTGCAGAGGAACACCTGTGTCAAGCAGGCACGTCGTCTACTTTCGCAGAGGGAGGACCTAGGTGAAGTTCAGGAGATGCGCTCTCAGAGTTGACAGAATGGGAGTGCCTGCAGCAAAACGGTTCTCGTTGCGTCTCTATAAAGGCCGGTTGACGGACATTGGACCTGGGGGGCCGCCGCCGTCTGGGCCCGCATATCATGAGTTTCGGAACTTACCTGCTCGCAAAGATATGGTTTCATCCTAAAACTAGTTTCAGATTCATTGCAGCTGTGGACGGAAGCAAAGTTAGAAGTCTACGACGTGGGACTGAACGAATCAGGGATAGGTTCTAAAGCTTGGATTCTGGGATGGAAAGAATCGCATTGCCTCATCTAGATGAACGGGAAGATTGTCGCCACGAGACGCTACGTTGGGGGGTAGTTGAGAATTGTTTCCGAAATACAACACCAAACCTTGAGGGCGAGGCGCATCAATATCAGATACCTTGGGTATGGGAAAATAACTGCGCAAGCAAAGTTGCTCTGCGAGTCTATAATTAAAGCCGCCAACGCGGCGACTTGTGTGAAACAACATATTTCAACTGGCATATCGCTGTGGCGATTAGTTACGAGCCTAGTAGCATAGCGTCCGGGCTCATGCCACCATACCAATACTTTGCTTCGGGCGCGGACTTCAAAACGCAAAACTGAAACCCAAAGCCCGCCGTCAAATCCGGATTCAAATTATGTACGAAGGAACTCACCGAAAAGCGCGTCTCACAAGAATTATAAGATGATTTATCTCTTTCATGAAAGTAACGTTTACATTCATTGTAAAGCTGCGAGGACACCGAAGCCCGCGCCAAGCCCGAGCTAGGCAGCGCGCTGGCGCTTTTATGTTCTTCAAAAACAATGATTTATAGGGATGTCTCAAAGATGCGCAGCCAGAGAACATAGAGCATTCGATCGTCCAGCTCAGGCAACTCAGCGCCGCTATTCAATATCTCTGAAGGTCGGACGACGATTCTTCAGTACATGTAGAAACGTTCCAACGCTAAACACGTACCAGTGTGCCCCAAATAACAGCAATGATGAAGCGGGAATTTGATCTCGATACTCACTGGTTCTTGTCTCAAGTCCAAATGCTGAATATTCTTCCCGCCTGCCATGACGAGTAGAGCATCCCGGGCAAGTCAGCCGTCCCCCGCGATGAGCTCTTCAAAAGATTTATAATCCCTTGTTCGCATCCAGACTGGAGACGTTCGAAATAAAGGCAGAAAAGACACCGGGGAATAAGATAATACAAAAGGCAGAAAAACGCGCCGCGCGCGCCTCACGAAGCGGCTTTCTCCGCCGCTTGCTCCGTCCCCGGCGCACTCGCCGGTCCCGCCGTCGACCCCGCCGTCGACCCCGCCGCCGACCCCGGGCCCCGACCCGCACGCTCCGTCTCGGGGCTCTTCAGGACCTTGTACAGCGCGAAGCGCTTGCGCGCGGACACGGGCGGGCAGTTCTGGATCGTGACCACGTCGTCCTGGCGCAGGCCTGCGTGCGCGCGCGGGCGCGGGTCAGCTTCGCGGCTACTATGAGTGAGTTGAGGAAGAAGAGGGGGCACGCACTGTTCAGCGGGTCGTG
Organism: Phellopilus nigrolimitatus; assembly: GCA_021029095.1. Taxonomy (NCBI): domain Eukaryota; kingdom Fungi; phylum Basidiomycota; class Agaricomycetes; order Hymenochaetales; family Hymenochaetaceae; genus Phellopilus; species Phellopilus nigrolimitatus. The sequence goes on from JAJOHG010000082.1 coordinate 103,876, forward strand.
CGTGAGGTATTTTTTTGATCGCTCGAGGCGCTGCGGGGAGAGAGCGTCGGGTCAGCGGGTGCGGGGGATGGTGAGGTGGGACGGGACGGGGCGCACCTTCCGCGTCCGCGGGTGCACGGTCCAGCGCGAGACGGTGACCGTCGCGGTCTTGTTCATGCACCCGGCCTTCGTGACAATTCCTTGCAGGATGAGGGGCGGCATCGCAGGAGTGCTGGCGAGAAGAAATGTCGCGAGGTAACAAAATTGTGTAGAGTACATTATGTATTGACGTCGCGCGTTCCCACGAATACAAACGTGTGCGCGATTACACGTACTGCGCACGGGTGCCACGGTGACTGCTTGCTCTGCTTGTTTGCTTGCTGCTGACCGCTGACCGCCGACCGCCGACCGCCGACCATGGACACCTCGCCGACCGCGCTGTTCGACTCGTACGAGCAGGACTTCAAGCAGATCGTCGCCAGCATCCGCGACAAGGTCGATGGCGACGGCGCGGGCGAGCGCGGAGGTGAGCGCCGCCGCCTCCTCTCCTGTCCGCCGACACACCAAGCGCGCGTTATGCTGACTTACCCGTTCGCAGAGCAGAGGAAGGCCGCGCTGCGCCGCGTAGAGATGGAGCTCGATGAGGCGGACGAGATGGTGCGTGCGCCCCCCGCCCCCTGCCTCTAACAATAAACCAGGACGATATGCTCACGCAACGCCCCGCGGGCGCACACAGGTCTCGCAGATGGAGATCGAGCTGCAGGGCATGCCGCAGTCCATCCGGGCGTCCTTCGGCGCGCGCGCGCGCAGCGCCAAGGCCGAGCTCGGCGCGCTCAAGGCGCGCGCGCGGGAGCTGCACGCGCAGGGCGCGCGCGCGGCGCTGCTCTCCGACGCGGGCGGCTCGCCGTTCCGCGACGCGCCGGACGATGACGGCGGTGCAGGCGGAGACCGCGTGCGGCTCCTCGCGGGCACGGAGCGCCTCGAGGGCGGCTCGCGCCGCCTGCAGGGTGCGCAGCGCGTCGCGCTCGAGACGGAGGACCTGGGCGCGGGGATCCTGCGCGACCTGCGGCAGCAGCGCGAGCAGATCGAGAATGCGCGCGATACGGTGCGTGGCGGTGTTCTTTTTCTCTCCTCTTTTTTTCATTTTATTTTTACTTACCCTGGAACTTGACTTTATTTATTTATTTTCCTCGTTTGCGGCTTAGCTGAATACGGCGGACTCGTCCCTCGACCGGGCGTCGGGGACGCTGAAAAAGATGATCAGGAGGTGCGTCCCGCGTGTCCCGCCCCTCCCGCGTCTCTAAACGCGCGAAAAACAACAACTGACGTTCAGATGGATATAACTCACGCCGCTTGCGCCCCCGACAGTATGTACAAGCAGCGCGTCGTTACAGCAGCAATCATCGTCGTGCTCATCGTGCTCATCGCCGTCATCCTCTGGGAGAAGCTGTCTAAGTGACCGCCAATCTCGCCCGCCTCGCTGGAGGGCGGTTTCTTTTCTTTCTTCTTTCTATGATTTATGATACAAATACCACTGCTTAGTTCTGCGCACTATGTATTTTCTCTGCACCCTGTTCTCTTGTTATTGGTATTGTTCTTGTCGCCCGGCTACCGATACTTTTGTTCCTAAGACGTCCGAGCGGACAGTTTAGTGAAAGGTGTTGACCAGTACCCGACGAGCCCGATGAGCCCGATGGACTGTCGGTTGTGCGTTTGTGCATTTTGTCTACTGGACCTGCACCGGCGCGCCTGGCTTCTGCTGCGCCGCCTGGTGGGCGGTCTGAATCTCGACGATCTGGCGCATAGTGATCAGTATAAAGGCCCTTCGCACCACATCGCCCTCGAGACGCACCTCCATGCGCCGCTTCTCCGTCCTCTCGTTAATGTCTTTGATCCCCGCCTCCACGCGTTGTCTACGCATATCCCCCAGTCAGCGTTTACCGTTTCGCCAGCTAGAAGGGAAGAGAAATGGAGCCGGCACGCACATCTCGCTCTTGATGAAGGCGAGCCGTTTGTCCACGTTCGCCTTCGCCTCGGGCTGGTCCTGCTTCACGAGGATCGGCCCGACGAGCTTGTACACCTCGCTCGTGGGCTGGAGCAGCACGAACTCCTGCACAGAGAATAGAAGAGGGCGTTATTCCCGGGGTAACGCAGGATGTATATATGCATGCATGCACGCGCGGCGCACCTTCTTGACCATGCCCGTCTCGGTGAGCTGCGCGTCGAGGCGCTGGCGCGCGTCGACGGCGGCGCTGAGCTCGAGCTGCAGCTTCTGGTAGTCGGCCGTCGCGCTCTGCAGGCGGGCTTCGAGCGACATATGGTCGGCGGTCGGCGGTTGGCGGTGGTGACGGTGACGGTGCGGATGGACGAGCGCGGTTGGCTGCCTAAAGCGTGCGAGGCGGCCCTGCCTGTCTAAGTATATGCGGGGTAGTCGGCTACAAAAGAAGTATGTAGGGCGGCGCCTGCCTTAGTCTTGGGAGCCGACGCCAGCTCAATCGACCTGCAGGTTCCTTCCTGCGTCCATCTGCTCGCCTCGACTTTTTTTCTTCTTGGTTTAATCATCTACCCCGTCGAATTCGAAACAAAAAACAAAAAAGATGGCATCGCTACTCCGCGCCTACAAGTGCGTGTCTCTCCAGCTAACAAGAGAAGGGAAAAAAAGGCTGAAAATTTTCGCGCGGACACAGCGCGCTCCTCCAGCGCCGGCCACTGCTCACGCAGAGCGTGACCGCAGGCGTGCTCTTCGGCGCAGGCGACGTGATCGCGCAGCAGGGCATCGAGCGGCAGGGCAAGAACCACGACGTGCGTCTGCGTCTCCTTCCCCGCTTTCCCCGCCCGCTTTCCCCACACCCATCCACACTCATCTGCACCTATCTAACACACGCATCGCACACACAGTTCGCGCGCACGGCGCGCCTCACGTTCTACGGCGGCGCGCTCTTCGGACCGCTCATGACCAAGTGGTACCAGGCGCTCAACCGCCTCACGTTCGCATCGCCCGCGCGCGCCGTCGCGGCCCGCGTCTGGCTCGACCAGGCCCTGCTCACCCCCGGTGCGCCGCCCCCTCCCTCTTCTCTCTAATGCGTGTGTTTAGCGTGCTGACGCGCCCGCGCGCAGCGGCCGTCGTGTTCTTCTTCTCGTCGATGACCTTCCTCGAGGGCAAGGGCGTGGGCGAGGCCAAGAAGCGCGTCGAGACGGTGCGTGCACTCCCTCTCCCTCTCCTCCCCGCCCCGCCCTGCGGTGTGCTCTGACACAATACCGAGTGCAGGCCTACGTCCCGACGCTCCTGCGCAACTGGGGCGTCTTCGTCCCCGCGCAGATCGTCAACTTCGCGCTCGTCCCGACGCACATGCGCTTCGTCTTCGTCGGCGTCGTCAGCTTATTCTGGAGTGCGTCTTCCCCCTGTCTTCTCCCTCCCCCTCCTTCTCTTCTCTCCCAATTCACATTTTACATTCTACATTTTGTATGCGATCTATTGTTTACCCGCCTGCTCACGCGCGCACCCTAGACACCTACCTGAGCTACGCCAACACGCAGACGCAGCGCGCGCTCCTCGCGCAGCAGGTCGGCGTCGACGCTGAGGAGCGCGCCACCGCCGCTCTCGAGAAGGCGGAGAAGGGCGAGGCACCCGTGCCAGTCTGAAAAGCCACCATCTCGAGATCTTTTGTAGTCTGCCGTGGTATCTTGCGGGATTTGCTAGAATATATAGGTGCGCCCATCTGGTCTCTGCGGAATGTTCAGTGTGCATGCTGATACGTCTTTTTGTTCACCCCGTCTTTCGTTGGCTGGTAGAGGAAGGATACAGTACTTATACGGATGCATTGATTTCTGACTGCTTACGAGTGTGGAGGAACAAACCGAGGAAAAGGCCCGCGTACACTGATACGTACCCCGCGGTCACATAATTTCTGTCTTGCAGCTTGTACCATATACAGACCTTCAGAGTTCTTATTCATCCCTTTTTTCTCCTTCTGTTTTCGCACAGAAGACCGGCCAGCCTCTACCGCAGGTCAGGGCACGCTCTTCGCCTTCGCGACGTGCACCGGCAGGCCGTGTATATGAAACTGCTCCCCGACGAGCTCCTTCGTCGCCATCATCAGCCTGTCCAGCCGCGTCACGATCCCAAACGCCGTCGACACGCCGACGCTGAAGTATCTGAAAATTCGCACAGCAGGCGAAAAATCCGTGATGAGGGTGGCACAATGAGATGCGAAGAGATCGTACAGATATTGCTCGTCCTCGAGCGTCTCGATGGTGAGCGTCCGCGGAAGGCCGTAATCGCCCTCTTCCTCCTTACGCAGGACGTTCAGTCCGTTGCTATGTGCGACGAAGCGGTCTAGTAGCGGGCACGGTGTGACCTGGGGCAGCGGCGTGCCCGTACGTAGCGCCGTCGATATCATGCCTATTAAGGCGTCAATAAGCATCGAAAGAATAAGAACTGGAAAAGGAAAGCATACTGATGACTGCTAGCACGTCGCCTTGGAAGTCCGGCTCTAGGAACCGCGTGCGCTTCAGAAAGGCCTGCGCCCACGACAATTCGAGGTGTTCCGTGACCGAGCGCAAATGGGAAAGCAGGTACGCAATTTCCCTATGAGAGGAAAATCCCAAATAACCAATAGTCAATACTAGTCACCGCTAGTTTGCTACAGGAGTACTTACATCTGGATCTCGTAGACGGTATTATACCGCTCCTTTGGCCACTTTCCGCGCAGCGAGTACTCGTACGTGACGTTCGTCATCAGTGCGAGCGAGCGCCTGAGCTTCAAACGAATCGCGATGAGGTCCTTGACGATGATCCCAGAGTACGGGCCGTCTTGCAGGGTCGCGTACGAGACGACATCGCAGTATGCCTGGCCGAGCTGCTGTGAAGTCGTCGCATATGTCGTGCGCAGATACCGGCGGAGCGTCGTCGAAGGCGGCAAGTAAGAGAAGATGCTAAGACATCTGAGCAATCTTGGGGGATAAGCATAGCACTGGTGTGCTCACAAAGCGACGGTGACTCCGATGGTGACCAGGACAAAGCGTACCTAAGGAGAAAGAAAACGAGTGGCTGATTTAATATAGTGAGTAATGCAGTGTCATTTTCGACGTACCCAGGCGACGTGAATTCCCTTCCCTAAAGTGCAATGCTGGGTGAACGCTGCGGAATGAGCAGCCGAATGCATCACTCACCTTGATTCGACAGCGTCGGGAAGTGCTCGTCTTGCCACGAGTAACCTACAACAAGCCCGACCGTCACCAGAAAAATCGTAAGCGTCATTGCCGGCGCAGGATAGTTTAGCCTTATAAAGAAAAGGAACGGAAAACCGACAGCGCAGACAGCCGCCAAGCCGATGGCGTTCCCATCGCCCAACCCCGTTGACGTATACCTATGTGAAAAAATCAGGGGAAGAAGAAAAGAAAGCCCTCCCAAAATGCACGAACCACATCACCATGCCCACCAGGCCGCCGAAAAACGTAGACATCACTCGAGAGAACCAGCCAAAAGTCGTATCGCCGCGGAAGCGGCTGAGGGTAAGCTGACCGATAACACTGACAAACCGAAGGTTTCAGTAGGAGTCTCTTCAGCTCATGATTATAGTCCGTACAGTGCCCAAATCGATCTGTTAACTTTAGGGTATATCTGTGTTATTAAACAGTGCTTTCAGCAGAACGTAAAAGACGAGCGTACCATATGCAAAGTGCGTGGAACTTGGTAAGAAGTTCGGCAGACTCAACAATACTGTGTATTATTCGATGAGCTCCTTCGATATGAATGATGAGATGTAACTGACCAGAAAGTATTCCAGCCTTGAAACCAAAAATAGCGTTCCCGCGCCCCAGAGCGCCGACAGCATGATATAACACATTCCCGATAGCTTCAGATATGTTCCCGGGAGGTAACGCATCAGGATCTCGTCTTTCCGTTTGTCCAAGTGAATCTTGAGTCTCGGGATCGATGCCCTGAATGATGTCTGCAAAGAGAATGGAAGTCAATCTTTACTTCAATGACAAACACTAGAGTATACGCACCGGGATCCTCGTCTTCGTTCTGCTGCAAATTAGTCTCCGTCGGCTCCCATTTACTCCAAGTCAGGATCTTCTTTAGCGGGAGGACTGGGAACCATAGACGTGAGCGAGCGCGTGTCTTTTCCAAACGGGTGATTTCCTCGAGCTTTAGACAGAAAATAAAACGGAGTAAGGATCAGAACAGCAGCACGCCCTCGCAATCTCTGACTTACCAAATTGTAGAGGTGCTCAGAAAAGAACGTGAGGTGATACTGGTACAAATAACTTTGGAAGAGATAACGGTGCGGTGGTACGTCTTCGGCAGGAGGTGAACCGACATGATCAGGATCGAGATAACTGCGATACATATCCAGCACTCGGTGCCTGTAGCGTGTAAGCATAGGTAAGCTTCAAAGTTTTTAGAGTGAGATGTTTAATTTACAAACCTCTTTTTCTCACGAAACTCATCCAGCACCCGCCGAAGTTTGTCTTTTACAGCTTCATCGTCACGTATGCTCTCCTTCCATGTTTTCAAGCGCTCTCTCCTGAACAGCTTCCAGAAGCGGTCCTGGTTCATGCGCTCGAGCCAACCCGCAAGATGGTCCAGTGTGTCTGCGCAACATGCGAGAAGTTCACCCGTGCTTTCGCCAAGGAGCTCCATGATGTGCTCAGTTAGTCGACCAGCGTCCGGATGCGCCAGACGCGACTCTAGATTGAAGTAGCGTTGGGATTCAAACACGCCCACCGCGTTCCCGGTGGAGCGGCTAATTGCCTCCTGGAAAAGCGATGTCGGGTGCCCAAACATGGATAGCATGTGACGGTGATGCGGGCTGTGGCTCTGGCCGTGAAGATGGTGGTATATAGAGTGATGGAGCGAGTGCTGACGATGGCGATTTCGCGGCCGCGTAGTCGACACGATAGAAACGTTGGATGGGGTGTTGACTTCGCTATGTGACGGTGTGGGCGATGGCGGACGTGTCGGCGCTCTTGACTGTGCAGGCGTCGATAACGGGGTGTTCACAACGGAGAGTGCCACGAAACCCGGCTGCTTGTCCACAACAGGATCGATGATCTTGAAGTAAAATGCCATCCCGTTTGCGCGGACCGTCATACGCCGCGCGATCTCGTGCAGGCGCGAAAAATCCTTCGATCCAAACCGTCCCCACGAGAAATCCTTCTTCAAGAGACGACTTGAAGCAGCTAGCGGGGCGAGCGCCGCCTCTGCTGCCGCTATGTGTTTAAAGAATAGGCCTGGATCGAATTCGTCTGACATCGCTGGAGTCGCAAAGAGGTCAGGCTGGGTGCGCATAGCTTTGGAAAGAGGCACGAAGACACCGCGGAAGCGCTTGATGAACTGTGCGTTGACAGTTTCTGGGAGAACGAATATAGAGCACACCAAAGAAACGGCGGAATGCACAGCTATTGGTATTGCGATGGACTCTCCAGTCTAAATAATTTAGCTTAACAGATAAAAGAGCAAAAATCTAAGAGAAAGTCACTTTATAGGATGTATACGGGTACAGATGGCCTGTGGTAAACGAGATATCTAGACATAAAATGTGAGAGGCGTCAACTTGTTGTTATACTGGAACCGTACCCATCATAATACAGGATAAGACAGTAGCGATAGAATAAGGTCCCGGGCCGACCCGTGCTTTCGTATACAGTAAAACGGCGGTGCCTACAAAAAGGAAGATGGCACATATGATGGCAGGCTGGGTTGTGAGTCAGTCCTTTATGAAAATCTATGTCGACACAAGAGGTTCGAACATACCCAAGCTTCAAGATACCGGCCAGCGAATATGTCATTTACTGACGCGGAAGTGTTAAACTCCTTCCGAGCGAGGTTTGCGACCCGAATTCCTAAGCAGGTCCAACTAGACGGACCTAAGACGTTTTGTTGGCACTGACCGTGACCACTAACTCACGCAAAAGAAGCATTGACAAAAAGAAGGATCGCCATTTCACGCTCGAAGACGGCTATGAAAGGTTCTGCAGGAGGGGAAAGAAAGGCAGCTGTACAGAATCAACGTTACATGGGCCGATTAGCTGGGATACTGGATTTCATACCGACGAGGACCAGAAAGCTAGCCTTAGTGCTATCAGTCATCATCTTTAGGGCACTTGCAAATATAAACACACTCACTTGTCCCATCGCCTTCTCGGTTGCAGGGATAACTAATAGCACTATGCATATCCAAGTCGCGACCGTTGTCCGTATCACCGGTTTGAAATGAGTGGCATCCAGGTTGTTATTTATCCAGGACAGATCAGGAAAAGGAAGCAGATGCTTCAATTTTAAGAGTTTGTTATTACAGTTCCGCTTCAAGAAAGAAGTGGATCCGATTGCAGTCCGCGCAGACCCGTGCGCTTTATCCGAAGGATTTGATACAGAGGCCTTTGGTTCTTCTTCCCTAGACGTGCTGTATTGAGGCTCAGGAAGCTGTATCCTTAGTTTTGGATGATTTCTTCCCTCCGTTAAGTTGGAGTGTGTTTGCTCGCAAAGTTCAAGACCTCGGCTAATTTCCGAGTCACTGCTGTTCTGCGGCGAGTGTGGGTCCATCGTGATAACGTTGGCTAGCACAGTACTCTGGAGCAGAGATCAAGCATGAAGTACCAAGCAAGAAGCGAGAAGAAAACGGAGACGAAAGCGCTGCCGGATAGCTTAAGACTGAGATGGTGGTGGTTGAAGTACAAGAGAGCTAAGGTCCGGCTTTTCAAGATCCAGAACGCGTCTAGACGTCATTTATCTTAAAGAAGATTTCCCGATTATGTAACTCTTATCTAAGCGGCGACGATGACTACGACGCTGTCGCCCCGGCGTGCGAACTTCAGCAGTGTTGTCACACTTCAATACAACGATGGCGAGATGGCAGTGGGATTGTGAAGTCGAAAAGTGACGAAGCGGACAGGTGGCAGCGCCTTTGTGGAATGTTCGGCGTACATTTTGATACCGCTGTTTTCACCCCGTCTTTCGTCGGTTGGTAGATTATACGGATGCATTGACTTCTGACTGCTTAGAGAGACCGCGTACACGGATATGTACCACGCGGCCGTATAGTTTCTGTCCTGCGGCTTGTAGCATATACAGGCCTCTAAATCTACTCATTACGAAACAGCTCTTGTAAATCCCTTGTTTCCGCACAGAAGGCGGTCAGCAGCGAGGCGAACCCGTAGCCAAGGATTAAGCGATTAAGCGCCGGCGCTTTCTGCACTCTCGTATACTTCCAGCCTCGATCCTCTCCAGTTTTTTCACTTCCTGGTTTTTCGGTCCCTGGAACACTCAGCGCGCGTTCTTCACCTCCGTGACATGCACCGGCAGGCCGTTTATATGGAACTGCTCCCCGACCAGTTCCTTCGTCGCCATCATCAACCTGTCCAGCCGCGTCACGATCCCAAACGCAGTGGAGACGCCGACGCTGAAATATCTGAAGTTTTCATACACAAGCGCACAATCAGGGGATAGCAGCAGCATTGTAAACCGAGGAAAGGGCGAACAAATATTGCTTGTCCTCGAGTGTCTCGATGGTGAGCTTGCGCGGGAGGCCGTAGTCGCCATCTTCCTCCTTGCGCAGGACGTTCAACCCATGGCTATGCACGACGAAGCGATCGAGCAGCGGGCACGGCGTGACCTGCGGCAGCGGCGTGCCAGTGCGTAGCGACGTCGAGATCATGCCTAATAAGACATCGTCACTAAGCAAGGACCAGGAATAAGAAAAACTGGAGAGAAACCCACTGATGACTGCCAGCACGTCGCCTTGAAAGTCCGGCTCTAGGAACCGCGTGCGCTTCAGAAAGGCTTGCGCCCACGACAATTCGAGATGTTCTGTGACAGAGCGCAAATGGGAAAGTAGGTACGCGATTTCCCTATGAAATAAATTAAAAGCAAAATAAGGAGCAGTCAATATAATTCGTCATTTTGTGTCCTAAAGGTACTCAGCGAGACTTACATCTGGATCTCGTAGATGGTGTTATACCGCTCCTTCGACCACTTCCCGCGCAGCGAGTACTCGTACGTGACGTTCGTCATCAGTGCAAGCGAGCGCCTGAGCTTCAAGCGGATCGCGATGAGGTCCTTGACGATGATATCAGAGTGCGGGCCATCCTGCAGGGTCGCGTACGAGACGACGTCGCAGTACGCCTGGCCGAGCTGCTGCGAAGTCGTGGCGTACGTCGTGCGCAGGTACGCTCGGAGTGTCGTCGAAGGCGGTAAAAAGGAAAAGATGCTGAGATATATTTGATTAATTTCGCGGGTAAACGTAGCACTGATGTACTCACGAAGCAATCGTGACTCCGATGACGACCAGGACAAAGCGTATCTAATGGAGAAACGAAAGGAAAAGACTGAGTACTTTATTGCAATACTATATCGAATTCGGCGTACCCAAGCGACGCGAAAGCCCTTCCCTAAAGTGCAATGTCGGGTGAACGCTGCAGAATGAACAGCCGAATGCATCACTCACCTTGATCCGATAGCGTCGGTTGGTGCTCGTCTTGCCAAGAATATCCTAAAACAAGCCCAACCGTCAAGACCAAAATCGTGAGCGTTATCTCTGTCGCAGGATAGTTAAAGTTTATAAAGAAGAGGAGTGGAAGACCGACGGCGCAGACAGCCGCCAAGCCGAAGGGGTTCCCATCGCCCAACCCTGTCGAGGTATACCTATGTGAAAATCAGGCTCAATTCGCAAGGCGGTAAAAGAACAAGAAAGGATTCTCTTTCCAAAAGGCACGAACCACATAATCATGCCCGCCACACCACCGGCAAACGTGGCCATCACTCGAGAAAACCAGCCGAAAGTAGTGTCGCCGCGAAACCGGCCTATGGTTATCTGGCCGATAACACTGTCAAGTCGAGGTTTCAGTAACAGTTCCTTCAGTTCATGATTATAAACCGTACAGTGCCCAAATAGATCTATTGACTTCATGGTACATTTAGGTTCGTGAACGCGTGCGTACAGCAGAACTTGAATGGCGAACATACCATATGCAAAGCGCGTAGAAGTTGGCAAGAAGTTTGGCAGACCCAACAATACTGTGCATTATTCGATGAGCTCCTTTGATATGAATAAATGAAATATAACTGACCAGAAAGTATTCCGCACTTCAAGCCAAAGATAGCGTTCCCGCGCCCCAGAGCGACGACAGAATGATACAACACATTCCCGATAGCCTCAGTTATGTTCCCGGGAGGTAACGCATCAGGATCTCGTCTTTCCGCCTGTCCAAGCGAATCCTGAGTCTCGGGGTCGATGCCCTGAATAATGTCTGCAAAGGGAAAGGGAGTCAATCTTAACCTTGGAGACAACTACTACAGTATACGCACTGGGATCCTCATCTTCGTTATGCTGTAAATTGCGTTCCGTCGGTTCCCATTTGCTCCAAGTCAATATCTTCTTCAGCGGAAGGATCGGGAACCATAGGCGCGACCGAGCTCGTGTCTTATCCAAAATAGTGATTTCTTCGAGCTTTAGACAGAAAATAAAACGGGGCAAGAATCAGAACAACAGCGCGCTCTTCCAGCCTCTGACTTACAAAATCGTAGAGGTGCTCAGAGAAGAACGTGAGGTGATACTGGTACAAATAACTTTGGAAGAGGTAGTGGTGCGGTGGTACATCTTCTGCAGGAGATGAACCGACATGATCAGGATCGAGATGACTGCGATACATGTCCAACACGCGATGCCTGCAGCGGGGAAAGAAAATGAATAACTGTGACTTCAAAATCATAACAATTGTTGAACAAACCTCTTCTTCTCCCGAAACTCGTCTAGCACTCGCCGAAGTCTATTCTTCACAGCTTCGTCGTCAAGTATGCTCTCCTTCCACGTCTTCAAGCGCTCTCGTCTATATAGCTTCCAGAAGCGGTCCTGATTCATGCGCTCGAGCCACCTCGCAAGATGGTCCAGTGTGTCCGCGCAACATGCGAGAAGCTCGCCCGTGCTTTCGCCGAGGTGTTCCATGATACGCTGGGTTAGTTGAACGGCGTTCGGGTGCGCAAAACGCGATTCTAAATTAAGATATCGCTGCGATTCAAACACGCCCACCGCGTTTCCGGTGGAGCGGCTGAGTGCCTCCTGGAAGAGCGATGTCGGGTGCCCAAGCATGAATAGCATGTGGTGGTGATGCGGGCTGTGGCTCTGGCTGTGATGATGATGGAATATAGAATGGTGGAGCGAGTGGTGGCGATGGCGATTGCGCGGTCGCGTGGTTGACGCGATAGAAAAGTTGGATGGGGTGCTAACTTCGCTATGTGACGGTGTGGGCGACGGCGGTCGCGTTGGCACGCGCGACTGCGCAGGCGTCGACAGCGGAGTGTTCACAGCCGAAAAAGCCGCGAAAATCGGCTGCTTGCCCACACCGGGGTCGATGATCTTGAAGTAAAATTCCATTCCATTTGCGCGGACCGTCATACGCCGCGCGATCTCGTGCAGACGCGAAAAGTCCTTCGATCCAAACCGTCCCCACGAAAGGTCTTTCTTCAAGAGACGACTTGAAACAGCGAGTGGGGCGAGCGCCGCTTCTGCCGCATCTATGTGTTTGAAAAACGGCCCTGGATCAAATTCGTTTGACGTCGCTGAAGTCACGAAGAGGTCAGGCTGGGTGCGCATAGCTTTGGCGAGAGGTACGAAGACACCGCGGAAGCGCTTGATAAACTGTGCGTTGACAGTTTCGGGGAAAACGAATATAGAGCACACCAAAGCGACGGCGGAATGCACAGTTACGGGTACTGCGACGGCTGCTCCAGTCTAAATAATAAAATTTTAACAGGGGAAAGACCCATAATTTAAGAAAAAGTCACTTTATAGGATGCATACGGGAACAGATGACCAGTAGTAAATGAGAGATCTAGATATAAAATGTGAGAGGTATGAACTAATTGTTATACTGGAACCGTACCCATCACAATGCAGGATAGAATGAGAGCGGTAGTGTAAGGTCCTGGGCCCACCCGTGCTTTCGTGTATAGTAAGACAGCGGTGCCTACAAAAAGGAAGATGGCACATATAATGGCAACCTGGGTCGTGAGTCAGTCGCTTTTCAAAAGGTATTTCGGTATAAGAGGCTTAAACATACACGAGCTTCAAGATACCGGCCAGAGTATATATCGTTTGTTGTCGCAGACGTATCGAATTCCTTCCGAGCGAGACTTGCGAGACCAAGTCCTATGCAAGTCCAACTAGAACAATCTAAGACGTTCGTTGGCGACGACAGTGAGCACTAACTCACGCAAAAGAAGCATTGACAAAAAGAAGGATCGCCATTTCACGCTCAAAGACAGCTATGAAAGGGTCTATAGAAGGGGAAAGAAAGGCAGCTGTACGAAAACAATGTCACACGGGCCAATTGGCTGGGATACCGAATTTCATACCGACAAGAATCAAAAAGCTCGCCTGAGTGTTATAGGTCAGCATATCTGGGACGTTTGCAAGTAGAAATACACTTACTTGTCCCATCCCCTTCTCGGTTGCAGGGATGACCAATAGCACTATGCATATCCAAGTTGTGACCGATGCCCGTATCACAGGTTTGAGATGAGTGGCATCCAGGTTGTTACTTATCCAGGAAAAACCAGGAAAAGGAAACAGATGCTTCAGTTTCAGAAGTTTGTTAATCCAGTTTCGCTTCAAGTAAGAAGTGGATCCGATTGCAGTCCGCGCAGACCCGTCCGCTTTATTAAAATGATTTGACTCAGAGGCTTTTGGTTCTTCTTCCCTAGACGTGCTACCTTGACGCTCAGGAAGCTGTATCCTCAACTTTGGATGATTCCTTTCCTCTCTTTGATCAGAGTCCGTGTGCTCGCAAAGTTCCAGACCTCGGTTAAGTTGTGAGCCACTGCTGTTCTGCGGCATGTGTGGGTCCATCGTGATAGCGTTAGCTAGTACAGTGCTTTGAAGCAGAGACCAAGCATGAAAAACCAAGCGAGAAGGAAACGGAGACGAAAGCACAGCCGGATAGCTTAAGATTGTGAGGTGGTAGTGGTTGAAGTGCAAAAGAGCTATGCTAAAATCCAAGACGTCATGCCCGAGACTTTCCAATTATGTAACTCCTCATTCTCCGACCAATGACAGCAACGACGACGAATGACGACGACGATGATGCTGTCGCCTCACAGTGTGTTCAGATAACCTCAACATTTCAATATAACGATGGCAAGACCATAGCAGGATCATGATGTTGGAGGGTGAGAAGGCTGCAAGAGTGGGCACGAAGCGGGCGCTCGTCGAGTAATCAGTGGCACGTGACATGAAAGTTCTGCGTCTTATCCGATTCGCGGAGGCGGGCGCGCTTCGATGTGTCGTTTCTCTTTTATTTCTCTTTCTTTTCCATGTCCTGTATATAGTATGTAGAATTTAATCCAAAATTTCCGGATACAATTGGCATTGACATTATGTGTCCCGCTTTCAATCTAATAACCCTCCGCCCGTCCGTTTTCGACAGTCGGCGGGGACCAAGTAGCCACCGGAAATGTCCGACGTGTGTTCTACATAATTAAAACATATTCATTTTGTGTTTGTTCGTGAACTTGGGTTGCCGATAGAGCCGTCGATTTAACGCCCGCATCGCCACGGAGTGAGACATCGAACTCACGTAAACCTGGACTCCTTCCGTGGCACCCGAAAGCATGAAAGATACCTTCACG
>JAJOHG010000083.1:0-117731 GCA_021029095.1 Phellopilus nigrolimitatus
TCCATAGCGAAATTCGATAGCCACAGTAGTCGATCGACTCGACGAGCATATATGAGCGAAAATGCTTCGGGAGACACAGAAATCGGGTAGCATCTAGATTAACGAAGGCGCATTTGCATGTATGAAGTTTTAATGGTTCTTGAAACTCAAGAGGCGCTGCACAAATGAGTGTGTTAGACATCAGATACACAAAGGTGGTTATAGTAAGGAAAACATACATCAACGACCTTAGAAACTGAACGAGCCAGTCCTCTGTTCCAGGCGCAAATTTGTTGGATGGCTCGGATGATTGATCAGAATAAGTTGCTCCTTCGAAGCCGACGATAGTCTGGGAAGCAGGTGCGGGGACATTATACGTGAAGACGACCTCAGGGTGTGGTATATCCACTGCAATATCTTCGCTCAAAGGCTCCGCGACGATGTTGATAGCAGGCTCGATAGCCTCTGGGACTATATTTTCGAAAGGATCTGCTGGCTGTAGAATGATATATATGTGTTACGCGGTGAGCATTAGTCAGGATAAACAACGTAGCTTATATTCACCTGATTGACTTCAGAAACCTTCTTCCTGTATTTCCGCTCCTTGTGAGGCGGACAAGGCACCTTCGCCGTATCACAAGCCTCGCACTTCATAGATGAGTACGGTGGTGACATGTTGCACTATATGATTATATAGTTAGCTCTCTCCACTTGGGCGGAGTGGCACGGTCTAACCCTCTTGCGCATATCTGCACATCTTGCGCATGCACCCATATTACGCGCCGTTGCGGGCTGATGTGCGGTAGTAGGAGTGGCTAGAAGATGCCCGGGTTCACTGCTCATATCGACCTTGAAGATGCTCCTGTTGGCGGCAAGTTTCCACTGCAGTTCTATGTTCGATGCCATTCAGGGCTAGTGATAGGGACAGACAAATATTGTGCAGTATAGAGACAAGGTGTATTCTGCGATGGCAGGTTACAGACTCTCTGTGAGGTACCAGCCGGGTTATATATTGCCATCGTATGCTGGCTTTGGTTTCGGCACTTCTCTAGAAGAAAGGCGAAAGCTTCAGTTGGGCGATAGAGAACTGAGAGCATCAGTAGTGCGGTTCCGAGAAAAAACGGACTTCCCTTCGCGCGGTGGCGACCTCCCGCGTTGTGGCTGTGTGCCTCGCAACGCGCGCGTGCGTCCTGGGTCCGGCGAGAGTGTGTGTGTTTGCCCGATGTTTATACAGCACGGCCATCAGCGCCGCGCCCCTGCTCCCACCTTCAAACACACCCAAACGAAGGGGCCGGAGCGCCTCATACTGGCCTGACCCACAGTTCGGCGCACGCCCACGAAAGTAGTATAAACATCGGGCAAACAGCACGCGTAGCCGAACGGACGGACGGACAGACGCCATCCGTTCATCCGTGGGAATGTGTTTCCGCCTTTCGAGAGGCGTAATTTATAAGTAACAATGGGCAGAAATGCGTTCCCGCGGATGAACGGATGGCGTCCGTGCGTGCACGTTCGGCTAAGCGCGGTGGCGTGCTGTTTGCCTGTCCACCCAGCTCCCATAAACAGCTTCCCAAGCGTGCAGAGGTTGTCGCTTCGCGGGAATTTCCCAATCCGCATGACTAAGCCACGCCCTACCGCGGCCGTCGCAACGTAAATTATTTAAGATTCAACAGGGACCGTGGCGGGGGCGTTCATGCCTCGTTTGTATCTTCAAGGTTCTCTCGCCGGTTACGATGCGCCAACCCCGATTTAAAAAAAATGCGACAATCTATAAAAGCAGCTTTGCACGGCTTCAGAGGTCAAAGATCCACTGGGTCTTGACTCGCATTTCCCATCTTGCTTACATTTAACTCTATATCGCCATCGACTTGAACATCGTCCATGGAAGTTCAACCATGGGAACGTGCTCTGAAGCAGCCTACTTTCGAGTTCGCCCCACAGTCATCCCCTACTGTCCAGACAACTCCGCTCGCAAGGACACGCAACATGAAGCCGTGCAGGAATTGCGCAGACATGCATAAGAAGGTCAGGCCCGTGTCGTTCGCGTTTCTTAAAGTCAAGGTGCTAATTTTTCACTATTTAGTGCAACATATCGCCGCCGTACTCGTCTGGGACATGCGAAGCTTGTACTACGGCTCGGGCACCTTGCCCGCCTCACAAGGGGAGGAAGTCCAGGAAGAAGGTTACTCGAGCGAGACTTGTACAAGATTCTCCGCTGTTAGGAAGCGTGTCCGACGTCTTGCAGGTGAGTGCAAAGCATATCGTTGGACGCAAGTCATACTTGTCGCTCACAATATAAATAACTCTACAGCCATCCTTTCCTTCCGGTAATGAAGCGGCTGAGGTTATCCAGCCACAGATTACTCGTGCGACCGGAGCTCCTGCTATCAATGTCGTCGCTGAGACCTCAAGCGATGATGCTGCAGCGGACCCGCCTGCTAGCCAGATCGGCTTCGATGTCTCAATCATTGCTGATGAGTCGTTCGACTTGTTCAGCATCTTTACGCCTGGACGAGAGGATTGGTTTAGTTTCTAAGGTCCCGACCTGAGATGTACGTATGTTCCCCTTACTGAGACCATCTTTGTGTATCTGATGTCCAACTCACTCTTTCGTACAGCGCCTTATGAATATATAGGTGTATAGAACCGTTAAAGCTACATACATGCAAATGCACGTTCGTTAATCTAGATGCTGTCCGATTTCTGTGTTTCTCAATGTTTTGTTGCTCGTGGAGTCGACTACTGTGGCTATCGAATTTCGCTATGGAAACCCGAGCGATCTTTTGTGATCGGCAACCTCGATCGTCAGGGCCTAGCCTGGCTGAGCTGTTGAAAATCGTTTCTGCAAAGGCCTCAAATATCAACATACACGAGCAAAGAAATGCGACAATATTTATTACCGCCATGAAGGCTCGTAGTCATGAGACGCGGATACAAGCACAGCTGTATTGGAGTCCACGCTTCGTACGATTTCGTACATTTATTCAAGAAACATCGACAATAAATCAATACATGTAGATAAAACAACCAGGACGAAGAGAGCAAAAACATTATACAGGATACAGTCAGCGAAGTCGAAGGACAGAAGTCAAGAAGAGAAGTGCAGTCGGGAAAGCATGCTAAAAGAAGAAAACGGAAGCATTGTGCAGCAATTGTCGTATACGATGACAGAAGAGGCGAGAGAGATAACCAGAGATGCCTCCTTGAATCTTGTCCCGCCCGGGAATGCCGCGGCTGTTTCCGTAGCGTCGAAAGATATATGCCGTCGGTGTTCCTTGGTGTGCGGATCCTGAAAGGAGTAGTGTGCAGGCGTCTCGCTGTTGTAGTACGACAGTGACGTTGTGCGTCATGCTCCCATTGGGTCGCGAAGAAGATTTGATCACTGCTCGTAGTTGGCGCACTAAATGGGGGCAGCACGAGGGATGAATGTCAGCTGCAGTCAAGCCCTGCGCCATTCTGTAAATACCAAGAGAATGCACCGAGCTATACGACTGCGTCTCCTTGCACGGCGCGTGGCACACTGGAATCGCACACCAAAAATACTGTGATTACACCCTTTGCACGCAGCTCGGTGGTTGAGCGCCTTACAATCACAGTGGTCGCCTACGACGATGACTGCGTCGGCCTCCCGAAGCGAATCCGCGTGCGCCTGTCCGCTGGGAGTGCGTTGTATGAGGATCGTCGTTTCGTCGTACATCAAAGGAGAGGGGAGAAAGGTCCTGGAAAAGCACACAAACTGCGCCGGAAACGAAGTAAAACCATAATTATATATGTGGGGCGCCCACATATTAGGGGCGCAGCGA
This sequence comes from Phellopilus nigrolimitatus, assembly GCA_021029095.1. Classification (NCBI taxonomy): domain Eukaryota; kingdom Fungi; phylum Basidiomycota; class Agaricomycetes; order Hymenochaetales; family Hymenochaetaceae; genus Phellopilus; species Phellopilus nigrolimitatus. Next base: position 3,783 of record JAJOHG010000083.1, read on the forward strand.
AGCGTGTGACTATGAGCTCGACTCTACCGAAACAGCCGCGACAATCCCGGGCGGGACGAGATTCAAGGAGAGCCTGTAGGCATCGCGGGTTATCTCTTTCGCATCTTCCGTCATCATATATGACAATTTCTGTACAATGCTTCAATGAAAGCGCGTTTTCTTCATTTAGCATGGTTTCCTGGCTGTACTTCTCTTCTCGACTTCTCTCCCTTCGGCTTCGCTGTACATGCTTACTAATTCTCTCACTCTCCTCGTCCTGGTTGTTTTGTCTACGTGTATTCATTTATTGTCGATGTTTCTTGAATAAATGTACGGAATCGTACGAAGCGTGGACTTCATTCTTTCGCTATGAAACAACACAGCGCGTCTCATGGCTTACGAATCTTCGCGAACGGAGCAAATAATAATTATCGCATTTTGTTTGCTCATGTACGTTGATGTTGGAGGCCTTTGTAGAATCGATTATCGACAGCTTGCGGTTAGTAGGCTAGGCCCAGACTGTCGAGACTGTCGATCGCTCTGTTTTCCGTAGCGAAATTCGATAGCCACAGTAGTCGACTCCACGAGCAACAAGGCATCGGGAGACACAGAAATAGGGCTGCATTTAGATCACGAAGGCGCATTTGCATGTACATGTATGTAGCTTTAAAGGTTCTCGAAACCTATATGCGCTGCGCGAAGGAGTTCGACATCAGATACACAAATGTGGTTATAGTAAGGAAAACATACATCAATGGGCGTGACCTTCGAAATCGAGCCAGTCCTCTCTTCCAGACGTAAAGATGTTGGACAGCTCGAATGATTCGTCAGGAAAGATCACTCCATCGAATCCGCCGATATTCTGGGAAGCAGGTGCGGGGACATTATACATGAAGGCTTGCTCGGGGAGAAGTATATCCGCGGCAGTGTCATCGCTCGAGGGCTCGGAGACGGTACTGGTAGTAGGAGCCGCGACCGTAGAAATCGCTGGCGGTTGAATAGTCTCAACTACTTTATTGTCGGAGGGTAAGTATGGCTGTATACGTAAGTTATATTATGCACGGTAAGTATAAGTTAGGTCCAACGATATGCTTTGCACTCACCTGCAAGACGTCGGAGACACTTCCTAACAGCGGTGAGTTTTGTTCAAGTCTCGCTCGAGTAACCTTCTCCCTGGGTTTCCTCCCCTTGTGAGGCGGGCACGGTACCCGAGCCGTATCACAAACCTCGCAGTTCCCAGACGAGTAAGGCGGCGATATATTGCACTAAATAGTGACAAAATTAGCCCTTTGATTTTGAGGAACGCGAACGACACGGGCCTGACCTTCTTATGCATGTCTGCGCAATTTCTACACGGCTTCATGTTGCGTGTCCTTGCGAGCGGAGTTGTCTGGAAAGTAGGGGATATCTGTGGGGCGACCTCGAAAGTAGACATTGACGGTGTTCAAGTCGATGGATATATAGATTTAAATGTAAGCAAGGTGAGAAATGCGAGTCAAGGAGTCAAGGCCCAGTGAATCTTTGACCTCTGAAGCCGTGCAAAGCTGCTCTTATACATTGTCGCATATTCTTTTTATATCGGGGTTGGCGCGTCGTAATCGGCGAGAGAACCTGCATCCGCATCGCCACGCCCTACAGGACCGTGCGCATTTTTTAGCGCGCGGAGCATGAATTCACCGCGCGAAGAGTGACGCCGTTGACTTAGTCATGTGAACCCACAATTTAAATTGCCAACCAGCCGCCTTCAGGCAGATTCTGATGAACAACAACACAACCTTACATGTGCAATCAGAAGTTCTCGACTCATTTCCAACGAGGCCCTGAAAAGTTATGGATTCAGCGCCTCATTGGAAATGATGGGTTCGAGCGACTTAAAAAATAAAGTTTCAGTGTCTCTCGGAAATGATGGGACTCGACCGTCTCTCTGTCGGAGATGATACGAGGTGCCTCATATGCCTCCGTGCGCCATTATTCCGAGTCTGCCACCGATCTACGACAGTGTAATCCGTCCATATGACTCGTCCGAGCTATCCGAAATCTTTACTCTCGGAAGAGGGGGCAATCAGGAAGCAAATTGATGTATGTCTCCTCACTGTGATCATCTCTGTGTATCGTCTCGTGTCTACTTTAGACACTCGTAAAGCACCATTTTCGTTGCATATATGCTTTTGGAATCATTCGAGGGAGTATGCAGTATGCACCCATATGCACCTATATTCTTTGATTTTTGTATCTACCGCTCATATATACATGCTGAATTGTAGCTATCGAATTTCGCTATGGAACATCGAGCAGTTGTTTATTTGTTTCACAGCCTCGATCGACCTGACTTACCGAAAATTTAGCCTCGGGAGCACGATGGGTCGCATTGATTGGAAGCACTTAGAAGGGCGCGGGGCCAATGCGGTCATTGATTATTGCCTTTTTAACAAACCGGTATGCGTGTGTCATCCTGCGTGGAGAGCGCCTCAAGGAAGGGTTCGACCGGTTGTCGCCCCTTTCGGATTTTCGACGAGTTCGTGGTCGGGCTGCATACCGAGCAGCTTCAAATAAACTCAATCAAATGTTGCCGACTGGGCAGCTAACAGGGAGAGAAAGCGGCAAATGTGAACTATATATATATGCTGGATAAGGCTCTGGAACCGGCGCCAACTTGATTGAGACGACTGATAATGCTTACACCGTGCACCAGCGTCTATGATAGTTCGGAATGCGTACAGGTTCTTGACCGTTCCCGGACCTTCACGGAAGCAGGGCCGATGATTATAATTGAATCGCGACGAAAGATCGATCTTGCGCGGACAACATGTCGTCGACACTATAGGCACGTATACAAGAATCTTCTGGTTCGTGGCTAGTCGGCGTTGCAGACGGCTGCGAAAACTCGAAGACATCGAAATTGCTAATGTCCTGAATCCGCTGTGCCTTCAAGAAAGCTTGGTAACAGTTGAGAGTTGCAAACCAAGACTTGAAGCCCCCCAGGTTGAGTACATAGCTTTCAGGTTCTATTAAATTCTAATTTGTTAGACCAGCACAATTCTACAAGGTACAGCTCAGAGACGACGTTCTGCTTTGTCATTGACTGCTTATGTATACATATTGTGCTTTGCATTATGTAACGCCAGCGAACTCGAGACTTCGGATCACAAGACGCGCTCCGTTGATTAAGATCGCCGGGCCGCTGAGTCCGTCACGCCTTTACTTAAAAGCGTGCCATGTCGTGCGACGTCCTATCTTCATCCCCGCACTCGTCACCACTGCCTACTTTTTGTCGCTCCTAGACCCGCTCTAACTGTCTTTATAAGATTTTCTTGCTTGACGATGGCGCAGACGACATTCAAAGGCTACGGTATCACTGGTGCGTCATATGTGCAGCGACCCCCAGTCGAGCGCAAGTCGAGCTGACAGCGACGCAGACGCAACCAAGTGGAAAGACTTCAGCGTCGTGGAGTATCCGTCGAAAAAATGGGCAGAGACCGACGTTGAAATCGCTATCACTCATTGCGGGTACGTCTGGCGTCTAGCATTGGAGAATCTCACTAGACCCGTCCATGTAGTGTCTGCGGCTCGGACGTGCACACGTTGAGCTCTGGCTGGGGTGCGTTCGACGTGCCCCTCGTAGTCGGGTGAGCGTTTATTCCGCAACTCACACGGACCGGGTTTACTTATCTATTCGTGTCCGTCGGCGTTTCTTCGCGCAGTCACGAGATCGCGGGGACGGCGGTACGTGTGGGGTCCGCGGTGCAGGGCATCAAGGTCGGCGACCGCGTCGGCGTCGGTGCGCAGATCTCCTCGTGCTACGACTGCACACTTTGCAAGCACGACAACGAGAACTACTGCCCGAAGAAGATCGACACGTACGGCGATAAGTACCCCGACGGCGTGCGCACGCTTGGCGGGTACTCCACCGGCATCATCGCCGACGCACGCTACGTGTTCCCGATCCCGGACGGCGTGACTTCTGCGGACGCGTCCTCGATGCTCTGCGGCGGGCTCACGACGTACTCGCCGCTCGTCCGGAACGGTGCCGGTCCGGGCAAGAAGGTCGGCGTCATCGGCATCGGCGGGCTGGTGCGCTGTCCCACCTGATCTACTTCCGCGCCCCGATGCTTATCTCTGTCTGATAGGGCCACTACGCGATCCTGTTCGCGAAAGCGCTCGGATGCGAGGTCTACGCGTTTTCGCATAGCAGCAACAAGGAGGCAGACTGCCGCAAGATGGGCGTCGACCATTACGTCCTTGACTCGCCGGGATTCCACGACAGTTTGCAGTACGAGCTTGATATGATTATCTGCTGTCGGGATGCGGCCGAAGGCTTCCCGATGAATGAGTACCTTTCGTAAGCCACCGTCTTTCTGGTTATCTGCTCCATTCTTATAACCATTACCGCATGTAATTTTCGCCAGGATGCTCAACGTGCATGGCAAGTTTATCTGCGTTGCACTCCCAGACAAGCCGTTCCCGCCCCTTACCGGATTCACGCTGCTCAACAACGGCTGCTACATCGGCGGCTCGCATATCGGCTCGAAGGCGGAGGCAATCGCTATGCTCAAGCTCGCAGCGGAGAAGAACATCAAACCTTGGTGCGCTCACTTGTTCGCATTTACTCGGCGCCCATGCTGACCTACTTTACTTTTTTTTCTTTGTTTGAAGGATTGAGGAGATCCCAATGAAGGACTGCCACAAAGCGATCGAGGGCGTGCTGAACGGCAAGCCGCGCTACCGCTATGTCCTCACCCAGGATCTTGTGTGATCCTGCGTAATTGTGCAAGAAAATATTGTGCCATTTGTAGACATCAGAATCATGATTTCCTTTAGAGGAATGTAGAATATTTTAGGAATGGAAAAGAAACACATGTATTTCAGAAACCGATTAGATTGAGAAGCAGAGCGCTAATCAGGTACAGAAGTTGAGATAGACGTCTGTAGACGCCAATAAAGGGTCTAAGGGTCTAAGGGTCTAAGGGTTCAGTCAGAAAGTTTAATGCAAAGAAGCAATGACACGTTGTGTGGCGATGCAACGGGCTTGGCTTCTTGTGACGTCTGAGTCATCACCTCTGTGACCTGTACATTACAATCGCTTCCGGCGGTGACGACGACGCGACGGCGACGACAACGACAACGACATCGACAACGACAACAAATCAACGACCGCAAAACTTAGAAGTATTCAGTACAGGCTTCAAGGATGACTGCTGCATTGGCAGAGGCGAGCTCGTCGGCGACACACCCGGCGCACGGCGCGGAGGGCTTCTTGCTTCTGTTACTGAACAACGTCGAAGCGTGGTTGCCCGGCGCACCTACCGGCATCGTCGATCAGCTCGCACTCGAGTGCGTCACACTCCCCATTCCTGTATCTACGCAGGGAGAATTGGGGGCAGAGCAGGAACGTGACGTCTGGCTCGTGCTGCGCGTCGGCCCGCACGAGGTCCCCATTGCGCCGACGCAGATCGTGCACCACGTTCGTGCGGCGCGGACGTTCATTTTCGATGGCGGAGGCTTGGGACCCGCGGGTGGAAACTCAAACTGGACGATCAAGCTACCGGAACCGCGGAGTCCGTTGGATGTGGAGAACTTAGACACGTTTGAGGTGGTATTGGCGCAGTACGCCGCTGTCGAGGAGGTGGATGTAGATGGGCCGCCTCCTGGCTACTCGGCCTCCACTACTGGTAATTCAGTTCCCTCTACTCCCTTCAAGCCATCCTCTGGAAAGAGGCCCGTGCCCCCTCCGCCTCAACTTCCGTCCCAACATCTGCCCGATCAGCCCTCCAAATCCGTTCCTCCTCCACGCTTACCGCCTCGTTCCCTCCCTTCCTCTTCCAGGCTACCAGAATCAAAGTCAGAAACCGACTTCAAAGGAAGATTGGTTCTCGTGGACGAAGATGATGGCGAGGTCGTGGGCACGCTCGGAGAGCAATTCCACATCCGCGAGGACAAGGCGCTTAGATCGAAAGGCCATGAGAAGGATCCGGTTGTAGTCGACATACCCGAGTATGATGACCGGCCGGACAGGCCAACGGAGGTGTACATCCACCCCGTCCCGATTGAGCAGCAAGATACGCTAATGAAAACTGCGTCGCTCATCAGGTGAGCTATGCCTTCCTGATAAATAAAAGGTAATGTGGAGCACATAACGTTTTTTCTTGACCAGCCGAGGGCTCGTCTTCGCTACCAACACGCTCACGACGGGCTTCGGGGCTGCCTCATCCTACTACGTCGCGCACTCGACGCCCGCCGCGAAGCCGCTGGTCTTCTCCGAGAGCACCCGCGGGCACGTCCGGCGCGCGCACATGGTCTCAGGCAAGGCGGTGACGGTGACTACAAAGACGACGGCCCTCATCCACGAGGCGCTCGAATACGCCGTCAGGTACGCCAGCGGGAGCGATAAGGGGAAGGGAAAGGAGAGTCAACAAAGTGTAGTGCGGACCGTGCCGGGCGCCCCGCCTCCACCTCTCCCGCTGAGAAATCGGATCTTGTTGTCGACTGATATGCTCCTCACGACTGTGGAGAACTCGGCGAAGCAGCTTATAGAGCATGGCACGCTGCGCACCAGCGAAGCTTTAGGGCACAAGTGAGTTTATATTTATGCATTTGAAGCAATATGACGAGTGGCGTCGATTTCCCCTTGCCGATTCGCCCTCTTCATTTTCTATGCTTTCTTATCGCATGGATATGATCTGATTTCCGGCAGGTACGGCAAAGACATGGGCGACGCATCGCTGCTCGTCGGGAACACCGTGCGCAATGTCGGCATCGTGTACATCGACGCGCGCGGGGTCGGGCGTCGCGCGTTGCTAAAGAAGGCGGGCAAGTCGTTCATCAAGGCGAAGCTCGGGCACCGTGACGTCGTGCTCGGCGTAGATGAGCGCGGGCAGCTCCTGGGCCCGCAGGGCGCTCCTCCTGGAGGCGGGGGCCCTGTTTTTGATGCGGATGCTCCCGGGAGCTCCTGGGACTCTAAGCGGCAACTATAATACATACGGTGTGGTTGTCTGGGAAAGGACGGGCTGCCGCAGCGAAATACAGCGGATTTCTTGCAGAACCTTATACATTGGCAATCTTTAATCGATTTTTGAATGGACCACTGTCTATGTGCACGCGGATGCACTTATCGATACTTTGCTGGTTCGGACGAAACGCAAAATTGCAAACAGCATGTCTACGATTGCCCTCGGTCTAATTTCGTTATCGGAGCTCGGTGATGAGCGTCAACTGTCACGAAATGAGATCCTTCAAGTATCGTTTCCAGCTCACCGGGTTTTCGTTTTCCAAAAGTCTTTCCAAGGATTGTCGAGAAACGCGGTGGCCCGGTGAGATTCATTGTCGTTTTAAAAATCATTGCTATCTACTGATACTGACTGAAGACAATCTATGTGAACAGATCCGAAAACCGATACAAGGGGTATCAAGGCCTTCAGGTTCCAACAGACGTACACTACCAATGCGAACACGCGTGTTTTCTATCCAAGGCTCCTGACGGTTAGTGTTCGAAGAGAGTGCAAGAGTCAACCGACCATGTAAGCGATGATCGAGAGCGCCTTGTGAGACAATTGGTACATGTATATATTGTCCATCAAGAGCCAACTCGCGCACTTGGAAACTGGTCATTACGACATATGGACCTCATCAACAAGGGAATCTGTCTTGGAACGACGTATACCCTATCGAAGAGTCTGTTTTGCTTTCCATCAACTCGAGTGTGGCGTTTTCGAAAGGCTTTTCGTTCGTGCAATACGTCCCGGCGTCCCAGGCGCTCCGGATAGGTCGGCAGGATGCATGCAGAAAATTCGGTCCTGCGGAAGATGCTGCAACTACTTCGACTGTCTCGGCCGTATATCCGCGGAAGATCGGGGCGATACAAGTTGAAAGCATCCATCAGAATAGAGGCGCGAGCGAGATAATCGCGTTCCATTTGAGGGCCTCTGCGGAATCCGAAGCGATGACATGCGAGTTGTGGGAACCATCGTGCATCCTTTCAAGAGCTCTCGGCGTTTGTTCGATTCTCTCCGTAATCCTTTCGCATGCGAGAAAATGCCGGCACTTATTCGAGTTCAAGATGGAGGTTGACCAGTACCAATTCGCAAAGAACACTATGGGCGGAGGCCGGAGTCTACGCTTCAACTCGTCTCTTACGAGTCACTCTGAAAATGTGTACTCACTGGAAATCTCGTCCAGCCCCCTTCACAATGCGCCCTCTGCCCTTGTTATTGGCCTTGATAAGCACGCTGTCTTGGCAGACTACAGTCTCCGAAAGCATATGCTCAATGTGTGCGCCCGTCGACGGTGAGAAAGACGGGCCGTCATTCTAATCATCAGTACATCTCGACACATGCGAAATACGAAGCCGTACGGCAGGTGTTATGAAATCTAGAAAAGGGTATGTTGTATAGAAACTTCTCCAGATAACGTTCTGATTCACTAAGAGCAGTATCCTTCAGTGAAATATCAAGCATTTGAATTCCATTATAACGTGGAGGGATTGCACCAAGGTCGGCCTCACTGCTCGTCCGCTCTGACAAGGCCGTCGTCATAGACTTCATGTACAACGGGAAACTCATACCATATCTAAGACTTTCACCGACCCTGGAGGCCCATCGGCTGCTCGAATGAATGAGATATGACAACATGAAAAAACTTTAATCCGGACATACGCGTATACCCAGTCTACTGACTCTGAGCGCGCGCGTGACGGCACTTTGCGGGTGTCTAATAATCGGTTGCCAAGCGATCTGGACCTTCGAGCCTCACAGTGGTCGGTCTCGACTCTGGCGTCGTTCCTTTCGTACCGATGTACTATTTCTTCTCGACCAATCTGAAAGATAGGAGTCATCGGCAGGAGCTTGTATATTGTCAGAATCTTCTCCGGCTTCAATTTCGCGCGCCTCCTCGTATTACACTACACCAAATTCGTCGTCATTCTTGTGAATGAAACTACCTGTTTAGATGACGGAGGCAAGGTAGACCGAACACTTGGCTCCTATTTACTTGAAGTCCTCGTTCTAGTTCGCTGCGGGTCATCAATAATCAAGCGACCCGGTGCACAAGGGGGCTACTGAGATACCTGATAGGCTGCTTGTGCTGGTCTGGACCAAAATTTTATATGCGCGTCTTGATGGGTGCACGGAAAGAGTTAAGAATTCCTTCAGCGGGGCCAGACTCAATTGCGCTTCTCATCCAATTAACGGCGCCGTACAAGAGCTCGGGAAAAGCACATTGTAGTCAGATTTACGAGGCTTCTTTCAAAGTTGGCCAAAAAACTGAAGAGAATAAATCACACCTTTTCGCAAGTTGAATTTTACAGAGAAAATCTCGAAGACATGATCACGAAATTAAGCTTTAGACAACAAGCGCGATGATTTTCGCTCAAAGATCGGCGCGCCACAGTCAGTCACGCAGCTCGCAATCCGAACATAACACCGACGAATGTAGTCGACGAAGTCGGGACTCTCTTCAAGATAGGTATATCTCAGTCTTCATGTCAGATACTACTAAATCCGTTCTGCATGTGAGAGAATCCAGTATCTAATTCACTAACAAGTCGCGACCAACTCGAGACTTTGAAGCCTGGACGCCCCAGAACCAACTATCATTTAAACGCCTCGGTGATAGAGCTTTTTCTAAGCAGTGCCTAGAGCGCATATCGCTCTTCAAAAGATTCCGCTGGCCTAGACATAGTCGTGGTTGATCAAGATCTGCATCTTTCCAACACCCTCAAATAGACCACTCGGTAGCGAATGGGAAAAGACTCCGGATTTTGCAATAAAATTTCGGGGGTAACTACAAGTTCGCCGCCTCACGTGCCGGTTCATCAGAAATAAAATCGAGGGTGGTAACCAAGCAGAGATGCATCCATACGCAGAGTACAGCTGTATGATTATCAATAGCGGAAGCGTGGTTGTAAAAGTCGTCGACAGGATACATGGTTTCGTAAAGAGTTGGGAGTGGAACAGCAGGTGGAGCAAATCGAGAGCAATTCAATTTTCACTATACTCTGGCGCCCACATCGAATCCCACTTATCGAGAGAGTGCTCGGCATTGAACACACCCATATGGTCTTCCTGGACCGTATAATCGGCGAAACATTGCGGTTCTGTCGATGAATGATTCAAAGAGCTTCCGAGATCAAGTTCGGGCGCTTGGTAAGTGTGCTCATGCTCGCGGAAAGGACCCGCCACAGGTCCAGTAGCTGCGACGCTCCAAGTCCCCCCTTCATGCGCGGGGAGAACCTAAGGGTAGACAGGTTAAGCGTTCTGAGGCAAACACAAGAAGCGAGCAAGCAAATACCTGTATGAATGTTCCCTCAATTGTAGTCTCGACGATGTGATCGAAGCCCTTTAGGTGAGGTATTCGAAGACGCTGCTGGCTCCCCGTCTCGCGACGCTTGTTATGCGGAGGGCACGCAGGAATACCGGCCTTAGTACACTCTTTGCATCGCTCGGAGGAGTGCGGAGGAGAGATATCGCACTACATGGGTTCTTTCAATCGCTTGTAACATAAGATCACCAAGAATGAAGCATCCTGCACTTACCTTCTTTTGCATAAAGGAGCACCTACCGCACGGTTTCATGTTACGCTTAGGTGCAGGGAGGTACGGAGGCGACGTAGTTGGCGGGGCTGCGTCCTTCGTGCTTGCGATAGAAGGGGACAAAGGCTCGTAAGTTGAGGCTAGTTCTGGGGCACGTTCCATTGTTGGTGATGAATGACGGGGGCACGGGGGACGATTGTATGTAGACTAAGTGTAACTCCATTCGAGAAATTTATAGCTCCGTAGCGTCGCCGAGTCTCGTCTCGGCATACTACTCAGCTTTGCATCGGTGATGCTTCTCTGTAGGGAAGTTAATTTCCATAAGTCTAGATTTTCATTCAGAACTTGTTCAGAAGCCTCCGAAAAGGGTAGAAGAAGGCGCTCTACAGTAACGACGCTTTGAGATGCAGATCAGTAGTTGACGATTCGAAGATTAAAAAAAGTCATACAAATACCTCCTTACGTTCCGGGCCCGTAACCTCGTCATGGGAGCGGATTCATCAATCTATACAAAGCATTGATCCCATTCGAGAATCGCTCGGGTATCCTGACAGCCATAAACCCCGACAAATACAATACAACTCGACCATAGTTTAGAAGACTTACAACAGCGAATCATACTTTCGGAGAGTGTGTGAGAAGCTTATTCGTCGATAGACGTGCTCCTAGTGATTTCCGACCCGACAAGCATATGACAGCTGATCCTTTGGGAGAAGGCGCTTGTGAACGATACAATTCTCTGCTTAGTGCTTAAAATGCAAAGAAGCTGAAATTGTACGGCGTACCAATTGTCTTTAGAGTTACAAAATCCTACCAAGCTCGAAGTAGTTGCTGTGGAAAGAATGTATTTACAAACATGTTCCGTTGCAGTCGGTGACAGTTTTAGAAGCTCCAGAATTATGTGGTCCTGTCATGGAGACTGCGGAGAATTCAATGAATCTTGCCGCAGGCTTTCCAAAGAAGTGTCAAGACTGTAAAAGCTTATATGCAGTAGTGCGGTGTAAAACCTAAGTCGAAAAATGATTCGATCAGAATTTCCTTGGCCCATTGATAGAATTTTCTGCCAAAAATTAGTATTGCTTCGCCATTTCCGCGCAGTTGTTTGATCCTCTATTCATCGATCGTGAGGAGTGTCGACGCCGTTCTCGTCATTTTGTCAGGTGTTGTGATGAGTTTTGCTTGGTTGTGTTATGCCATGAACAGCGCAACAGACCTTGTACTCGCAAAATTCTGATGCACGAATTCTCCGACGAGATAGGATCACCTATGAAATGCTGTGAGACACAGTCGCGAAGTCGTCTGGAGAAGCTGACTGATAGTGTCGACAGATGTCATTTGAATACGTTTCTTGAGTCATCAGGATGTCTATCGAGCTCTTCCTTGCTATTTTCGCTCACGATAAATCCTCCGTGTTAGACGGTCCATTTTTCTGTCACGGAGGAAGACACGGAAAACTTGATTTAGCATTTGCATCTAGTGAGAGTAAGCATCATCAACTTTGGTTTTTGGGAGAACTAGGAAGTCGTACTGAGCCATTTCCGTCGATCAGTTGCATGTATAAAACGGTTACAACGTCAGCGGACTAGACTCGTCTCTTTGTAGCAACAGATCACTTCTTTGCCTGTCAGTCCCTTGACAAGTTTTATCAGCATCAGAAGATAGCATGTCAGCCAGACTCTAGTTCATGAGAAAGTATCGCCAGTGACTGAAGCTTATATACTCGTTGAAGCTCGATCCGGAGCCATGAAGAATCGAAAAAGAGGCCATTGTGTAGCTTCGACAAGCTGCTTTAATCGTTGATGAAGTATCAGAATTGTGGTGTGAACGTAATTGTTAAGTTGCGATATAATTTTTTGCTGGTAAAGGGTCGTTCATTTCCTTTAGATATCACTGAGCATCCAGCAATTTGTTGCACCTACGATTGATGATCGCCAGTTCTGAAGAACATACAGTGGAACCTCCCATACTGCATAAAGGTCGGTGGATGGGTCGGCTTATGCTTATTCAGAGGTTATGCAATACGAGAAACTTGACTTATTAGGTAATTAAAACCATTAAAATCAGAGGATAAGCTATGATGGCATTTATCGGGTTGCTATAACATCCCCTAAGCTGGAAAAAAAACCTGTGTGATATCAGGTTGTACAAGGCTCTTTGTGTGCTCTGCTCGCAGCTTTATTCTGAGTTGGTGGAGATGGCTGTGAGCCTGCCTGAAATCCGGCTGAATGTTCAATGGCACCGGGATTCTCCCAAAAGACGGGGAAGGTCTGCGGAATGAGCACTGAGAGTATGTCAAATCCTCATCATAGCGTTGATAGGTGAAAAAATGCGGAAGAAAAATAATGAAAGTGTCGCAACCCGATGGCAACCGACCTCGCATAATGCATATCCATATTTAATTCACTCAAATTGGCTATGCATTATGCATATATAGTTTTATGCATTATCATATAAGGATTTTCTATCTACCGACCCGGTGGAAACCCGGATCTATGCATTATGGGAGGTTATGCATTATGAGAGTTATGCAATATGGGAGGTTCCACTGTAGCTTGCCGTTATGGCGAACGGTAAACCTGTTGACGTAACGTAACGTCGTATCACTGCCACGTCCTTTCTCTTCTCTTTTCGACTACAATTTTCAGGACTAAGCCCGTTTTTGGTTTGGAATTATGCTATATCTTTGAAGCTTCACTTTTTCTCATCTATCATATAAATCATTCGGGATCTTACGATCTGCAGTTTGACCCACTCGGACGTAGGAACAATGTCTCCCAGGCGTTCTCACTGACGCCTCAAGACACTGATGCGTAGCTCCGAAAGTTCTATTGAATCCCAGAGGTGCGATCTTCTTGTGTCCGTCTTCAATCTTACGAGAATCTATGCATCCAGAATATTTTCGGAAACAAAGTTATGAAGTCTGGATACCGTTTGCCGTTTTGTCCGGAGGGAGGCTAACTTTGGACGGTGACGTCGATGTTAAGAATCGAGTTTAAAATACAACTCAGAGAAGACATGACGGCCCGCGCTGAAAGGAGCCTGCCGACAGTACTCCTTTGTATTCTGGTTACAAAACGGGTATTCCTTTGGTATAAGTTTTGATGGTGATCGTGTGAGTACTAGCTCCTTGCGACTGCTTCTCAGGATATACTCAATGGAATATCATTATCCTGGAACTATATCAAACTCAGTTTACACTTTAAAATCACCAGTGACACGGGTTGATTTGACATGAAACTATCCACAACATTCTTCTTCCCCAATGTCTTAGGCCGAAGTCTCGAAGCACGCGTATCTTGTGGGCGATCACATGGAGGAATGAAGCCACCGGCTTCTTCTCGGATATGACAGCCTGGTTATATACTGGGTCGTTTAAGGATCCAGCTATGCGGATTAACCGTACCTGCCCATCGGCATCTATTGACCACTGCTCACGATGAACTTTCTATATGTTTTATCTTTTGTAATGTCTATCTCAGTGAACGACGCTCTAGCTCTATGGCCTCGTCCCCGCTCCCTGGTATCAGGATCGTCCGCAATTAAGTTGACATCCGACTTCTCTATCAATGCAACATTTCCTTTTGTCCCTGAAGATCTTATCGCCGCCATCTCGCGCACTCAATCGTACCTGCAGAACGATAAGCTTGAGCGCCTCGTCGTCGGACGTGGCGCCTCTGATGCCCCCACCGTCCAGGCTGCCCAGGAGCTGGAGCTTTTAACCGTATCCTTGACACCTAGCGGTGCTAATAATACTCCAGAGAGCATAACAGAAGTGTCACAGAAAGCTCTGGGGGATCGCGATGAGAGTTACACTCTTTCCATCCCTTCAGACGGTTCTTCTGCGACTTTGTTGGCGAATTCGACATTGGGTCTATTCAGAGGGCTAACGACGTTCACTCAGTTGTGGTACGAGCTTGAAGGCGAGAGTTATACGCTCCAGGCACCAATCGAAATCGTAGACTCTCCTGCGTTTGTGAGTGGTTTATATCTCCCCTAACTGTTCAATCGCATACGTGCTGACTTATCGATGAAAGCCATACCGCGGTTTTATGTTAGACACGGCGCGGAACTTGTGAGAGCACTGACGTATATTCAGTTTATTTGCCTGATATCAGAAATACACATAGCTTCCCTGTCTTTGACATCAAGCAGACTCTGGACGCGATGAGCTGGGTCAAGGTCTGCTCGCGTCTTCATATTTAGCAGATTTTTGAATAACCGCCTTGTCTTTTCTTCAGATCAATACCTTCCACTGGCATGTCACAGACAGCCAGAGCTTCCCAATCCAGGTCCCCGGTTTCATGGAACTCTCACAGGCGGGGGCGTACTCAAACAACTCCGTCTACTCACTCGCGGATGTACAGGACATAGTAAGCTATGCCGGCGAAGCGAGAGTAGCGTGCCTTTTATTTATTTATTTGTGCTAACATCGGTGTCCGGTTTTAGAGAGGAATTGATGTCCTTATGGTTCGCCGCCGATGCACTATAATAGCGCCCAGTTTTTAATTTGGCTAATGACTTCTGCTTTTCATATAAAGGAGATCGACACTCCAGGACACTCTTCGATTATTGGCAGGTCTCACCCGGAGCACATCGCTTGTTTCGAGGAATCGCCATGGGCGACTTACGCAGGCGGTACGTTGACGGCAAAACTTTTGCTATCTGCCCACTCTATATTAACCGCACATAGAGCCCCCCGCCGGACAATTGCGTCTCGCATCCTCGTCGACAACGAACTTCACTGCGTCTCTCCTCGCTGCCGTCGCAAATTTGCTCCCGTCCTCGCTTTTCAGCACTGGCGGCGACGAAGTCAACATTCCATGCTATGATGATGATCCACAGACACAGGCGGAGCTTAACGCTACTGGGCGAACGCTTGAGCAGGCGCTTAACGTGTTTACGCAGGCGACACATAGTGCGCTTAGGAATCTAGGGAAGACACCTGTTGTCTGGGAAGGTGGGCCGTATTAGAAACCACTTCTGATACAGTCGATTCAAGCTTTACTTGCTCAGAGATGGTTCTTGATCACAATATAACTCTGGGAAACGACACAGTAGTAATGTGAATCGCTTTGTCTCCTTATCTAAGTCAAGATATGTTTCTGCTAAGCCAACTATCCTTGTTCGTAGGGTATGGATATCATCGCAAGATGCAGCAGCTGTCGCAGCAAAAGGATTCCGGATCGTCCAAGGACCGTCGGACTACTTCTACCTTGTAAGTCTTGTGTATAACATGTCTGTTTTGGCTGAATATGCTCAGGATTGTGGTGCCGGAGGATGGCTGGGAAATGATGTTCAAAAGTCCGTGAAGAACTTAAGCCCATAGCCGATTT
This sequence comes from Phellopilus nigrolimitatus, assembly GCA_021029095.1. Classification (NCBI taxonomy): domain Eukaryota; kingdom Fungi; phylum Basidiomycota; class Agaricomycetes; order Hymenochaetales; family Hymenochaetaceae; genus Phellopilus; species Phellopilus nigrolimitatus. Next base: position 19,617 of record JAJOHG010000083.1, read on the forward strand.
TCTGATTGGATTACGTTTTAAATTAGCATTGGCTGTGATCCCTTCAAAACGTGGCAAAAAGTGGGTTCAGTATACCGGCTCAATCAAATAGCTTATTCTATCAAAATCATGCTAGGCCTACTCATTTGACCCTTACAATAACCTAACGGCGGAGCAATACAGCCTTGTTTTGGGTGGTATGTTCTACTACACGATTCCAAAAAACAAGTGTATTCAAAATTATTAAACCGTACCACAGGGCAGCAGCTTCTCTGGACCGAGCAATCTGGGCCTCAAAACCTCGATCCTATTGCGTGGCCGCTGAAGTCTTCTGGACGGGCGGTAGCGTCGCGAGTGGTAGCCTGAACATATCAGAGGCGCTTCCGCGCTTGCACGCGATGCGCTTCCGCATGGTCCAGCGCGGAGTGCGTGCGATTCCGCTGCAACCAGAATGGTGTGCATTAAGACCCGGAGCTTGCGACGCGGATGCATAGAAAGTGATATGGTGTTTTCTTCTGGGCTCAAGGAATCTTGGATACGCAACACATGCATTTGTTGCCCTTTTATAGATTGTTGGATGGCTCTGTGCCAGTGCTCTTCGATCAGAAACATAATTATCGTAGGCTAGCGTCTAAAATCTGGCGCTGATTATGAAGACTGTCTGCAATATACGCCAATGTCTTGTCTAAGCTAGGCGGCTCACTTTTTACGATGAGGCAGGCAGATATATCTCTTCAATCTCATGCGACCGAGAATCCAGCTTTTTACTTCTTGTCGTCAATGGAGTCTGGACGGTCTGAATCGATTTTGAAGTTGCATTCCTGCGAAGAGGCGCACGTGATTGATTCTCACGCCCACAACTCGAAACGCGTCGTCTGCAATTCTGATGAATCCCAACTGCACCACTTTCTCTTGCTTTCAACCGTCGTCAAATTCCGCGCGAGTCTGTGGAAAAGATGGGGGATGATGAGCATCCAACGTTCTTTCGTATGGGAATTTTTGCCTTAAATGTTGATAATGCGCTCAATCATCGGCCGCCACAGACTCCGAGGCCATGAGCCTCGTGCAACTCATCATACCAACGGAAGTCGCCCACGACGCTGTTTATGAGCTCGGCGAGCTCGGAAACGTCCAGTTCAAAGATGTATGTTGGATCATTTTCCTATTATAACTATTGCTAACAAGTAAACAGCTTAACCCAGACGTTAATCCCTTCCAACGTTCATATGTCGCCGAGATACGACGCATCGACGAGATGGCCAGACGGGTCCGTTTCTTTGCGGCGCAAACAGAGAAGGAGAAGGATCCCATACGTGTCAGGCCTTTGTACGAGTCGGCGTTGATGATGATCACGGTCGGTCCGCGCGGCCCTCAGACAATCGACGAGCTCGACGTTCAGCTCGCAGAGCATGAGAAGAGACTAGTGCAAATGAACGACAGCTACCAGACGTTGAGCGACCGCCTGAGGGAGCTCATTGAAGCGAGACATGTTCTTCGCGAGACTGCTGTTTTCTTCCAGAAGGTGCGTATCGACAGTCTCGGTTTGTGGCGTAGAGCGCGTTCACCGACATGCTACCAGGCTGAGGGACACCAGAGCGAAATTCGAACGTCATTCGATGATAGCGCTGCACCTTTGCTTCAGCATGATGATACTGAGAATCAGTTCTCAGCGAGCCAATTTTTGTCTGGAGGCTTCGACTTGGAGTGCGTTTTTCTGATGAACGTTTCTGTCGATTATACTCATCTTTCCACAGATTTGTTTCCGGAACAATTGAGCGCTCTCGTATGCCTACGTTCGAGCGCGTATTATGGCGTGTACTGAGAGGAAACTTGTACATGAACCACACCGACATCGAGGAGCCGTTCATCAACCCTGCTACTGGTGAGGAGACACGTAAAAATGTGTTCATCATCTTCGCGCACGGAGAGGCATTGCTCGCGAAGATTCGCAAGGTTGCGGAGTCAATGGGTGCGACGCTTTATCCTATCGATGCAAACGCGGACAAGCGTACGGACGCTCTGCGTGATGTAAACACGCGTCTCGAAGACCTTTCGACTGCGCTATACAACACAGGCCACAACAGGCGTATGGAACTGAATGCGCTTGGTGACAACTTAACAAAGTGGCAAGATGTAGTGCGCAAAGAGAAGTTGATTTACGAGACGCTGAACTTGTTCAACTACGATGTGAGGCGTAAGACGCTACTTGCAGAGGGCTGGGTTCCGACGAGGGACATCGTAAATATCCAACTTGCTTTGAGGCACGCAACAGTACGTCTTTGTGCTCAGATTTGTAACGTGTTGACTCAACTTCTTTACAGGAGGAGTCTGGCACTAATGTCCCACCGATTTTGCACGAGCTCCGCACGAATAAGAAGCCTCCGACTTTTGTCCGCACAAACAAGTTCACGGAAGGCTTCCAAGCTATCATGGATAGCTACGGTATTGCGACATATCAGGAGGTCAATCCAGGTCTGTTTGCGGTCATCACATTCCCATTCCTGTTTGCTGTCATGTTTGGCGACATTGGTCACGGATCGATCCTCTTCATCGCTGCTCTCGCTATGATTGCGTCGGAGAGGAGGCTCAAGCATGCTGACCTCGGAGAAGTAAGCCGTTTTTGATTTTGTCACCTATACGGCTCTGATTCTTTTCTTTCCTTTTTTCTTGCAGATTATGGGTACATTCTATTAGTGAGTCGCATTTCGCCCTATTTTCTACCTTTTTTTTGATTCCTCTTCAGCGGTCGTTACATCATTCTTTTGATGGGCATCTTCTCCATTTATACTGGATTGATGTACAATGACATCTTCTCAAAGTCATTGCACCTCTGGCATTCCGGTTGGGATTGGCCCGAGTCTGAGGGCAATGAATCTACGGAAGCAGTCTCCAATGCACACGTCTATCCATTTGGTCTCGATCCGGCATGGCACGGTGCGGACAATGCACTTATCTTTACCAACTCTTACAAGATGAAGATGTCGATCGTTTTGGGTGTCATTCATGTATGTGCTTTTCCGTTCTCCGCTGAGAACTAATCGCATTGAACAGTTTTTGTAAAGATGACATTTGCCCTCTGCTTGCAACTCCCCAACCATTTGCGCTTCAAAAGGGTATTCGATATCTACAGTAACTTTGTCCCACAAATGATTTTCCTTCAGTCGATCTTTGGCTATCTTGTTATCTGCATCCTTTACAAATGGAGCGTCGATTGGTCGCAGGCTCCGATTCAGCCGCCGTCTCTGCTGAATATGATCATTGGCATGTTCCTATCGCCAGGTACCATTGAGTCCGACTCTCAGCTGTACCCTGGGCAAGGGATGGTTCAAGTCGTACTTCTGGGCTTGGCCGGTATTTGCGTACCATGGCTGCTGATTTTGAAGCCATACGTGGAGTGGCAGGAGATGAACAAGATTCACAAACAGGGGTACGTTGGACTGAACCACGGGGAGGATGGACCTAGGATGAGTGGTGACTTGGAAGGCGAAGAAGAGGGTAATGGGCGTGTTATCGCAGAGGCCATGGACGAGGATGTTGTATGTGCTGTTTCGGAATGATCGATTTCTCCCACTAAACACTCCATTCATATTCTTTTCTTCTTGACAGGAGCAACACGACTTCAGCGAGGTGGTGGTGCACCAGGTTATCCACACGATTGAGTTCTGTCTTGGATGCATTTCGCACACGGCGTCGTATCTGCGTCTGTGGGCTTTGTCCCTTGCACATGCGCAGCTGTCGGAGGTCTTGTGGTCGATGACTGTCGGGATCGCACTTGGATGGAGCGGGATCTTTGGGACGATTGGGCTTGTCGTGATCAGCCTCGTGTGGTTCACGTTGACGATTTTCATCCTGTGTGTGATGGAGGTAGGCGAACTTCTCTCACACCTCATGCCCGAAGCAGCTCGCTTAATGAACGGCGTTGTAGGGCCTGTCTGCATTCTTGCATGCGCTGCGTTTGCACTGGGTTGAAGCAAACAGCAAGCACTACGAAGCAGGCGGATATGTATGTATTCTCTTTCTTTCTTTCAGGTTAGGAGCGACCCATGACCGATACTGATTGTTGTGTCTGCCACGTTACAGCCCTTCAATCCGCTGAAGTTCTCAGAGGTGGAGTGACAAGAACGCTAGGGTAGCTCGTTCGAGTTCTGTGTAGACAGAGAGCGTCTTCGTTACATGTGCAAATGCAAAGGTTCGTTTGTTGTCGACAGCGACAGCATTGCCGAAGAGCGTGTCGGCAATTTGAGTCGTGCGGGGGACTCGCTATCTACCCCGCATTTATAGCGAGAACAGGTACGAGGCTGTCCAAAACGTTTCCGGTAGCCTGATGAGATCTGCTGGCAACAACACCCGCTTCGGTGGCGCAATGCGTTTGGGGCATGAGGGCTTATCGTCCGTCCACTTCGTTGATTAACGCAAATCGACTTCGGTGAAGACAGGCGGCACCGGGTCGACAAGGTCATGTATCTACTGACCTTATTCAGTTGTTAAGTCTCAAGACCTCGAAGTGTGCGTGGTAACCGGAGAGTGCTGCATCAGCCACAGCATCCCGAAAGGGGGTCAATTTGGAACTCCGCTGTTACAGATGGCGTTATATAAACAAGACACCGCCTGGAAAATTTGACCCCACTTTTCACTTTCGCCCTTGTTAGACGGTCAGTCCCGCCCTCCCGCCGCCGCCGCCGCCCCCGACGTCGTGCTCGTTGTTCTGAACAGCACTGACGATTGATTTGATCCTTCAGGCTTCGGCCTTTTAGACCGCTTTAAAGTGTCACTTTGTTTCTTGTCTTTGCAGCAAGCTTTACAGACGACATAGACTAAAGTACCTCGTCTACCCTATCTTCCTCTAAAGGTGCGTGGCCGTCATCGAATTTTTTGTCGACAACGTGGTTACTGACATGCGTTTCTCGCCTGGCGATTATCATCCATCGATTTTCAGATACTCGAAATGCCCGCTGCGACGTCTGTTGCCACTCCTGCTTCCATACCTTCTCCCACTGACCTCAAAGCCGCCATGGCCTCCGACAGCAAAATCGACGTTGCCTCCCTTTTTGTCTCCGACAAGGCCGCTCGCGATGCTGCGGCAGCCTCGCTCGTTGCGCTTGCCCAAAAAGAAGGCCCCTCGGCTTTTGTCTCCACCGGCTTCAACGCTGCAGCCATCAAGGCTCTCGCCGACAAAAAGAGCCCTGCCGCTCGTGAGGGAGCGGCGAGCGCTGTTCTTGCCGTCGTGTCTCAGGGTGCAGTCAAGGCTCTCGAACCGACCTTCGTCGACTCGGGCCTCTACGCTGCGCTCATCGAGGCTTTCGCTGACAAGATGCCTGCCGTCCGGACGGTGGCCGTCGATGCGGTGAAGTCATACGTCGCTTCTGTGAACCCCTGGGCGTGCGAGCTCGTACTGCCTGCCCTTCTCCACGAGATCAAAACCGCCGGCAAGTGGCAGATCAAGACCGGCTCGCTGATCGTTCTCAACCAGCTCGTCGTCAGCGCCCCGACCCAGACTGCCAAGCTCATGCCAGAAATCGTCCCTGTCCTCTCCGATGCGATCTGGGACACGAAGGCCGACGTGAAGAAGGCTGCTCGCGATTCGCTTACTAAGGCTACTGCATTGGTTTCCAACAAGGACATCGAACGCTTTATTCCGGCCCTTATATCTGCTTTAATCAACCCGGTTGAGGAGGTGCCCAGCACCATTCAGCTCCTCTCCTCCACTACATTCGTTTCCGAAGTAGACTCCCCTACTCTCTCTCTTATGGTTCCTCTTCTTTCTCGAGGTCTCTCTGAGAAGCTCACTGCTACGAAGCGCAAGGTCGCTGTGTAAGCCCCGTATTCCTCGTATTCCCCTATTTGTCAAGACTAACCTTATTCTATATTAGCATCGTTGACAACATGGCCAAACTCGTCGACTCTGCCACGACCGTCAGGCCTTTCCTCCCGAAACTCCTTCCGGGACTTATCAAAATTAAGGACACTATCGGTGACCCAGAGGCTCGTGGAGTCGTTGAGAAAGCGATTAACACACTTCGTCAGGTCGGTGAGGTCCCGACGGGCGATGGAACGAATTTGCCGCCACTCAAGAAAGCGGAGTCGGCTACTCTATCGGGCTCCCTTATCGCTGTCTACAAGAAGGCTGGTGCGTCGCCCGTCCCGTCTGCTTCCGATGTCGTTGTCAAGTACGTCGGTAGCCTTGCTGCGGCTCTTGTCAACCTCAAGGAGTTTGACAACGGCGAATGGCAGTCACTTTCCCCGTACCTCGCGTTCGTTACGTCATCCCCCGAGCCCGCAAACATTGCTGCAGAGTTCATGGTTCGCTCGTCGACTGAAGAAAACGAGGTGGAAGATGCTGATGAAGAGGAGGAAGAGGGTGAGGACCTTTGCGATTGCACATTCTCCCTTGCGTACGGTGCGAAGATTCTGCTCAACACCGCAACGCTTCGCCTTAAGCGTGGCCACCGCTACGGTCTTTGCGGTAAGAACGGTACCGGCAAGTCGACACTCATGCGCGCGATCACGAATGGCCAAGTCGAGGGCTTCCCGTCTCCTGACGAGGTCCGCACATTCTACGTGGAGCACGATATCGATGGCAGCGAGGCCGACACGTCCGTTCTTCAATTCATTCGTTCGGACAAGCGTATTCAGGCGGACGAGACTGAGGTCATTGAGACTCTTGCTTCCGTCGGCTTTTCAGACGAGAGGCAGGCGCATGCAATTGGCAGCCTGTCTGGTGGTTGGAAGATGAAGCTCGCGCTTGCCCGTGCGATGCTTTTCAAGGCCGACATTCTCCTGCTCGATGAGCCGACTAACCATCTCGACGTCATCAACGTCGCGTGGCTCGAGGCCTACCTTACCGGTCTCAAGACCTGCACGTCCATCATCGTTTCGCACGACTCCAGCTTCCTTAACAACACGATCACTGATGTCCTTCACCTGAACCGCTTCAAGCTGAGGCGCTACAGGGGCAACCTTGAGGCGTTCGTCAAGGTTGTGCCAGAGGCCAAGTCATACTATACGCTCGAGGCGGCCGAGGACTACAGGTTCAAGCTCCCCGACCCGCCTCTTCTTGAGGGTGTCAAGACGAAGGAGAAGTCTCTCCTCAAGATGCGCAAGGTCGGTTTCCAGTACCCCGGTACAGCCGTCCAACAGCTCCAGGAAATCACGCTCCAAGTTTCACTCTCGTCTCGTGTTGCCGTCCTTGGTCCTAACGGTTCCGGTAAGTCGACGCTCGTTAAGCTGCTTGTCGGCGACAGTGAGCCGAACAAGGGTGGTGAGATCTGGAAGCACCCGAATCTGGTCATCGGTTACGTTGCGCAGCACGCCTTCCACCACATCGACAACCACCTTGACAAGACGCCGCTTGAGTACATGCTATGGCGTTACCAGACGGGTGAGGACTTGGAAGAGATGACGAAGGCGAACCGTCAGATCTCGGAGGAGGAGATGCAGAAGATGAAGGACGGCGCGCTGATCGTCATCGAGGGCCAGAAGCGTCTGATTGACGAGATCGTTGCGCGCAAAAAGCTCAAGCAGTCGTACGAGTATGAGGTCTCGTTCAAGGCCCTTTCGTCTTCGGAGAACATCTGGTTACCTCGTGACGACCTCATCAAACGTGGGTTCGAGAAGAAAGTCATCGAGATTGACACTCGCGAGGCGCAGCGCCTCGGTCTTCTCCGCCCGCTTGTTCGTCGCGAGATTGAGAAGCACTTTGCTGACTTCGGTCTCGAGGCCGAGTTCGTGTCGCACAACACGATGCGGGGTCTTTCCGGCGGTCAGAAGGTGAAGATCGTGCTCGGTGCTGCGACATGGCGCCGGCCGCACGTCATCTGCCTCGACGAGCCGACGAACTACCTCGACCGCGAGTCGCTCGCTGCGCTCATTGAGGCTCTCAAGGTGTTCGAGGGTGGTGTGCTCATTATCACGCACAACCGTGACTTCTCTGAGTCTATTTGCAAGGAGTATGTCTACTTTTCGTCTGTCATCTGATTATGACTAACTTGTCTTGCTTACTTCAGAGTCTGGGCGATGCGCGATGGCCGTCTCGAGGCGTCCGGTCACAACTGGGTAGAGGGCCAGGGCTCCGGTGCTCGTATCGACAAGGACAAGGGCGAGGACGAGGACCAGTACGACGCGATGGGGAACAAGATCGAGGTCAAGAAGCAGAAGAAGATCACGTCGGCGGACGCACGCAAGCTCAAGAAGGAGCGGATGGCGCGCAAGAAGCGCGGCGAGGACGTCGACGATCTCGACGACCTGTAAGTCGGTCATCTATCGCGCGGGCGCGAGCTCGCTGGGGATTGTTGTAGGAATGGTCGCCGTTGTTCATCGTGTTCTATTTCTTGTGCCTTTAATATCTCTACGTGTATATGCGTGTTCTTGGAGCCCGCTGTACTGTCTACATTTGACATTAATACTATCGCACCTCGGACTAGGGGGATTCTGTTTTGTTTCTTCAAACTTCGGTAATCTTAAATATCAATGAGGATGACTCCGGAGAATGCCGATCCGGGCTGAAACCATTTTTCCTTTTCCTTGACTGTACATATACCATGTCTGCCAATACTTTGTCTCCCGATTATTCCTCTAACATCTATTTAGCCGTGTCTGTCAAATCTTCGTCCGTCTATTCGAGCACGCCGATCTCACTCGGCCCCTATCCCTTCGTATCAGACGTGGGAGTCGTGGGCGAGCTGCCTAACGTGAAGCTCCTCAGCATCCCCAAGGACGAGTGGCAAGGCACCGGGGAGGATATCCTCGATGTATTGAGAAGCGACAAAGAGAATGTGCTTCGCGTGGACGTCCAGAAGCCGAGAGTGAGGACGAAGCGCGGGGATCCTGGACGCGATGAGGGCGATCCGGGTCATGACGAGCTCTGATCATGATGACTCGAGCTACGGGAGACGCAGCGAGCGGTAGGTACTTTTTTGCTTCTGATGAATGCCGGTAGGCTTCCGTGCATGTCTGAAGTTGATGGAGTGCTCTCTTTTGCAGATCTGACGTACGTGCATTGGTGCGCAATTTGGTCGATCTTCTGAAACAAACTCGCTGTATATATGCGGACCCCAACTTGCAACGTCTGTGGTTCTCCTTGTCGTAACCGAGTGTGGAGGTCCCGATCTGTAATGCTCAGAGTAAGGCTGAAGCAGACCTGATGTGTTCGTGAAGTGGCCTACCTCCAGCGAAACGCTTCGCCCGAGCTAGTCAAATTTACCCTCGCGAATAAGTTGCGGATCATCGTCGACAACAAGCACGGCATCCATGACACAACTCGGAGCGGGTGTCCTTGCACTGTAGCTGAAGACTTCCTAGGTATCAGTCACTCCGCCTGATGAACAAACTTTGCAAAAAGACAATATAAACGCATAGATACCGCTAGAAACTTCAAAGTATGGACCGACAAGAGTACTTTTCAACAGTTGTCAGGTTTCCCAGTGAACGCGGATATGCTACTTCTAAGGCTCCTGCTCTCGACAAAGCATTTATATTGTTAATTCTTTGTTAGGATCTGTGACTGGGCAGATCGTCTGGAAGCACGATGACCAGAAGAGTTGCAAAATAATCAAATAAGCACCCAAATGCTCGCGAGCATCCGCACATTGACGCCCGCGTTTAACCCCAATCCCGAGTATTGGATTTTCTGTGTAGTCACAAGTTGATTTTATTTACATGTACACAAAGTCAACATCGAAGTCTAGCAATACAATACCAATATTCCTGCTCTCGGTATGCGTGAAGTATTCTGTTAGCAAAGGAAGATCGATCTGTCCATGAATCATGCGAGAAAGAAGAAAGAGAGGGATGTGTCGAGAAAATAGCTTATTCCGTGAGATATGGATATCTAATGATGGACAGAAAATGGGGGGTATGTATGGAAAAAGAAAAAGTATGATAGATAACTTGACCTCAATAGATAGCTCGATTTTAGGTCACTGGAATGCACGAAGAAAGGCGTCAGCGTCGCTGGATCATAGAGTCCCGTGCCGCCCGACGCTCGACGTCGCGTGCTCGGCGGGTCGCGCTGGTGATCGCCTTCCTCCATACCGCGCAGTCTTTCGGCGAGTTCGTTTTGAAGGCCATGGCCTCGCCGCCGCGAGGGTAGGCGAAGACCAGTTGGAAGCCAAGCTCGTCTGAGAAACTGGGCGTGAGATCCGAAATCCGTCATTGGCAAACCAGAGCCGCATACCTTTTCCGGGAAGCTCCTTGGCTTCGACTTGATTGAGCTGAATAGGCTAGGTCACGACGGAAGGCATTGAGCGTCCGTTCAAGCTGTCGTTGACCCTCCCGTCAAAGAAACTTACCATTTTATACAGACGGCTGACTCTATCGTCCGTCAGGATGAGCATGTCGTTGCACAAGAACGCACGGAGTTTCCGCCCGCTTTTGTACTTCATCAACGAGCCCTCTTTCAGCAGCTTTCGCGGGCCCATGTAGCCTGTGCTCTTGGCGAGATCAAGCCGGCTGCGTCCACATAGCCGTCAGAGCGACGAAACATCGAAGAGTACAGAAGGTACCCACCCTTGTCCAACATAAAGATTCCTAGAGACGGCTTCGAGTCGTGCTCGGCCCTCCTGCTCGCGGATAGCCTCGTTGATGTAGTTCAGGACACGTTCGACAGAGGCGAGCGCCGAGTTGATCTGCTTTCGGTCTGCCTCGACCTCAGAGTGGTTGAGGATCTAGATGAAAAAATGCTGAATGTAGATAAACACCAACTAAGGGCTAGCTTCGCACCTGCTTCATGAGAAGCGGATACCGAGTGATACGTTGCACTAGATAATGGTCGAATTCAGAATGACAGAATGCTGAACATAGAATTTCGTACTCGGTGCGAGTAGGTAACTCGAGAGGTCCAGATTTCGAACGCTTGGATCTTCGCGAAGCCGCTGCGCATTTTATCAGATCAGTTTCAACAAAGTTACCGGACAGCGAACAGACCTGGAGGTGTGCTGCGACCTCCGGTCTCCTTTCACGGATAGACTGAAGAATTTTGATGGCATTGGCCTGATTGATACAATAATCCTGAAAGGAATGAGGTGTGAGTTAGACCGAAGACCTACTACAAAATAGTTCACTTACCGCATAGACGCCCATGCTGACCATATGTCTGTCTAGCAGATCGCCGATACTGTCAATGTACAAGCGGCATTCCTTCTGGCGCTCCTCGAGTGAGCTCAAGAAAGTCTATATTGCGGTGAGTCTATGAAATTGAGCAAATGCAGAGAACCCAACATACAGTGTTAACGAGAAGTAGGTCTTCGATGTTCGCGAATACGACCGTGACTTCCTTTTCGTCTAGCAGGGATAGCATGCTCCCGTAGAATACCTGATCGCGAGAACGCACATCAGGACAACGTTCCATCTCCAAGCAGGCGCGCTTACTTCTACTATGAGTTGTAGGTCCCGCACGTAGGCAGCCTCCGTATTGATCACTTCGAAGATGGCCTGTTATCCGTAGTTTAGAAAGGGTGATTAGGATAGCCACTTTGAAACTTACTTCCTGACGTTTTCGCTCTAGGGGTGGGATTCCCTCGAGGGCGTCTCTTCCGAGCAGGCTCGCCCATGACTGTTCGCATTTGGTTAATAAGAACATCTGGTCGGAGAAGTCGATTCCGAGTACGCTTAAGGACTTACCGAGCCGAAAGCGGGGCTGCCTTCGCGCGCCGGGGCGTCCATAGAGCTGCCCGTGTTCATTATAGGGCTCGATATTTGTAAGCGCGGCCTCTCTGGTTCATGCACGGGTGTCTTGCTTCGCGAGAGGAAGTTGAAAATGTTTGAGTGGCTCCGGCCCTCGCCCTCCTTTGACGGTGCCCCTTCCTTTGACGGTACACTTTCCTTTGACGGTGTCGCCGAAAGCGACGGCGGTAGGCCTGGCGACGGGGGCCCGGTGTCGATAGACGACATGGACAGCCGGTAGTTCTTCGAGTGGCGGTACGCCTCGTAACGCTCGAACGCGTCGTCGACGTGCAGCACCGAGCTGCGCGCCCCGGGCGCGTCCCGCTCAAAGGACACAGACTCTGCGAGCGAGGCACGGTTCGGCGTCTGCGGAGGCGTGCGCCGCCGGCGCGTGGACCTCCGGCGCGCGGGCCGGGGTGGGGGCGGCGCGTCGTCCGCGTCGTCCGCGTCCACTTTCTTTGCCAGGAGGCCCGCCGCCTCTAGCACGCGTTGGCGCTCGAGCTCGCGCGCCTGGTGTTCTCGCCTCTTGTCGTCTTCGTCGCGCGCGGGACCAGACTGTATCACGTCTTCCGTTTGCGACTCGGAGTCGGATTCAAAGGAATGATACTCTTCGCCGCTTGAGCCATCGTCGTCTGAACTGTCGTGCAGATCGATAGGCATGCGCATGCGTGAAGGTGAGTCGGAGTCTATCCGCCGGCGGACTGGAGTTGATGGTATTGCCGATGCCGTCGTGTTCTCTGGCGCACCTTCTTTACTATCTAGAGATCTAGGGCCGCCTCCACCTTTACGTGCAATTCAAAAAAAAGCATGGTAGATTGATTATAGATTTCATCATTGTGTGGTGTGTTCATATACATGCAAAAAAGAACGCAGAAGAAAGACTTTAGTCTATTGCCACCGTCATAAGCAGAAAAGGAAGGACTCAAGAAAAATAGTATTGAGTCTAAAAATAACGTGACGACACTAACCCTCAATGACTTCCAGGTAAGACGCGGGCACGATGAATATAACCCCTCCTTGCTCTGTTTTCCACCAATCTGCTTCGCTGCGGTCGACAATAGGAATTACATCGCCTTCGACGAACGGAAGCTCGTCGGCATTTCCGCCGGAATACGAATAGAGAGCTTTTGCTTTGACTGCGGAAACAAACATTTCAGTAAGGAAGATAAGCAGTAAGATGATGATGGTACCATTTTCCAACTCCTGCACATACGTGCTCGGGAAGAAGCCAGACTTCCCGTCCCTCGCCGTCACACCATACCACCAAGCGCCACCAGATTTCGACGGGTTGGCTGTAAGGATGACGTTTTCTGCAAAAGCTACAAGAACAAGTTGAGACTCCAGAACGCTAGGCGGCAAGCATCTGAATAAAAAAACTCACAAAGATCCTCCGGCCTTTGCCCTTCATACGCATATAACGTGCGAACTCGGTATTCTAGACGAAAAGGAGTTTAGACCCGTTCCACAAATTTGAATTAGAGGAAACGCCGTTGATTACCTTTAAACTTATCGACGTCCTCCAGTGGATCGGCCGACTCCTCTGCCGGCGCTTCCTCGACATGGATGTCAGGAACAGCGGATCGCACCGGCTCCTCCTCTTCCCTCTCTTCAATCGTGGCCGGGAGAGGCGAGACGGCGCCCTGGTCCGCCGCCAGACCAGCATACCAGTCCACAGACTGCCTATAGTTCGAGCGGCTGTCCGTCTCTTCGGGCGCATGGCTCAGGGGCACGGGCTCGGGCCTTGGCGCGGGCGGGGACGCAGGCCTCGGCGCTGCGTTGATATGCGGCGGAGGTGCAGTATCGCCGAGCACCTGCCCCGCGACGGGCGCGGAGCTGCGGTCGTTCGTCACCGTCTTTTTCAGCCGCGCGCCAGCGGTGATCGAGCTCAGCAGCGCGCTGCGGCCGGCCGCGGGGGCAACAACCGGGGCAGCGAACGGCGGGGGCGGGGCCATGGGCGCGGCCGGTGCTGGAGGCGGCGGTGGTGGGGAGAACGCCGTCGGCGTCACAGGTGCCGTTACGGATCCCTGCGGCATGGGAGGCGGCGCCGGCGGAGCGGGAGCCGGGCGTGCTGAGCGCGGGGCGGGCGTCTGCGGCTGTGAGACCGGGCCCGAGCTCGCGGCGGACTGTGGGCGTGCGATGGACCCGCCGAAAAGCTGCTCCGCGAGCTTGTTGCGCGCATTGCGCGACGACGTGATCTCGTCATCGCTGCTCTCGTCTGCCTCGAGCTCGTTCGCGTCGCCCCAGTCGTCGTCGTCCTCCGGCGGCGCGGTGTGGTACGCCGTCTTGACTGCCGGCGGGGCGGGGCTCTGCGAGGTTGGCGGCGCCGAAGCGGCAAGCGGCGGCTGGGGCGGCCTGAAGAAAGGATTAGTGCCCCCGGCGCCGCTGCTCGACGGTGTCGAGGGAGCTGCTGCTGCCACACTGCCCTGACCCATGAACTTGCTAAATGGATTCGTGCTGGCCTTTTCACTCGGCGTCGGTGCCGGTGGAGACTCCAGGCTCGGCGGAGCAAAGGCTGGTGGGGCCGGCGGAGCTGGGGGCGGAGGCGGGGCCGGCGGAGAGGCTGTCTGCATTTGCGCAATCTCAGGAGCGAGCGGCGTGCTCGGCGTCGAGTTCTGCTTCTCCGCCGCAGCGAGGAAGTCTTTTCGACGATTCTGGTACTCCTCCTCCGCACGCCGCGCCTCGGCTTCCTCCTCCTCGAGCTGGCGAAGGCGCGCCGCGCGTGCTTCGCGCTGCTTCATGAGCCGCTCCTCGCGCTCGCGCAGCATCTCCTCTTCGGGGTCGACTTCGGGCGCAGCTGGCGCTGGCGGAGCAGCGCGCACAGCGACTGGAGCCGGGGGAGCGGGCGGCGGCGGGGCTGGGGCCGGAGAAGAGACCGGTAAACGAGGTGCCTGCTGGCCTCTCTTCATTGGTGGCGGGGGAGCCGGCGCACGCTTATGCACAGGCGGGGGCGTAGGCCTCGCTGCAGCAGGTGCAGGAGCAGGCGTTGGAGCAGCAGGAGCAGCAGGGGCAGGCGTCACCGCTCGTCCTCCTTTCAGGGCACGCTCGCCCTCAAGCCTCTCCGACCTCGCCCGCTCGCGCTCCGCCGCGTCCTTCTCCGCCTGGAGCGCCTTCGCCTCCGCCTCCTTCTTCTCACGCGCGAGGCGGTCCTCTACCGTCGTGTCCACCGCAGGCGACCCGGCCGCCGCCGTGCCCTCGCCGCCGTCAACGGGAGCGGGGGTGACGACGCCGAGTGCGCGCATGCGCTCCTGCAGCCGGCGCTGGGCTTGCTCGCGGATGTACGCCGCGCGCTCCTCGCCGGACATGCTCTTGACGTTCGGCGCAGGCGATGCGGGCGGCCGCGGCGGCGCGGGGGCCGAAACGGTGATCGTCGATGCGGGTGCGGGTGGTGGAGGTGGCGGCGGCGAACGCGCTGCTGCAACTGCAGGCGGGCTACGCGGTCTGTCTCGACCATATTCCCTGTCCCTGCCATAATCCCGGCCGCGGTCGTAATCCCGAGCTCCGTCACGGGCTCCGTCTCTGTCCCTGTCCCTGTCGCGATCGAATGTGCCCCGCGTGTACCCGCCTTCATCGCGGTCGCGGTCGCGGTCTCGGTCTCTGTCATAGCCATAGTCGCGATCGCGATCGCGGTCGTACCCTCGGTCATCGTACCGGCCGAAGCGCTCGTTGCGCCTGTCCCTATCGCGGTTCCACTCGCGCTTTTCACGCTCACGGCGGCGCTCGCGCTCCTCCTGCTTCTTCTGCACGTCGGGGATGCGCTCGTGCATAAGATGCAGCAGGTCACGCTCCAGCTTGCGGCGTTCCTCGTCTTTCGCGGTGCTGCGCGGGCCGCGCGCGACGTACTCGAGGTCCTCCTGGATGCGCTTCACGCGGTAGCGCAGATCATCCATCTCGCGCTCGAGCTCCTCGTCCTCGCGCGTCCGGCCCGCACCCTCCGCCGCGCTGCGCTCGAGCAGCTCGGCCGAGTGTTCGAGCTGGCGGCGCATGCTCTCGAGGTCCTCGCCGGGCGACTCCGTCCCCGTGCGCACGTTCCGCCTGTCAATGTGCCGAGCCCGGCTCTGGTAGTACGCGCCCGGCTCACCATCTTCCGTGTGTTTGTATACCGTCGCGTCTTTGCGCCCGCCCGCGCCAGGCGCCGCGGAATCGTTAAACGAACGCACCTTTCCACGGGAAATGGCGTCGCTGCTCGCCGAACTTGAGCGCGACGTGTCGTTCTTGAGGATATCCTTGAGAAAATTTACGGACGTGTCCAGATCGCGGGAGGACGGGGGCACGAGCTCCGGTGGGAGCACATCGGGAACATTTGTCCCATTAAGTCCTATGACAAATGAGATCAGAGGAAGCCCCGGTATATAATGAACGCACTTACTGCGATAAATGAGACCCATCGCGACGTGAAATTCCGCGAGATTGAGCTTGCCTCTGTTGTCAGCATCGGCGAGGGCCCTGCCAGCACGAGTAATTAAAACAACGCAAGACAAAGACTAAAAGCGAAAACGCACGCACCAGATCTTCGCAAGCTCGTTCTTATCCAGACCACTCTGGCCAAACACCTCAAGGGCCATCTGTCCACTGATGAACCCGGTGCCCTGCGCATCCCACGCACGGAATATCTGGTCGTAGTTCTTCTTCTCTGCCTTGGTGAGCGTCCACGCGACGCGCGGTTGGGAAGGCGCTTCCTGGTTGTATTGCTGGATAGACTGTTGAAGGGACGTGCCCTGCTGTCCGCCCGGCGCGCCTGCGAACTGAGGCACGCCGCCCGCGTACGGCATGGCGGGGTTGGCGGGCATAAATGTGCTCGACATCATCTGCAGCCGCGGATCGATGTAGCCGGTCATTTGCGGGACGAGGGGCGACGCTCCACCAGCGCCAGGGAAGCCGGTCATTTGGGGCGCGAGGCCCGAGCCGCCGCCCCCGAACGCTGGCGATGGGTTCAAGAATCCCCGCTGAGGAGGCGGGGGCGGAGCACGGAGCTGCTGCTGTTGTTGAGGCGGCTGCTGGCCTCCGAGAAAGCCGCTAGCACCGCCGCCAAAGTTGCCAGGTAAAGGCGGGACTGGCGGGATCTGCTGCTGCTGAAAACCTCCTCCTCCCGGCTGAAATACAGTCTGCTGCGGTTGGAGACCGCCCATCCCTGGAAAACCCGTCTGTTGTGGCTGCTGGAAGGGCGGACGCTGGGCGGGGAAGCCTGTCGGCTGCGGTGCGATACCTCCTCCAAACCCTGGCTGAAATTGGCCCGGATTTCCAGGAAAACCGGTCTGCATAGGATACTGGAAACCAGGCTGGCCAGTGCCCCATTGCTGGGCCATTTTTTGGTGACAAGTCAAGAAGAAAAGAAAGAAAGAGAGAGCAGGTTGTCGTCGGTCGATGAAAGGAGGAGCGGGTCGTGCCATCATACCATGCTTCAGCGTGAGAAATTATTCTGTGACATGCGACAATAAGTATTTGGTTTATAAAAATGTTTTATTTTCAGCATTTTCTGGATTTTTGGTTCTTGTTCTGAGAAACAACTCTCTTTTTTAATCGAATCTGCTTGTTTTAGCATTTTCCTAGATAAAATGCTCAAAGAAATATGTCACCAAATGTGATCCGCCTGTTCTAGAATAAATACCTGGGCTTGTCATACAGTCAAACATTATTACTTGTATGGATACTATAAAAGGCGATAGAAGCTCCCACTTATGATCGCGAGCAGCGATGTTTTTTATGGTTTCGAAAATCGTCCAGATGAGTCTGAGATTTTTGGTTACTGGAAGTCGTCCATTATTTGGATTACCACATCGTTACTAGCCCGCCGCTCTTCTCAAGCTGCGTTCTATACATGCATTTGGAGGCCTGTGCCAACATGATATCTGGCACGCATGGAAACCCGATACCCCAAGGTACGTATCAGAGTTTATTACCGCCATTCATGTCTCTATCATTAAAAAGACCCTAAAGTTACATGATGTGCAAACCCGAGAAATAATAAGCAAAAGTATGCGGTTCACGTCTACATGAGAACTTTGCGAACAAGCAGGGTATTGTATACAACAATGCAATAGTGAATAAAATGAGCGAACAACACAAGGCGTCGAGAGAACAGGTGCAAACAGTGGTCGGAACTGTGGCTGTGATGTACGATAGTGTGGCATGTAAGATATTTCAGGTATGTGCGGGGAATAAATGAGGGACGGAAAATGACGTGAAGGCACTGGGAGAAGAAAGGAGAATTGCGTATATACCGATGCGCGGTTTCTATTTCGACACGGAAGGGATCGAGAACACAAGCGGAAGAAAACCAGCAGTGAATGGGAGATGAAAATATATAGACCCGAAGAGAGGAGAGGTTAGACGGGGAACCTGGGAAAGAAGAAAAGAGAAAAGGGGAGATGAAGGTTAAGAGGAGTTAGACGTAGGGAAGAGGGGAAAGTGATCAGGAAGACGGGGGAGGCGAGGCGCTAGAGCGGCTCCAGTTCCTGGCTCGCCACGCTGTCTATGTGCTCCTCATCGAGTAGCATGCCGTCCCTCCCCGCATCCTCCTCGTTCTCCGCGCCGCGCCTAGCTGCGCACAATGGAGGTGCGGGCGCGCCCTCCTCGCGCAACCACAGCTCGTCCCACAGCTCGACCATTCGAGCGCGCCGTACCGGGTTGCGCTCGAGCAGGCGACGTACAACACGCTTAAGACCGGGGGACGCGAGGCGCCGAGCCGTTGCCGCGGGAGACCCCTTTTCCTCGACCTCATCAGCGGCATCGTCCTCATCGTCGTCCACAAACTCGTCCGGCCAGTAGTACTCGCATTGCGCGATGCGCATAAGCATGTCTCTTCTCCTATTTCCGACGCGCCTGTGCACACTGCCCGCGCTGCGATCGCTTTTTACACTTCCCGTGCGCGAGGGCGCGGTGCTGAGAGGGAGAGGCGGCGGTACGTCAAAGGGGAGTTGTCGCGTTGCGAGTGCGTAGAGCACGACGCCGCACGCCCATGCATCCGTTTGACGACCGTCATAGTGGCCTCTTGGTTCGCCATTAGCGGGGGTGTCGGATTCGCTAGAAGTAGCACTGGCTCCGAGGACGAGCTCCGGTGCTGCATATGACTCAGAGCCACAGCGAGTGGAGAGGAGCGGAGACGAAGGATCGATGAAGCGACTCAGGCCGAAGTCTGTGAGTTTGATGAGAGGGGTATGCAAAGGCGGAAGCGGTTCGTCTGTAGCGAATATATTCCGTGTGAGAATGATGTCTGTCAAAATCAGAAAGTCAGAAAGGATCAAAAATTGAGTATAATTGCCAAACACATACTCTCAAGTTTGATATCCCTATGTACAAGTGCGACGCCATGCATCCATCCGACGGCACGACATAGTTCGCCCCATATGCGTCGTACCGATGCTTCGCTCGCGCGGATGTACTGCACATCGCAGTTGACGAGGTCGAAAAGCTCTCCACCGCCGACATACTCGAGCATGAGACAGTGGTGCATGTGCGTCGTGAATGAATGGAGATATGACACGATGGAAGGGTGCGCGATATGCTGCAAAGCGAGTAAATATCCCAGTTCAAGTTCGCACTAAGACCATATGATAGGATGAAATATAAAAGACATACCCGCAGGACCTCAACCTCACGCACGAAGCTAATACGTGTACGATCATTCGCGTCACATAGGGCGCGATTCATCATCTTCACCGCGACAAGTCTCCCTTTCGAGTCGTTTACGAGAAAGGAAGCGTCAGCCGCCGCGCTCGCACCCTCGCCATCCTGCTCGTCTAGTAGTTTCCGCGAGAAACCACTCCCAGCAGTCACTGGCGGAGTAGGTCTGAGTCCATGCAAGCGCGCATCCCTCCCCTTTTTTGCCCAGCTCGAGCTCTTGCGACGCAGGCCTGGGCGCGACGATTTCGCATCGCCGCTAGCCGGAAACGTCGGCGACGCCAATGTGCCGCCGTCATCTGCCGCGAGCCAAACACTGCTGAACGCGCCTTCACCGAGCACGCGCACGAGTGTCACAGCTGCGTGGCCTGACGTCAGTCGAGTTCCGGCGCTCAATGCGGGCGGGCTAGAGATTGTCTCTTCAAATCCAGAGTCGCTACTCCCCCGTGTCGCGCTTATGATATTCCCCTCCCGTTTAATTGCATTATCATGATGCGGGTTGGGAAGACGAAGGTATTCCATAGGAGGAGGCGACGTCATGAACGACGAAACATTGCGCTTTGTGTCCGTTGGACTGCTTGACAAAGGAGGCGACGGAGATCGCGAATTCTCCGCATCCTCGGTTAGCTGCAAGAACTCGCGTTTAAAAGATGTCTCCCAATCCGATCCTGCTTTCCTATGTTTTGACAACTCTTCCTCTCCCTCTTCGAGCGTGGGATCTGTGGCATATCGCGAAGGGAAGAACCGAGATAGGGGTGGGAGACGCGGTGGGGAAGGTTCCCGGGAACTGGCCGAGGACTTCATGCTTGGTGGCGGGGTGGGGCGCTGACCCAAAGCACCCATAGCAAAAAAGTCGGCCGTGGCAGAACGCGAGGGGACGGTTGGCTTCCGCTGATATGTTACATCTGCCGCGAGTGTCGCGCTGCGCAATGGTGCGGCCGGCGGAGCGGGCGTCGGCGGGCCGGCAGCGGCGAAAGGTGAGCTGAAGAACGCAGCGGTTTTGCTACTGCTGCTGCCGTTCGGCGAGTGTGAGGGTGAGAGGAGCAGACCGTCATCTGCCGAGTACGAGGTGCCAGCAGATGAGGGAGAGCATATACTGAGCGACTTCGGGCTCAGATCTGGCGAGACGCTGTTTGATGCGGTGGAGAAACGGCCGTGCGGGACGGGAGTCGGAAGACGTGTCCAGGCGAGCATAAGGTGCTCACTGTCGTGATCGATGTGGACGTTGTCGATGTGGTCGTCGTCGTTGTCGAGCTGGGGATGAGCGACGCAGTGCATACTATTATATACTGTCGCGGATGGGTGCTTCTCCACTTCCGCGCGGACCTACGGATGACCACTGCTGTGGAGAAACCCTGCCAACGTGTCTCGGCTGCTAGAGACCATCCATCTGCAACATATGAGTGTCTACTCGACATGTATGACGATGAGCGCATACGCGTACCATAAAGACAGCGACGGACGACGTGGGGGGCGAACAGAAGTTGCTTGACAAACGGAATACGGTCTTCAGCAATTTTCCTCTTCCGGCTGCAGGCGTGAGAAAGATGACACACGTTCATCATTTTCCGTCTTCCGAGGCTCTTCGCAAAGTATCAAATCAAAATCGAGAATTCTGGAGGTGGTATCGTCGGAAATCTCCGACAGGTGGGAATAGTTCCAGTAACCAATCAATTTAAAATAAATGCGGAACGGAACTTAGTTCTTATTCAAAGCACAACTATTTATAAAAATCCGGTTTGACTCCAGGAATTTATTAAAGGAGGGTAAGCAAGATTGGGACAACTTGGGTAGTAATCAAACGTAAATTGGGGATCAGCGCCGGGCAACGAATAGACGTAGATGATAACACAAAGTGGAAACTATCCGGGGAATCCAGATTCCTCAAAGGTGTGTCGTCGATCTGTCGATTCCCGTTAACTCATATGCAGCCACAAACGTTTTGGGAGAAGACATGAAAAGTAACAACGAAAAGACAGAGGAGATGAGTCTACACTGCACACATATAATACAGTCGTGGATCGGTCCTTGAGACGCCACGTCTTGATCGCGCACCCTGACCGCCCTTGTTCGATTTCTCCATGAGAAAAAATATGATGGTTTTCCTTGTTCACTCAGCAACATTTACAGGGTTTCCGGAAAACCTTGTCAGTACTCACTTTTTTTCTCAACTTTTGTACCGTAGCCCCATTTGGTAGTAATTACTCAAAATGGTAGTAATTACTCAAAATGGTAGTAATTTCTTAATCCGGTTGCAGGCATACGCGGGTGATCGGCGCGCGGTCAAACGCGACGTTGCCATTGCACTTTCAGTCTCTCCAATCTTTCAAGGAGTCAAATACTTCCCAAATGTCATCGGAAACATGGAAATTATCATATATTTGTATGCCGCACTTTTATGTCTTCGCTGATCTTTCAGAGGGCCATGAGCACATGTATTACTGAAGTCTTTCGCACCTCGGACTTGTTGTGACCAACGCGTCGATCACTCGCGTATGGCTGCAACCGGATTAAGAAATTACTACCATTTTGAGTAATTACTACCATTTTGAGTAATTACTACCAAATGGGGCTACAGTACAAAAGTTGAGAAAAAAAGTGAGTACTGACAAGGTTTTCCGGAAACCCTGTAAGCAAAATTTTAGGGTAATCATTCTTTGAGACACCACGTTTTTCACGGTCAATTTCAATGTCTTTCCTGGTATTACGCATCAAATACAGAGAAAATTCTTCGCTAGAGAGCACTATTGCGTCTCTCAAAAGACGGAAAAAATGAACCAGTTCGGCGAGTTCGAAAGGACCGTTTACGCACCAGCGTCACGTGACCGGGTTTGGGCCGCGCGCTCGGCCTACGCTCCGACTCGGACACGAGCTCGAGCGCAACCAATACAAGCTTACTGACTGCCAGTCTTGTGGAAGAGCAATTCGACGGCTTTTCAATTTTATAAACGGACTCCGATCCTCCCGCTCCGTTTGCATTCGCATCGTGCATCGCGTCTGCATCCACGCCTCCGACCTCAAATTTTGCAAAGAAGCACCTGCTTTTCAAGGGATATTCTCATGGCCACGAGATGCTTACAAGCAACCTTCCAGCTCGGTGCGGCAGATCGCAAGCAGGCAAAGGCAAAGAGGAGGTTACGGGAGGGGCAGGTGAAGAGGAGGAGCGCAGTCAACCCTTCTATCGCAATCTAACACTTGGCTGGTCTTCTGGCGAGGAGTACTAATTGGTATGGAAGGAAGTCCCATTGGAGTATGGACTAATATCGCGGGGTAATTCTGTCAATCTTCCAATGTCTTAGTGTATCCAGACAATCAACACGTCCTCGTAGCTCTGTCGACGTTCCAGGCACATTCGATGGACTTTGCAGCCTGCGCCCTTCATTTACTGTCTTCCCTTGTGGGGTCCTGTTGCAAGCTTGGACTCCGTACCAGGTATACTTGGTCCGATGACAAATTCGCATCGGCCGTCAAGGCATTTCGAAGGCCACGATTGACCTCAAGCCATATACCAGGGATCCTATTCTTTCAGGAAATGCTGCAAGTCATCCAATTTTGCTTCGTAAGCACTTTGCTGAATATATTTCCTGACAGCAATGGGCATGGCTCCCCTTCTGTATGTCTGCATCTGTGCTGCCTCTGCTTTTTCCTCCCGTGCACCGCACCAGACGTCGGGATCATTATGGCCCAGTTCAAATGTCTGCCCGCCGTTTCCTCTCCAGTCAACAAACAGCCGCATGCTCTCTGCACGTGAAGAGGATGCCATCTTGTGTGCGTACGCCACTGCCATCGTTCTCGAGTGCGCTCAGTCTGCCACGCTGAGCAAAGACACAGACCATGGCGGACATGAGAAAATGAGATACAGAGCGTGTGCCTCTTAGTCGGTGCCCGGAATCGCCTGCTGAAAAGGACCGTGAGGCCGGAAAGATCAGTTAATGACCACAATGAGTGGGTTAGATGGCCTACTTGTGTTTCGTGGAGATAGGGTAGAACTGTAGATTGACTTGCGACTTCAGCATCACGCAGGGTTCTGAGATGGTGTAGTACCACATGGGACAACTCGCACTATAGCATTCGAATTATTAAAATTATAACTAGGCTACAGTCTCCGCCTAGCTTGAGCACGTTCATTACGAACCCTGGCCCAATATTTTGTTATCGCTGTACAATATTTCACTGTCTCTTCTGCCTTGCTACGCTCTTCTGAGCCATTTGGAAGGTATGTACGGATGTCTCGCAGATTGTCCCGAGCAACCTTTTCAATAGAGGTCTTTTGCTATCAATCAGAGGCCTAGTATCAATCCGAGGCTGCACTCGTGTCAATCAGACCTTGCTCGCTTAGCAGGCCCTGTGCCGGGCTTCGATATCTCGGCATATCCTAAAATAGGTTGCATTAATAATCATGGAGAGTTCGACGCCTCAGCGCACTGCACAGCGTAACACGATGTAACACCTACCATAAAAATTAGTCTTGCGCCACCAAAGTGTCCTCTAGGAGTTGCAAACACCAAATGAGGCATTTACTAGTCATTTAATCATCATGGTCATAATTCTAAGCTATTAATTAATGGAGGACAAGCAAAGGTGTATAAAATGTGCTATGTAAGCGATCGGCTCCGCTGAAAATAGAAATTCCGACTCGTTTTCTCCGTTTTAGGCAGCATCGATCGATTACCTCTGTAGATCGATCCGATGCGTGACAAGCTCGCTAGCTGTTGTTCCGAGTCGGCCATCTTCTCGGCCATGCATTAGTCACTGCTTCTCACGCCATTCGCTTATTTTCATTCCGAGGAACGTTCGTTTTCAATCCGAGCTAATCGCACCTCGGATTGAAAGCAAAAGACCTCTAATATCTGTAGCAATATCTACTTCACGTATTGCAAACATGTACCCTTCGTGAGCGGATAGGGAGTAGGCTTGCTCGTGTCTTCGCTTTAATTTGTTTTCATCATCTTGTGAAAGTTTAAATTCAATGGTGCTTGCGTCAAACTTCATGTTAAAGTTTCTGGTAGGTAGTTGTGTTTGTGCAGGGCAACTGATAGCACAGTGCATCTTATATACCAGCAAAACGTAATTTTACTTAAAATGGCTTATTTAACTTGTACAAGGCAAAGCATGCATCAGCAAAATGTAATTTTACTTTAAATGTCTTATTTGACTTGTTCAAGGTGTTTGACGGTCGTTACTGGACAAAATAGTGGACTTAGACTTGAGATAGTGATGATCATTGATGATCATCGATGATCACTAGTGATCACTAGTGATCACTGGTGAAAACCAAGTCTAAGAGCTATTCATCGATGATCACTAGTGATCACTAGTGATCGTCGATGAATGGGCACTTGGGTTTCATCGTTCACTAGTGATCACTAGTGATCATTAATGAATGGGGACTTGGGTTCATTGTTCATCAGTGATCATCAATGAACATTGTGTTTCGACTTGAGCGTTCACCAGTCATCGATGAACAGTGAAATTCTATCTATTCAAGTCTAATAAAAAGCCTCATAAATGAGCAATGATCGGTGAATGGACTTGACTGGCGTTCACCATTCACCGATGAGTGGTGAATGCCTCAAATCCGAGATCATCCGACAAAAAGACTATAATTTAATAATTAGTAGTAACACAGCCGCAAACTGTGATCGACGTTCTGCTTCGTCCTGTTACGCGATATCGGGCGGACACTCGCCCTCGTTCCCACGCTCTCGTCCAACCCAGCTCCTGAGGTTTCGAGACAATCTCCCCGTCTCGTCTGCACAGTCCATCATGTCCGGACGCAGCTTTGGAAGCAGGCGCTTAACGCTGCGCATGCGTCGACTACGACAGCCTAAGTTTGTCCGACACCTCGTCGCTCGTGAGCTTGGACGAATACAAGAACCGCAATAGCAGCGGCTCTTCGCTGTCTCTTTCGTTCGGATCGGCGGTGCACACCGAGCCGGAGGATGATAGCGTCCCTGTCAGCTCGAGGGACACCGGGTTACTTGTTTTTTAAGAAAAACGAAGACAGTCATGAACGGCGGGAGCTGGTCGACAGTGCAGGATTTCCACTCCTTGTCCGGATTGGAGTCTGAGTTTGACGCAAGCGCGTTCGATGGTACGTCCTTGTTGTTCAAATCTCTGTTTCGTTTTTTGTTTTGTTTTGTTCTAATATTAAGAAAAAAGCGTGGTACTCCGCGGATCCTTCTGCAGATTTCGAGCGGCTGAAGTTGTCCGAATCCTCCGAGTCCTTCGAGCGAAACACGCAATGGCTGCGCGACCAGACGTCGCGCGCTATCAACGGCATCATGACATCCGAGTTTGTCGTCTCCAATGGTTCCTCACTTGCGCTGAGCGGCGACAATCTGGATGCGCAGAGCCCGTTTGACGGCGACCTCGCACTCCAGCAGGACAATGGCCGTTACTATTACACGTACACCTCCGGGAGCTCGTCGTCTGCCGCGTCCGCGTCAGCTGCTCACGACGACGTCAGCATCGGCGAGCACGGCAGCCACCGCGTCGTGGACTGGCGCGATCCGAAACTACACTGGCTTGCGTCTCAGAAGACCCAGTCCAAGTCTGGCTCGTCCGACTATCCCTCCCCCTCCTCGTCGTCGAATCGCCAATCCGCGTCCTCGTCGACCTCCGACCCTCTTCCACGCACCGCAGACACCCCACCCGAGGTCCGACAGCTCGTGCCGCCCGCGTGCACGGACTGCTCCGCGTGCGGCGTTTTGCTCGACGCATTCCGCTACGTGTGCTCGACGTGCGGGGAGCGCACGCCGCGCCCGCGTGCGAGCGCCGGGGCGAACGGCCATGCGAACGGTTATGCGGACGGAAAGGGCAAGGCGCGCGCCGACGTCGTCGACGTGTCAATGTTCGACCCGCTCGCGTACCCGCCGCGCGCACACACGAACGGTAAGCCGTTCCCCGCGCGCCCGCGCCCGCTGCCCACGCTCCCCTCCGCACCCTCCGCGCCCTCCGCGTCGTCCGCGTCGTCGTCGTCGACGGTCGCGGGCGACGGCGGGTACGAGCTGTGCCCGGGCTGCTTTGAGACGGCCGGCGTGCTGCATGCGCTGGCGGGCGGCGCAGCGCCCGACGAGCCGACCTCCGCCTCGCCGGAGGATCAGCGCACGCTGAGCCAGCTGCGGCGCGCGGCGCCGAGGCAGAAAGGCCACTTCCGCCATGCGTACCTCGAGAAGCTTTGGAGCGCATCGGGGTGGAAAGACGTCGGTGCGTGACTCGTCTCTTTTTGATCTCGATATTAGCGGATGCTGAGTAGTCTGGATGGTGCAGAGCAAGACAATATAAGCGAGTGTACGATCTGCAACACCTCGCTGACGGCGCCACGCTACAAATGCGCATCGTGCAAGAACGTTGTACTCTGCCGCGCATGCTACAGGTCCGTGCCATGGCTTCGCATTATCTTCAGGAGAGGGAAATCCATCTAGTAGGCGCGGCCCCATAACCGAGGGTGACTGATAATCGGCTGAATACTGCTGCTCGAGAGGCACTGTCTTAGAGTGTCCCTTTTCATAAGCCTCAGACCATTTAGCAAGAAAGAGCTACTTGAGTCCTGTGCGCAAAATGTCGTATCGAGTTTTTTTGATAGCTCCAACGACGGCGGAATTGAAGAAACTTGCTCAAGTCAACACGTATCACAGGAAAACGGCGTTCTCATCTGAAATAGCTGAGGACAAAAGGTTGACAACACCTGAGCTTGACCGTCAAACCTGCATTGATCGAGCTGCTACGCAGCCTGAGGATACTGTTGATGACTGGATTTTACCTCCAGCAACTCTTGACGCGGCGAGCCAGCGGATTTCAGAAATGTACCAAAACATTATTTTCGCTGATGAAGAAGAGGAACAGAGTGGGTACGAGGGAGAAGAGAGCGGGTGGGATGACTCGCGGCTGAAAGGTGACGAAATCTCACATGCAAGTGTGTGCTCACCTCCATCCAGAACGTGCAAAATCGGCTTACTTCGTGTCCTTCAGTCGCGAAGGAGGGCACTCTGATTTCATGGCCCCCGACCAACCTTGAACATACGCGCTCGCAGATGTCCTTAGCTCGGACATAGGGCCTCTCCCGTGTCAATACCAGTACTCAATTTGAAACTCAGGAGAATTCTAAGTTTGAGTCGTACGCGCACACGTCGACCTCTTCGATCGCGGCGTTTCCAATGTTTATTATCAACCTGCATACTCTTGCATCCCTTTCTACTCTCGTTTCCATTACAACTGCACCTGGTCCGACGAAATTCACACCCAGCAGACGCGTGCGCGCGGACTCGCTTCGGGAGGCCGATGCAGTCACCATCATCGGGTCCGGCTCGAAACATGCACGTGGCAGCTGCTGTGATTACAAGACGCTCGACCTCCGCATCGCGTGCAAGGGGTGCAACCAGAGCAACGTCAGCGTGCGGTTCCAATGTGTGACGTGCCCTGCGACGAAGACCCAGTCGTATAGCTTGGTGCGTTTTCCCTATATTTGCAAAATGATGCGGGGCTTACTGGAGTTGTTGTTCGCTCTTCGTACTGCTCTGTTCAGTGCGCCACCTGCAAGCAGCGATTGTATCTTCTTCACGACCCAATGCATATTTTCTTTAAGCTACCGCGGCCCATGGATCGTCCAATTGAGTCGCAATTTGCCATTCTGCCAATCCTGTACGTCCCCATCGCTTTCCTTCACATATCGTGTTTCGTAAACTAACGTCTGTTCGCGGATGTTAGGTACAGGCAGCCCGCAGGTCCAGCAGGTCGACTCAACTCCGCTCATCCCAAAGGTCCGTACGCCCTTCCGTGTCCGGAAAACCAGTCCTCTTTTTCTGACACAGTTTCATCTGCTGTTCCAGCTTATGTCACAACGCTCTACCACAACGTGGCGCTGTGTGATCACTGCATGGACCGCATCAAAGGCGTGTGGTTCCGTTGTGTGTACTGCGCGAAGGATCTCTGCGATGTGTGTGAAAACTTGAATCCGCACGCGCATGATCGCACCCATTTCTTCTATGTTTTTAAGGCGCCGGTGAATACTTTGTCCTCTTGTGCTTTAAGTTTTTGTGTCTCTTATTATTACAACTCGGCTTATTTTATTTTAGGTGGATATGCAGATTTTCAGGTGAGAATAAATGTGTCTGTGTCATGTTTTATCTGACCGTTCGTTGCTTCGCAGGATCGTCGCAGAGCTGGATAATCTGGAAGGGAGTCTGCCGGTGCTGAAGTATCCCGTGTATTACTCGTAATGTCACTTCTGTTCGCTAACATTTTATTGCCAATTAGCATCACATGTATTTTGCCTTCCTGTACTTCCAGTGCTTGTTGTATATGTAGCGGATGCATTTCAATCTTCTTGGAAAATTCATGGGTTGGCTCAGAGTGCAAAAAAGCGTAAAGAAGACATAGAAACGTGTTGAGGGGCACTCTGATTTATGTTTGTTTGGAAAAGAAAACTAGACAATGGATTGTTCAAGAGTGTGGCTCCGGGATCTACCCTATGACGTGCCACCGACTGCAGCTTCGAAATGATGTGTCGTAAGGACATCGGGTCTGGTCGGAAAAGAGGTTATTTGTAATAAAACTGGTCTTTCAAAGTCGTTTTCATTGATCATAAATGAACAATGATTAAGATTTGACTTTTAAAAATCATTACTCACTGATGATCATCAATGATCATCAATGATTAGTAATCACTAGTGATCACTAGTGATCAATGAAAACATAACTTTTTTCATTGATGATCATTGATGACTGGTGAATTCCAAGTCTCCGTTCATTGATATTCATCGATGATCACTAGTGATCACTAGTGATCATCAATGAATAGCTCTTGGACTTGGTTTTCACCAGTGATCACTAGTGATCATCGATGATCATCGATGATCATTGATGAATTTCCCAAGTCAAAGTCCAAAATCCCCAAGTCCAATGTTTTTTGTCCGATAGCGACCGTCATAAAGGTGCGCAAGGTACTAACGCATATCGACTTCTACGAGTAGAAAGCCTGTTTACCCCCGCTTAGCGCCCACATTTCAAGTCCACAAGACTCGATTAAGATACGTAAGACGGTAAGCGCTCTAATGCATGTCCAAGAAAATACGGTGTCGGGGCGCGGGGAGGTGATGTGTCAGAGAGTACGGAACAAGTGCTTGAGGGTAACGCTGGCGAAGCAAAGTGAGATGTCGGTGAACTGGACACGAATGCTCTCTTCTCCTTCCCTCTCGCAGAGAACTTCTCAAGGCATTTTGTTATTTTAGAAGCATTCGTTGACGAGACTGGCTGCCCAGATGAGTGTAAAGATGGCGCCGGTGCTGGCTCATTCCATGAGTCGTCCCAAGCCGAGTCCTCCGATACAGAGTCCTCCGGAACTGTGGGTATAGGTGAGTCGACATTGTGCCCGTTCGTTTTTGACTCCGAACCTCCATCGTCCCACTTGGTGCAAGCGAACTGTCGTCCTTGTGTTCCGCACCGGTTCCATCTTCATCTCTTCAATCCCACGCATCCGAATCGTCTTGAACCTCATCTCCGTCAGGCTATTACGAGTCTTGAATGGCCGCCGGAGGTTCTTGTGAGGATGCGCCGTTCACGGCATATTCAAAATCCCACCCGTTCTCGTCCTCTGAGTCTAGCTTTCCGTTCGCGGCTTCATTTTGACTTCGAATACCCATTTGTCGCGACATCGCCACCTGCGCTAGCTTTGGCATCGTCGAAGTACTAGTCATTCTCGCCGTCAACTTCATTTCCGCCACCAATCTCACCTTGCACGGGAATAACATCCGGGGGATGTGTTGTTGGGAATAGAAGGAATCAGAACATCCCGGAGAATCGCGACCGTGGTTGGTGTCTAATTAGCGATTGTGAAAATGAGGTGAGTCAAGAGGGAGGCAGGCTGGGGAAGGAGTTAGAAGTAAAGAAATTGGAGAGTGTTTTGAGGTAGTTCATTACAGGTTTGCGAAATTCGGGATAGGGTGGGACGGAAAAGAGTGATAGGCAGACGGAAGGCGTCCCATCTGCTTCCGGAGTTCTGGATATGTCTGAAGAAACGGCCTGCTGCAAAGGGAAGTCGATGAAATGCCGGCGAAGCGAAGCAAGATGCGAATTCAATGAAATGGTCGAGAGAGAAAAGAGAATATTTTGAAGGCCAATAATTGTCTGAGATTGTCGCACTGTGCGATTTTAGACGCGTGAGGTTGACTAATAAGATGTATAGAATAGCACACCTTGCACTAAAGAGAAAGATTAAATTTATTGAAATATAGAAGCGCATATATGCAGCTCGGGTCTCGCCGCAGTGTCGAGTACCCATTCCTTTTTCAGTTATTTGTTTAAGTAAGCCATGTCTCGGCTGACAATATTCACAATTTTCCTGGCTATATGCGCACCTCGGTCTTGTACCGTGTTGACTGAGCCGGAACTCTATTTACAGAATCACTTCAAAATTCGGTTGAGGAAGCGCGAATACAACGCGAATACGCTTCACTTAGCTGTTCCCCTACGCGGTCTTTGAGTGACCGAAGTTGTTGCTTTAACAAAGCAACTTTAGAATAAGGAGGTGTGTTTCGCAGAGGTACACACCTTCACGCTCAAGTCCCTCGTTGAACGTCTCTCCACACCACACAGTCAAGTCGCTCAGCTCGTTTTTGATCTTTCGAAATCACACACCAGTCTGTCCTTTAGTTTCTTTACGATCATCCCATACTAATTATCTCGTTTTCCCTCTCCTCGTTCAGTGCTTTCTGCCGAAGCTATCGACGAATACATTCGCTTTGCTAGGAGCTACGAGGAGGCTCGGAGCTCTGACAGCGACCTTACTATCTCGCCGACCACCACCGCGTCCAGCGTCTCCTCTCTGGGCCTTGGCGGCGACGCCGTATCCAGCTCTACTTCCTACACTCCTGATGCGCACGCTGTCTCCAAGGCGGAGGCTCAATCCTACTATGCAGGCCTTCCTTCTGAGCCCACGTTGCTTTACCGCACGGGCAAGGAGAAGTGGTCCCCGCCCAGGGGACCTGAGGCCCAGCATCGTTTGAAGAAGCTGCGCGAAGTCTTCAACCATCCGATTACGAATGTCTGGAACCAGGACTTGGGCTGGAAGGTTGTCGCGGTTATGGACGCTCACACGGTCAGTTAATAGGCGTTCATCGTATCGTAGAATTCCTAACTGGGATTTCTAGATCCGCTTTACGACAATAGACGTCGTTCGGTTCAAGATGGTCGAGGTCGACGAAGCGCCTGAGGACGAAGGAGACAATGAAGAAACGGTAGAAGCTAAGAAACCGGTCGTCGGTCCCGTCACTATTTGGATTGGCGTCTTCCCCGAGTCTACCTCCGCCACGGCTGCCCGCGACGCGGCTCAGGACGTCCTAGCCCTTCTCAAGGACTACCAGATCACCGACGTCGACGTCGACTTCCGCGAGTCCTCCTACATGCGCGAGGCCGGTCCCCAGCTTTTCGAACCCGTCGATGACCTGGACCCACTCGTTGACGTCGTTAGTCCCCTCACTCCCGCCCTCGGCCTCCGCATCTCTACCAAAGCGAGGCCAAACGCTCGGGGAACGATGGCCCTCTACCTCGCCGAGGGTGGCGGCAGAGACAGGCTTTTGGGCCTTTCGTGCCGTCACGTCCTCATCGGATCGAGGGAAGGCAACTTGAACTACGTCCGCCGCCCCAGTGGGTCTCGTAAAGAGGTCCTCCTTCTCGGCAAGAGAGCCTTCACCAACCTTGTCGATTCGATCAAAGTCAGGATTGGACGACACGGCATCATGTTCAAGCACTGGAGGAAGCAGATTGAAAGGTTCGAGCAGCGGGAGAAGGGCACCGAGGCTGTCGATGTTGAGAAGGCCAAGGCGGCCCGGATTAAGACTCAGGGGTTACTGGACGAGGCGGAGGAGGCGACGGGGGCACTCGGAGCATTGCTCGATCAGGTCAACAAGGACTGGAAAAAACCCAACAATCGCGTCCTTGGCCACATCCTCCGCTCCCCACCCGTCAGTCTCGGCGTCGGCGAGCAACGTTTCACCGAGGACTGGGGAATTTTCCAGGTCGACCGGGCCAAGCTCGGTGACGGCTTCCAGGGCAATAAAATGGACCTCGGTGCGTTTTGAACTATCCGACCAAGACCGTCTACTAACCTATATGTTATTTATATCTAGGGACGAAGCTGACGCCCGACGAGTTTACGGTCAAATGCTTCCCCTGCGGAGACGCCAACGGGGAGTTCAACTATCCCGAAGATCGTCTGCTTCCACTTAAGGGCACCATTACCGACGACTTGATGCACTCCCCCGACATGTGTGACTCGGACGGCGAGCCGTGCTTATTGGTCGTCAAGAGCGGCAATGCCACTAATACCACCATCGGCCGCGCGAACGGCGTCTTCTCTATCGTCCGCGACTACTTCTACGACATGGCCGTCAACCAAACCTCCATGGAGTGGGGGATTATCAACTACGACAGCAAGTCGGGCGTCTTTTCGGAACCTGGTGACTCGGGCTCAATAATCGCCGACATCCGTGGCCGCATCGGTGGTATGCTTACCGGCGGTTCTGGCAAGACGACGTCCCCCGATCTGACCTATGCCACGCCGTTCTGGTGGCTCCTGGAGCGTATCAAGGCCAACGGGTTCCCCGACGCGCACCTCGACATCGTCACTTAGGTTCGTCTCATTTCTTTTTCTCCTCCCTTCGCGCAACCGACGGCCTTGACGTCCAGGTTCCATACGACTTGACATGGCTCGCTGGACTGTCGGACACGCTCGCCACCTTCGAGCGGTATCTGGTAGGCATATGCATGCGTCGACACGTCTTTACTGTAGCTTCTCGTTGTTCGGACACTCGCAACCTCACCGTGTACTGTTTATCTATCTTTATTCCTTTTTATCGTACCCCCTTTCTTTCGTAGTGTAGAACGGCTTTCCGAGAAGCCCGCAAACCCGTAGTCTAAAAATACTCTTTATTTCTTTGCCCGAGGCCGGAAAGATCAGTTGGTGACCACAATGTGTGGGTTGGATGGCCTATGCGTGTTTCGTGGAGATAGGGTAGAACTGTAAATTGACTTGCAACTTCAACATCGCGCAGGGTTCTGAGAGGGTGCAGTACCACATGGGACAACTCGCACTATAGCATTCGAATTACTAAAACTATAACTAGACTACTCTCTCTGGCTAGCTTCAAAACGTTCGGTACGAACGCTGTCCCAATATTGTGTTATCGCTGTACAATATTCCAATGTCTTTTCTGCCTTGCTAAGCTCTTGTGGACTATTCGGATGCATTGCACGGACTTCTCGCAGATTGCGCCGAGCGGTACTTTCAATTTCTCCAGCAATATTTTGTTCACCGAGCGCCATAAAATATCCTGCGTCGGCGGGTACGGAGTAGACGTGCTCGTGTTTTTGCTTTAAAATGTTTTCATCATTTTGTGGAAGGTTAAATCCAATGGTGCTTGCGTCAAACTTCATGGTAAAGTCTGGAACTGTGCTGTCCCAAAGGATGGACATGAATGAGTCCGCGTCCAGAGAGACTACAGATCAGTCAGGTGCTCACCTTGTTTTTAGTAGGTAGTCGTGTTTGTGCAGAGCAACTGATAGCGCAGTGCATCTTATATACCAGCAAAACGTAATTTTACTCAAACAATGGCTTATTTGACTTGTGCAAGGCACTGCAAGGTGGCTAAACCGCATAAGTGAGGAATGTGCTAATGCATGTCGACTTTTATAAGCACTTGGCGCTTACCCCCGCTTAGCGCCCACATTTCAAGTCCATAAGACTAGAATAAGGGTACGTAAGCGCTGTAATGCATGTCAATTCAACTAAGCTGAAATTTTAGTTTTGCTGATGACTATAGAAAATAAGCCTGCAAAGTAAGGCAACACAGACAAAACTTCTAGGATGCAAACCAAGCAAACCTCTTATTAACACATTAAAAATAAAAATAGATAAATAAAGAAACTCATAGCTACTGGAAAGTAGGGCTCCGCAACGTACCGTATACTGGTACGTACGTATTTTCGAAACCTGAATACTGGTACGTTCAGTATTAATACGGTCCGTATTTTGAGTTTTCGTGGGCACATACGGTACGGTACTGGTACGGTACTGACCGTATACGGTGATACGTGGTATACGGGTTATGTAAACATAGAAGAAAGTTTCGTTTTGGAAATTTTACAAGAGTTTGTCGCATTTTGCCTTTTTCCGGCATCAAAATCATATTTATTTGTTGAGAAGAGCAAACGGCAGGCAGTGGCAAGAAAAAAAAAAGAGAGGAGGGGGGAGGGGATGGCGGCACCAAAGTCCCACTTTTATTTTTCCAATTTCATTTGAATCTGCTCTATGACACACGTATGATGCAAAGTAAAAAAGACTGGAAAAGGTAGAAAATTGAGGGAGATAGTCGTGCTCGTCGTTCGACACGACGAGCACAACTATCTCGGTGTCGCGCGCGGCGCGGGAAGCCAGCGGCGTGCGTTGATGGCGATGAAAAGTCACGTGGATTGCCAACACGGGCAGTGCCGACGATCCACGCTGTGGTGGCACGGCCGCGGTGATGTCAAATAGCCGGCAATCAGCATTTATTTGAAGTATTATTTGCAGTTGGGAGACTAATACCTAATTAGAGGTATGTACCTCACGATCACATGCTTCTAGTTAGATAGTATGGGTGTAGGGTCACGTATCACGTATTACGAACGTATACAGACATATTATACGGGTTCAATACGTGTACGGTCACGTAAATACGTGACCGTATTTTAGACCCTCGGAGAGCATTACGATACTGGTACGTGACCGTACCGTACCGTACCGTATTTCGTATATACGGGTACGTTGCGGAGCCCTACTGGAAAGGGTGCTGCCGAGTTGGGGGCGCAACGTTTCTGCACAAACATATACATAGTCCGTAGCATTAAGGTTTTTTGATATGATGTTTATTGTTAATACACATTATGTGTTCCCTGATGCTGCCAGCCAAGAAACGTCGTGAAAGAGCTCCGTCGGCTGATGAGTGCATCGGGACCCACAAGAAAGGCCTCTGTCCTCGTTAGAATATGCAGAGTAAAAACTTCAGAATCCACAGTCATCGACCGCGGTCCTTGAGATGGCCCCCGTCCTTAAGCCGCCCTTCATATTTTGCTTCCACAACACCTTGGGACCACATTACATAGGTGTTTTAATGCTTGGCCTACCCAGAGTCCTTATTATTTCTGGCTCAACTAAACAATCTCGAAAAAAATCTCGACCGGGTATATGCAAGCACCCACGCCCACGCCCGCGCCCACGCCCGCGCTTACCGCTGCTGAACCTTCTCAGCCCCCAAGCCCGCCGCAAAGCCCGTCACCAGCGCATTCCCCGCCTGCTCCGCAAGGTTCGCTCCTCCCCCTCCCCCTCCCCCTCCACCCCCTCCACCCGCACCCACGGGCACGAACACCGCGCGCTCCCCATACGCCGCGACGCGCTGCACGTCGACGCGGCGCAGCAGCACCTCGCGCGCAAACGGCTCCTGCACGCCCGCGTCGGCTTCCGCGCGGGCCCGCACCGCCTCCGCCTCCGCGCGCGCGGCGAGCCGCGTCGCCGCCGCCGCGGCCTCCGCCGCGATCTGCGTCGCCTGCGCGGCGGCGCGCGCGGCCGCGACGACTTTGTATGCGTCGGCGTCGACTTGCGTCTGGAGAAGGGGACAGCTGGTTGGTCAGCGACGAGACGTTTTTTTGGTTGGTGGTGGGAGGGAAGAGGGAGCTGACGTTGAGAGCCTGCGACCTGATCTTGGCCACTGAGAAGGCGCCTTCTTCCTTCTTGACCTTGTTGCTGTTCTCGCGATCTACGTTCTGCGAAAGAAAAAAAAAAACCCCCCGTCAGATAATACTAAGGAAAAAATGGGGGGCTTGAGCGTCCTTACTGCAGCCTCGACCTGCGCCTGGAGCGCGCGGGTCGTCAGCTTGTCCATCGTCGCGGCGATCTCGCCCTTGAACTGCCTGTCGATGACCGCTGCGGGGCACACACCCATCTACTCAGCAAACATATTGAATAGGTTATAATTATAATAGCATGCGCACCCAAGTCCTTCAGGACGATACCGTACTCGAGGGCCGCAAGGTGCAGGTCGTCCATGGCGCGCGTGCGCAGGGCGTCGATGAACGCCGACGACGACGACGCGTCGTCGCCCCCGCTGTCCATGTTGTCTGGCCCCAGCGAGCGCTGCTTCACCATCGAGGCGTAGTCCACTGAACAAGGCCGTTACTCTCGACTATTCGGAAGAGAGGGAGAGCGGCGCTTACGGTGCGCGACGATTTGGGTGAGCACGGACTGCGCTTTGTCCCTTTTTGCCTTTCGGTAAGCGCGTTAAGTGATTGATAAAAAGAAAAACGTGACTTGCCTCAGCGCGTCGTATGGGGTGCTGTAGCCATGTGTTGCGAGCTTCGTGAAGGAAGAGGTTGTCAGATCAGAAATACCAGGAACTAAATGAGGACCACTGACTTTCATCGGCTCTATCAGCTGCCACTTCAGATATATCGTCAGGCTAACGGGCACCTGATCCCGAGTAAAGCTATAGAAGCCCTCATCATCATCACGCACCCGGAAAGAGGAAGGTTTATCGCTTACATGTCCTTCGTGGGCATCTCGATCTGGTTTTCGCCGAGCGTGAAGAGGCCGCGCAGCGTCACGCTGGAGTCGGTGATGTAGTGCTGGCCCGCGGGGAGGAGCTCCAGGTCGTCGCCCCTCTGGAGGATCGCGCAGTTACTCGCCGGGACGTTGAGGCTTTGGAAAAATAAAAGCATGAAGTTCCCTTCTTAGCCAACAAAAGAAACCGCTTCGAACTCACAAGAGCGCGACGACGTACTCCTGCCTCCTCCCCGCGCCCGTACTGCTCGCCATGCGCACCTCCTGCGTCCAGCCGAGCGTCGCGCGCGTGACGCGGTCCGTCACCGCGTTTGCCAGGTGCGTCTGGTCGACGACCGCGAGCACCCGGTACGCGCCCGCGGCCGCGAGCGCCGCGAACCCGCCGTGCCGCACGACGAGGATCGCGTTGTGCGGGTCGCGCACGACGGCGGCCTGGTTCTGCGACACCTGCACGATCGTCAGCCCGAGGTGCTCGATGACGGTGTCGGATACTGCCGAAGCGAGCGCGTCGCGGGGAGGGAGTTAGTGTCAAGATAAGTGAAGGAGGCGGGAAGGGACGCGACGCACTGCCTTGTGTCCCGTTCCATTTACGCGCCCACCAGTTTCGGAGGGGGAAGCCCGGATAGCGCCCGGGTTTGACGAGCAGCTTGGGCAGCCCGCCGTGGTTGATCAGTCCAAGCTCGCCGGGGGCGACTTGTCTGCCAATCCAGTCCGTCGGGGTCTGTGTCCATACACTTAGTCAGCAGGCGACTATTGGGAGAGCGGGCGACTATTGACTATTGGGAGATAGGAAGACAAATACCTTCGAAGACAGGATTTTATCCCGACCCGCCTGATCGTTAAGAAAAATAATTTCAGCTGCGTCGAAGGGGGAAAGGCGCTGCAGCCGCTTACTGCTGTCAGCTGGCTGTCCAGCTCCTTGAGAGCAGCAAGGACGCCCTCCTTCCCGATTGCAACGAAGAACGGTCTGTCTTCGGCGAAGATGTCCCTGGCCCGCGTGAAGGTGTCAAGCACGGGTGTCCTCCGCGGCGCCCTCTCGCGCGAGGCCTTGCCAGGATGCGCAGCGCGACTGCCGGAACCCTTTTCAGACGTATGATCAGAGCAGCCCTCGACGACAGTCGTGTTGTCCGCAACGCTCATGGCGAGATTATTGAATGGTTTAAGACGCTGCTGCTTCGCGGGGCTCGGCGTGAATGAATGGCAAGGCGCCAGGGCCGGGCGCCCTTTATCGTCTGCGGAAAACATAGCCCCAGTCTGCGCATCGTTCTATCACAAGACAGCTGTCGTGCCATCGCAGCGAAAGCAAAAACGCGCAGGCAGCCTGAGCCAGGAATAGCGTACTCCTACATACTTAGCCGAGGAATGCGCGGGTCGGCCCAAATATAGAATTTGCCGCTGGCCATGCCGGCACAGCGTCTATTTAGCCGTAAACAGTGCTTTGCTGTCCATGATTTGCTTCTTCTTCTTCTTTCCTCTATCCTCGCGTCTGCATTTTATTATATTATGCAGTCCTGTAGCACGACAGTCAGTCGGCCAAGCATGTCGCAAGTGTGTAGTATATATCGCCACTTTGCGTTCATTTCATTATCTTTTCTAAAACGACATATCTCCCAAAGACAGTTTTCGGTCCTACGTTCTGTCCAGTTTATAAATACACCCAGCACACACTGCGCCTATAACGCCGCCGCAAAATTACTGACGAGAAGCCCCTTCTACGCCGGACCGTCGGTCGCAATACTCACGCGACCGACTGTTATACGCACGCCTGCCAACTACCAATTAACAATTAATCCACACTCTTCTCATCTCTCTGCATCGCCCACCGTGGCTCCACATCTCGGCCCGCCGACATCGCTTTTCCATCCTCATCTTCTGTAAACCTGTCTCCAGCAACGCTGCCCAATTTCTCTTCGCCAAAGCCCCGCGACCAAGTCGAGTCTGCACAGGCAGCTGTCCCGCCGGGGCCAGCGGCCTCTTCTCACTTCCCAGTACAAAAGAACAAAGCTCTGAAAAATCTGTGCCTCGCTTATATCCTCTCTCCTCGCCATGCGCGCGTCGCTTTTCCAACTTCAACTTCTGTAGACCTGTCTCTGTCTCCAGCAACGCTGCCCAATCTCTCTTCGCCAAGCCCCGCGAGCAAGTCGAGTCTGCACAGGCCAGCAGCCTCTTTCTCACATTCGAACTCACTTACCCGTACAAAAAAAAAAAGCAGAGCTCTGAAAAATCTGTGCCTCGCTTATATCGCTCTCCTCGCCATGCCATGCGTGGATCCACGGTCCATCCCTCCAGCCGGCCAAATACACCCAGCTTGCTCCGAGGAAGCCTATCGCTCGCTCGCTCGTCGTCTCCTCCTACTCGAAATGACGAATCTCTCGGGTGGTCTTTCCCTAGTTTCCCCTTCTGCCATTTTCTGAGAGCCATGTACCCACATACGTACATACAGCACTCAACGGAGCCCAGATCGCAGAAAAGAGGTCTTATCGCGTACACGCCAGCCACGCGTTTTCTCCCCTTACGGAGGCTTTGGGACACGATCTCGCAGTTCCGATCTTCTTTACGTTTAATAGAAGCGAGTTCCGACTACAGCAAGCGAATTACTATTCGACACAACCATAGCAGCTCAGTGGTTTCTGGCTTGTGTTCTTCCCTTGCAGTCGGCTTTCGACGCCCATCTTCCTTGAAGTTCGGGACAAACAGCCCCCTACTGATGCGCGCCACGCGGATCGGTTATACGCATCGAAGCTCAGTATGTATTTACAAATGCACGAACAGGATTATCGGTGGTATTAAAAAAAACACAAGGATGTAAGCCACAGGAGTACGGACGCGAGCGCGAAGTCTTCGATGAGAACAGGACAGGGTAAAACATATAGAGGTGAGAGCACGAGAGAGAGAGACAGAACCATGAATGAGGTGGGGTACAGAACACGATCATCGGTGATTGATTTCAGAGAAGCACAAAGTTACATCCTTTTTTGAGTCCATTCCATTTTTGCATGAGGTATCAAGAAGAGGGGGGGGTATCCAGGTTTTGCGTCGATTAAGAATCCTTGAGTAAGAAGAGTCTTTTGAGTAAAAATTTGGAGTCTCGAGTCTTGAGGTGGAACGAAGAGACCAAAAACAGAACGATAGAGCCAGGATGAATCGAGATCGTCACATGAAGTTGAAGAGCGTTGGAGGGTACGAG
This sequence comes from Phellopilus nigrolimitatus, assembly GCA_021029095.1. Taxonomy (NCBI): domain Eukaryota; kingdom Fungi; phylum Basidiomycota; class Agaricomycetes; order Hymenochaetales; family Hymenochaetaceae; genus Phellopilus; species Phellopilus nigrolimitatus. The sequence continues at coordinate 59,648 of JAJOHG010000083.1, forward strand.
TTGCCGTTGCAGTTGCCGTTGACGCTGACGTGCCCGCCGCCGGCGTCAGAGCCGTCCACCGTCGGAAAGTCCGAGTTGCCCCAACCGACCTTCCAGCGCCCGCTCTGCTGGCACTTGGCAGCCTGCTCCATGATCGTGTGGTAGAGTCCGGAATTGAAGCCAACGCACTGCAGGCCTACGCATGCGATCTTGAGCGCCCCCGCTGCGTACAGTTGCGAAACCTCGTAGTGTACGGTGGGCGACGTGTTCTTGCGGCCCACAAGCGTCTCTTTAACCAGCATCGACGAAGCCTAGATGTGCGTATGAGAAAAGGGCACGCAGTGTGTATTAGCAACGACAGCGCGAAGAAAACAAACGCAACCGAGCCGAGTGTACCTCAGGGTCTAGCACCTCCCATTCTTTTGTGTTGAAGTCTTCTAGGCGTAGGGCGACGTATTGACCAGCGTAATACCACTTTCCTTCCCTGTTGAAGAAGCATTCTAATGATTCATAAGAATACAATTAAAGGCATCGTTAGGAGTAATCGGGTAGTTCACCTGTCGCTTTCGTCATTCGACCCCTGGGATCAACCTCGCTCCAAGTGTGAGCGGTTGGGACGCGAGGTTTGGCTGTGCACTTATACAGTGGAGTAAGAAAATATCCGTGCTCTTCGCGTTCAGAGCACCAATACGTCGTTTTGTCGTGGAAAGCACGATAGCCCGCGAGACTACAAGACGTTAATTGAAAGGCAAGAATAAGTGCATTAAAAATCTTGACCTGTTCCTGAGCGACTGTAACAATTATTGAGAATGAAGCGAGCAGCCGATCCGAAGCCACACTTACTCCTGTTGTGTTGCCCAGAAATTCATGGATCGTGAACGGTGCTGGGATCATAATAGGTTTGAGGACGTCGTCAGGAATCCCAGAAGGTATTGGCAAAGAGGCTAGGACTGCGTCTCTCGCTCGCATCATGTCCGCTGGATCACGCGAGTTCGAGCTCACCTGCATATAATCATCATGACAAGAAACCTTGGACAAAAGGAGCACTAACCATGTGGAAAGCGTGGCTGTCGGCGAGCTTGAGGTACGGTGACGCAGCAACACTAGAATTGGTCCCATGAAATGCAGATACTGAATGGGGTCTAGGTCCGATAGCAAGGCGGTCGATGTCATTTGTGATAGGCTGAAGGGCCTACGGAGACAGTCAGACTAGAAAAGCTCGAAACGTCGAAAGAAGCACCTTGTCTATGTTATCATTACTTTCCACAGCGGTTGAGAAAGAGAAAGAATCATCCACGCCGGCGAAGAGAGCGCTTGCACTGGTGGCCTCCACCGACGATTGCGGCGTTGACCCGCATGTTCCATTCTTCTGAACTTCGTCGCTTTCCTTAAGCTTGCATATCACCTCACGCAGACGTTGCATTTCGTCTTCCGCAGCTTTTCGTTCCTCCGCTCGAGCTTGCTCAGCAGCTTCCTTCACGCGATTATCGGCCTCTATCAGACGATGCTCAAGCTCCGACTTCTCGCTCTGAAGACGGCCAATGGCGAGTGCCTTTTCTTTGATGGAGTCGTACGCCGACGCAAGACGCTGTACTGCAGAGTCTCGAGCACTGGTCGCCTCTATAGCGCGCATCTTCTCGACCTGCAGCTCAATCGCCATATCTGCCGCGCGAAGAGGGTCCTGGCCGCCGCGACAAGAATAAGTCGAGCATATGAGTGGCAAGAATATCCGCTCACCATCAACTTGAGTAGTTCGATCTCTCTTCTCGCCTGCCTAAGCTCCTCGAAAACGTCCGAGCCATTGCCACCGCTCGAAGGACCACCGGGAGGTGGAGGCAAAGGCGACGCACCGCGAGACGGAAACCCAGGAGGAGCAGATAGCAACGAAGGACCCGTATACTCGTCGGGACTTCTGTCTGGCGGAGTCAGCGCGTCGTCGAACATGGTGCCAAACCGAGCTCAAGAGCGCGTCGACGTTGTGGCAAGTATCAAGAGTTTTGGATAGTGCTGCCGGAAGGCAAGGCAAGGCAAGGCAAGGCAAGGTCAAGGTACCTTGACACCAAATTACTCGATTTGGACAAGCCATCATTGATTCGCGTCCAAATCGAGTAATTTGGCGTCAAGGTACCTTGGCCTTGCCTTGCCTTGCCTTCCGGCAGCACTAGTTTTGGACGGACGCGTTTCTCCAGCGTTCCTGAAACGTCGAAGTTTCTCACACTGCGCGCCTCTTACCATCACAATCACTATACGTACGAAAAATACACGATACATAATATGTACGTACTACCCCCTCCCTGGAAACCAATACTCATGTCTCTCATACTGAAAGCTAGTCTCTGAAACTTGTGTCAAGGTTCCTTCCGTTTCTCCTGAAAGAATCTACCTTGCAGATGCTTGGATTACTGGAGCCTGAAGATCTTCAACATGTCTGTTAACCAGCGCTAAGCTCGAGTCTCATGTATGTAACTTGTATATACGCGAGAACAGAAAAGCTTGCTTCGCGGTGCTTCTTCCAGATGGGACTTCTCAGTCTACCAATCAGTATCGAACCGCCCATCCCCGCCGAACGGCATGATCATTGCGCGTAACCCTGAGCGCTGCCTCGCCAAACAAGTGTGATGGAGTTTAGCGCTGGGCCAACAAGAAAACCAATCGCCCGCAAAGCCGCAGATCAACTTTGTCCTAACAACCCCCTCCCGCCCGTCCTCCTTCTTTGCCTCTTCCACCCTCTAGACACGCCCCACTGCAGGCAGTCCTCACCTTCTTTTCTACTCCTTTCCCAGGAGCTACGCTGTAAGCCTTTCTACTCAAAAACGTACTACATACTGTCGCTAACGAGGGGCGTCATCTAAACTGCAGCAAGAATGCGGTCTATAGTGATATATCTATATCTCGCATCACTTGTACCTCGTATATCAGCGATTCTCGTGAATGTGACGATCGATGACCAGTTCGGAGACCCGACGAATGGAGAGCAGATTACTTACAACCCACCATCAGCATGGCAGACAGGCCAAAATTGCCAGCTCTGCACAGCCAAGCCTTCGCCAGCGAGCGACGCATACATGGCAACATGGCATGACGCATCTTTCAACCCAGCCGGGACGGCGACGAACAATGTAGCCGGACAGATCATCCAAGCGTCTGTGTCTTTCACCGGTGAGCCGTGCAATTTGTCTGTGCCACCCCGCGAGAGAAAGTCTCCTCACATCGCAAAAACTGCAACGCATTAGGCTCCGCCGTGTACGTAACTTGCATCCTGACTGGGTCAAGCGTCTCACCCGATGGGAACACCGACATGACCTTCAAGATCGACGGCGTCGCGGTTGGCGTTTTCCAGCAAGCTCCGAACAATGATACCTCCTACCACTTCAACACAACCGTCTTTTCCACGAGCGGCCTTTCGAACTCCCTGCATAATTTTACACTCGAGTCTGGTCATGCAGGGAATAAGGCTCTTGTGATGCTTGACTCTATCACGTATACGTAGGTCTGCGCTCTACTCCAGTTTGATACTTCTGACTTACCCGGTCGTGACAAGCACGGATAACGGCTTGGGCGGGAGCTCCACCAGCTCAAGCAGCCCCACAGGCCAAGCAGACAGCTCTTCGAGTAGCTCCGGGGGCTCAAAGATGCCAGTGATCGTCGGAACCATCGTCGGAGCCATAATTGTCGTGGGCGCTGCGATCATCGGTCTCTTCGTGTATATGCGCAAGCGACGGCGCCCGGAGCGGGGCGCGCGCGTCTCCATTGATTCCTCCCCAATGGCTTCTGCGTTTGAACGCCCTTTGCCTCGCGACCTCGTCGCAGAGATGCGGAGCGTGCCGTACGTCCTCCCGGAGACGCCCGCCCACATCGCTAGTGCCGTACCGCGTAGCATGCATCAAAGGGCGTATTCCGGAGCGGCCGCGGGTGTGTCACATAGCGGAGTGAACTACGCGCGCCAAAACGAGTCTGACGTCCGCCCGGAGACGTCCACGCACAACTTCAGTGCTGCGTCACACGGCATGCAATATAGGTCATATCCTGGAACGGCCGAGGGCCAAACCGAATCCAATAGATGGACGTATTCCGATGCTTTGTCTTCCCAGCGTGCGAGACGCGACTCGATTACATATGTACAAAATGGCGCAGTATCTGACGCGGCCGCCTCTGAAATGGACGCGGGCATCAATGCCCCTCCTGCTTATAGCGCCGCTGAGTCCATGACCCCGCACGCGTACTTGCCGGACCCTCACCACAAGTCATAGCATGTAGTGTTCTATATTCTGGTGGAGATCTTGTAAATTCCGTGTACTTTCTCTGTGATTGATCTTTATCTTCTCTCTTCCGGTTCTTTTCTCGTTTCAATGGATCCATAGCTGGTGTGAATTAATTGGACTTATAATATATAGTACTCGTTTGGTTGTAGAACGATCGAGCGGAAGCGTATCGGATTACTTCTGTATCATGAATTCTTAACGCGTTTATCTTCCAGTACGAGGGTCATGATAAAAGAAAACCAAAAGATAGAATCCACATTAAATGTCCTCCGCAATCTTAGATACGCCAATGCATTTGCTCGTATATGATCCACTTCCGTGCTCACAACTTCGCAACCGGAGTAGTTGCACCCTTTCCCGCAAGCGTCGCGCCACCGTCGAGAAGAATTTGAGCTCCCGTGACGTACGCAGACGCAGGCGAACAGAGAAAAAGTGCTAGTCCAGCCATGTCCGTTGGAGCTCCTAATCTCCCTACGGGATGTAACAATGATTATCAGCGAGGGCGCATTTTTCGAATGAATAGACCAATTGAGTTTCAAAAATAAAAATAGGTAATATTCGAAAAGAAATCAATCTGATGAAAATCCATGCGTACCTGTCGGTTGAATAGCTGCCATTTTATCTTCGCCCGTGGACTTGAATCCGAACGCGGTCATCTTGGAGGGAAACACACTATAGGAGCAAGCGATGAATGCGTGCCCTTAAAACAATCACAGAGTTGAAGACGGAGTTCAATTAGAACTCCCTTTCTTACCCAGGCAGAATGGCATTAACACTGCAAAGGATTCAGACTGCTCAACACGAAGGATAAAATGTGCAAGCAGAATGGAGGACTGACGTGATAAGTCTCCGGCCCAGTGTGTTCGCGAGCAAGGATGTCAAGTGATTTACTGCAACATGTCTACATGAGTTATATGGCATGGGCGAAACGGGTCAGAAGAGAATAGCACACCAGCTGCTTTACTCGTGTTATCTTTCACAGAAAAAAACTCAATTAGTTGTCCCGAACCAACCCAAGTTTATTAGGGGGTGATCTTACAGCTCCACAAGCCCGACCCCTCAGCAGCGAGGGAGCTTCCTTCTGTGTGCGCGCTGACTCCGGCAACAGAAGAGATGTTGATCACTCGGCCTGGGTCTAGGGAGGTCGCGTCCTTTGCTAGGAGATCGGCCAATCTTAACGTGAGAATAATTAATACCCAGTTTTCTCTAAGATTTAGATATAGATAACTTTTAACATACCCCGCGGTCACTTTAAAAATTGAACTCTAATTTTAGTTCTAAGTATAAGTTCAAAGGACAGATAACACGTACTATAGAAAACGGCTTTGACATTCAAGGCAAGGACGCGGTCCCAGCCTTCCTTCTCTGGGAAGTCCTCGAACCGTCCACCCCATGTGACGCCGGAATTGTTAACGAGAATATGTAGCTTCGATTCACGCTTCTTTATCTCTGAAACGAGCGCATCGCACCCCGATTTTGACTAAATTCTTAAGAGTCATCGTGTACTCAATAAAATAAATGAGGCAGAGATTTACGAACCCCTAAGTTCGCGACTATGTAGAAACATTTGCCAGGTCCCGCGGTATTCAGTTCATCGGCAACCTTTTGAAGTATCGGGTTCAGTTATGCAGAATCTCGTGTTTGGAAGCACGCTTACAGCTTTTAGCTGTCCTTCCTTGCGTGCAGCAATGTATACATTCGCGCCGTTCGCGACAAGTGCAGCTGCAATCATCTTCCCAATGCCAGAACCGCCTCCGCTGACGAGGGCTGCAGTGCAATAGATAAGCACGTGTCATATAAGAACGATATCACATTCACGCGCCTATCTTTCCTTTGACATCGAAGAGGTTCTGTGTCGTGAGATCTGCCAGACAACCCGTTAGACGCGAAACAAACCGGAAAATAATGTCAATAACCTTGCAGCGACATTCGGAAAATTTGTCTCTTGCTTCCTTAAAATAATTAAAGAGAGCTTGTCTGTTAGTGACTTGAAGTATAGAAAGTGGTGGTGGTGGTGGTGTAAGTAGCTGAGTGTCTGGGAATCAGACGCGTTTGTACAGTAAGTAGCGCGTTTCGGCATTACCGGCTATGTTACGCGGTATTACATAAGCACACATTTCCGTTCCGTTCAGTTTACGGTGATGGAGCTGCAACCTCTGTGATTTGCTGGTGCTTTGAACGTGAATTTGAAATTATGTTAGTCTCTCTTATCACTTTTATTTTTATGCTTCAAATTGTTCGAATCAAATTCTCCTGTGCTCTTTTCTGAGATGCCTACTCAGTTTGTTTCCAAACCGGTATCTCTCCTCCGCTCTTCCTCACAGGTTCCAGCCCTGCAACTTCGGCTCGCTAAGCAGCTTGACTTGTTATAGCCACAATTTTGACCTTTATCGCTAGACTCCTTGAGCTGGCAGGGGCTTAAAATTCTGACAGAAACTCAAGCTAATAATGGTCGAAAATACAAGAAAAATTCGAACTTCCGCACTATCGCCCAAACAAGAACGGAAACTGGTAGAATATGTCGAAACCAAGCTCCTCGATATCACACGCAACTTTAAAAAGAGGCGAGTCGGCCAGAGATTATTAGAACTTAGTACTTGAACTTTCGCTGACTTTTGAGATACAGATCCCATCCCTCCTCGACACTCCCAACTCTCGAATCTTACCTCGACGCAACGTACCCGGTTCTCTCTCTCATCCTGCAGATCCCCCCTCTCGCAGTTCCCCAGGCCGCTCTGCGCACCGCGCTCCTCCTGCGGCTTACCGGGGAGTTCCTCAGCGCCGTGCCCGCATACCCTGCGTCCGCCACACCGCTCCCCGCACTCCTCGCGACACTCGACTCGCTCGACCGCGGCTGGCTCGCCGTGCTGCGTGTACAGGCATGGGATACAGAGCGCGCCGAAGGCGTCGACATCGAGATCCCGGCGGACAGCCATGACGTCATCAGCGGGCGTCCGGAGGTGGACGCGGCCGGGGACGTGTCGCTCAGCGCGCTCAACGCGGGCGGTGCGCCGCCTGTCAGCCAGACGGACCGCGCGCGGCTGCGGAGTCTTATCGTGACGGGGACCGCGAGGCTTGAAGAATGGCTCGAGAGCCTCCGTGTCGAGTCGAATAGTGGTGCCTCTGATGCTGAGCGGGACGACGACCTTGCGAGCGCACTCGAGAGGCTCGGGCTGCAGCAAGCGTTCGACAGCGTCTTCGAACGCACGCTCAGTGAGATGGGTGAGCTTGGTGGAGAGATTCTCAGCACGGGCGGGGAGATAGGGATGTCCGGCTGTTAATTTGGATTCTGCTAGTCCGCATAAATGTATATCTAGTCAGCTATGCTTGTACTGCTGTAACTCGAGTTCTAAAATCTCGTTTTTTCCGAAGACAAAACAGAATGCCGGTCGCTAGTGTCTTAAAAAAAATGAGTAGTGTTATAATAGTAGAAGTACATACAAGATATTAATCCATAAAAACCATAAATATCCAACCAACCTGTCAGCTCAGTCTACAAACACAGTCTACACGTTCTCCCATTCCGAGATCCAATCCTTCCTTCCTTCCGTGCTATCATCTCTACTCAGCGTCTCCTTCTCTGGATTAACTCCGCTCTCGTCCATACGCGCTGCGCTCGGCAACACTACTTCGTGCAGCCGCTCACGTTTCTCCGCATCCTCACCCCAGCGCCCCAGTGCTGCTCCAATCGAAACCGAGCTCTCTGCGTCGGGGGAACCAAGTTCCGAGCAGTATGTTACGCTCTGCGCCTGCGCGTCAAATTTGGCTCGCGATAGCGCACTCGGGTTATCGCCGAAGCGCATCATCTCAAGCGTTGCGACTTCGGCCGTGCCCGCAGGCGTGCGCGAGGCGGAGCCGGAGACGCGCAGGTTGAGGATCAGACGGGAACCCTAAGCGTAGCGGATTGAAGGCGTTGATTAGTGCTACTGAGTCACGCAGTGCTCGAAAACAAGTGTGTCGAATCGAGAAGAAAACGTATCTGATGGTTATGGATTTAAAGTAAAATAAAAACTCACCGCTATCGAAAACACGGTGAGCTCCCAGCTGCGGAAAGATCACGATAAATCACTTATGCAATTAATCATCTTATACGTTCGAAGAGCGACCGAAATGTTTCTTACCCAATCGCAACCTGAGCCAGTGCAGAGTTGACGAGCTCGTACAAAAGGACGTTCGTCAGGAGGGTAACTGATTCACAGGCGGCATGATTTTAGTAACTTCCTGACCGCTCGCAGTGCGGGCGAAATAAACAAACCGAATATCCTATACACGGTTATAAGCAGGCCTGATGAGCTACCGTCCCCTGAGAATAATCCGCAAGCTCGTTGACTTACACAGCGTAGTAAACAGTACCATCTCGAAAGAACTGATTGAGGAGCGGGATGGCCGTTTTCTGCCCACGGATGCATCGGACGAAGTTGATGGTCATAAGGACGAAGAGGATGCCTGATCCGAACAGAGGATCAGAAGCAAGAATAAATAAACTCTCGCATATGATTGACGCACTCTCGAAAATCAGTGATGGGATCCTAAAGGATAGCATTAGATCCACCGCTTAAAAAACTGAAAGAAATGTCAAGGAGATCGCTCACCAGTATGAATAGAAGTAGCTAGGCACGTATTCAGGGAAGCATCCAGACAAAGGGAAGTCCGCGGGGAAGATCCCACGGAGCGGCGCAATAGAGACGATGCGCCGCAGGGCTAGGCCGAGAATCACCGAGAGCGCCTATTAACCGTTCTGTGAAAAGCCCCGCACGAACGTATAGAGTAAGTGATCATACCGTTACTTCGCCTGATGTACACAAAGAAAAATAAGCATCAGGATTCAGGAAATGAAATCCGGCGAGTAAGAAAAGCAACGCATACTGATGTACAGGAAGACGATCAAAGCGAGAACTGATGGGACAATCAGACGATAGATAGGATGCAGAGAATTGATGATAACTCACTTCGCCTGTCACGTTTGTACAGTGCGTACACCCGCAGCATGAGTGAGATTTCAACTCCCATTATAATCAGTTGTCCCGCACTGCGGTTGCGATTAGTGAAGGCAACATTTCGCGCGAGCGAGTCTGAGCTTACACCCCCTCAAATATTGTCCAGTTGTGGCAGCTATCAGTCAATCAGTATGAGGGAAAGCGAAAGAAGATTGAAGGAAAACAAACTACTGTAAGAATCAATAAAATTGTGGTTAAATTTATTGTCCACAGAATTTACGGATTACTGACTCACTTTGTCGGTCACCAAGAAGTTCATTGATTCTTGTGTCGTCGCTGAGTTTCGTGCAAGTTATTCGTAAAGACTTTCAATGCTTACCGGCCATATTTACACTGAGAGGAAAGGTTAGGAAATCGTACAAGATACAAGATAGTAGACAGAGCAACGGACATTTGCACGACCAAGGAGAAATACCGGGAAAACAAATACAAGATTTTGGGCGGCGTCCAGCCCGACCTGGAAACAGCTTTTAGGAAGGGGATGCCTTTGGCCTCCGAGAAACTCACTTCCAGATATGTTCCACCTGTATCCGCTCAATAAGCACAGTCATAAAATGACAATAATGACGCACTTCTTGGTCCCAGGTGATGATAATGTCATAAATCAGACAAACAGTTGCAGCAACTGGCGACAGAGTCGAACGTTAGTGAGTGTTTTCCAATTTAGAAAAAGTGGTACACTCGCCTCCACTGCGGTCGACGGTGTGCGCGTCGCGAACCAAGGGGATGAGGCTCTCGATTGGTATGGCCGCGGAGGAGCTCATGGTTAACAGTCGCACCGTGGAACTACTTCTGTATCTGATTTATATATGAAAACAGCGCTGCAGCACGTGCCATAATTAACTGCGCGTTGGCAAATGAATGGCTGAGAGCGATCAGAAGCTGTTGATGATTGCGGTACAAACTATACTTACAGAACCCAAACAGTTTCAAGCTTGGCCGGTGTTCAAGTTGGAGTCTCGAGCGTACATATCATACTTACATAACACGGACGGTTTCAGGCTTGACCGATCTTCAAGTTGGAATCCCGAGCGTACCCACAGGCTACAACCGGAGGATTCAGAAACGTTTTGCGTGGTTGCCCTTTTGGTATCAGCTCCATGTCCATGACACAAATAGGACTTTTCGAAGTAATCCACGATGATTTTGGGAATACCTGGCGAGTCTGATGAGCAAAAGGTGCAGTGAGATAGCGAAGGTTAAGGCCGGAACCGACGTTTGTGTTTAACAGGGACCAACCTGGATCAACGCGGCCTTACATAAGAAGTTCTCACAGCCACATTTACTCATGATCGCCGTCCTCTTCGGCAACGGCAACGACGCACGAGCTAATGAGATGAACACCGGCGGCGAGGACAGCGACGACGGGCACGAGTAAACATGTTACTTCTCGCTCTTTGTAGCTAAATTGTGCGCAGCAATTCCCATTCAGCGGGTATAAATCCTGCATCTCGCGCCCGTCACCGCGCGTTTTTCATCTCATACTTCCACCCCAACCATCATGTCCGAGTCCTCGCCAGCCCAGCGTACGATCCTCGTCGTGGGCGCGACAGGCAAGCAGGGGCGCTCCTTCGTCTCCGCGATGCTCTCGACAGGATCAGCGGCGGGCCTCCGCGTGCTTGCGCTCACGCGCTCTGCCGCGTCCGCAGGCGCGCGCGGGCTCTCCGGTGTCGAGCGTGTCGCGCTCGCTGAGGCGGACCTCGACAAGCCTGACACGCTTCGGCGGGTATTCGAGGACGAGAAGGCGCGAGGAGAAGGTGGTGTGTGGGGCGTGTTTATGGTACTTGCGTTTCCTGGCCTCGGCGCGGACGCGAGCGGGGAGGAGAGGCAGGGCAAGGTGCGCGCGCTGCTTTCTTTTTACATTTTTTATCAGACATTTAATATCAAACGTGTGCACAGCTGGTCGCTGACCTAGCTCTCGAGTACGGTGTGCAGCACTTCAGTGTTCTCGTCCGTCGAGCGCGGCGGCGAGGGCTACTGACGACCAACTCACACTCGACCGTCACGCGAAGGTGCAAATTGAGCGGCACATCAAGTCTCTCGACGGTCTCCACTGGACGTGCGTATAAGCAAAGGATCGCTACCAACGCTTTTAGCTTGTGCACTGACGGCTCTTGTTTTGTATCTACCTAGCATCCTACGGCCTGCGTTCTTCATGGAGAACTTCGACGGCACCATTGGACGCATCACTGCGACAGTGCTGCGTGTCGGACTGCAGAAGGACACGAAGCTGCAGCTCATTGTGCGTCTCCCCTTTTCACCCCACATCCTTACATAAAGTAATAAAGTAAAACGCGGAAACTTTTGGCAGGCCGCAGATGACATCGGACACGTCGCGCTTGCGGTGTTTCAGGCGCCGGATGCACATACAGGAAAGGCAATCACGGTCGTCGGCGACGCGCTCACCCCGCAGGAAATCGCGGACGCATATGCCCGAGGGGCGGGACAGGCGCTGCCGGGTATACCAGCGCTTGTCGCGCGCACACTGCTCGCGATGAACAAGCACACCAAGGGCTTGTGTGTATTTTCCTTCCCCCTTCTATCGCGGAGTCAAGAACTAAAACCTATTTGGCTGCGTTAGGATTGCGGACATCGAGCGTGTGAACAGGGACCGTGCGGCGCATTCTGAAACGAACGAGGACCTCATCGCGCAGTGCAGGGGGCTGTACCCGGGCATGCAGACCATGGAGGACTGGGCACGCGCCCGAGGATCGCGCAAGAACCGCCAGAAAGACTGGAACAAGGTCTCTGTCGGCGAGCTTGTGCAGGGCAAGCGATAATGGAAGAAACGATCCGGAATTGAGTATGTATACCCCTGCAAATCGTGCATTGTTCTCTGTGTTCTGTTCCACTAGCTGCGTGTTTTCCACTTTTCTTCATTTGGCGTTTTTAGTTTTTCCCACGGGCATGTTGTTTGTTATATCATTGTATCGTTGTCGCTCACTTCAGAATTTTGCTATGTTTGGATATACCGTATTTCCAGTTGCTGTCTTTTGTTTGCAATGAGCTCTGTTATAAGTTAATTTTTGAATTCTTATGCATTCGGGGAGTGCATCTTACTACACGTATGCAAATTGTGCTGTACGACACCTTTCTAGATGCACCAAACGATCGTAGAGTAGCTCCGGCAGAATAGTCGGACGTCCGATTAAAAAGTGCGTACGCAATCGACATTAGTAGTACATCTCTCATCAACGCCTCTTTTGAGTACGACGAGAATCGGCTAAGAGAGAAGTACCAAAGATGTGAGTCCGATGGGTCGAATAAGAAAAGGCCAACCGACGCACCTTTCGTCTTCGCCTTCTTCGGGGCGCCTTTGCCTCTGTCCCTGTGTTCTTTGACATCGATTCTGCGGCGCACCTCGTGCACATCAACGAGGTTCCAGCCAGGGTACTCCTTGTTGAGTGCGCCGATGGACATCTCGTCCCGCTCCGGGTAGTACGCGACCATAGACGGCCCGCGCATGCGCGAGCGCAGATATTTAGCACCCGTGCGCTGCGACCCGGGGTTGAACGCCGTTTGGAAGATGGAGCAACGCAGGCGCGTGAGCGACTTGAGGAGGCTGGGCGCGACGTTGGCCATAGTCTAGTCTTTGACTGTCGCCGTCGGTCGATGCGCCGTCGAGGTCGTCGTTTGACGGCGATGAGTTGAAGGAAACTCGGAAAAGGAAGGCTTCACAAAACAAAATACATAGAAAAACCCCGAAACAGACCATAATGTTACATTATGTCACTGATTCTCTATAAAATCCTTATACGGAAGGTAGGTACGGAGTGTGATAACGTAAGTAATCTATTTCAGGTACCTCCGACTCAGAAAAGGAAAGAGTGAAAGAAAAAAAGGCAAGTCAAACTTTCCACCGTCACTCACCGTCGACGTGCACGTCGTGCACACTCATGCCGAGCACAACACTATCGATATGCGCTCGCTGTCGTCGCTCTGCTCTCTCGGAATTGCTTACGAGGCCGCGTTCTCAACCTGTGAGGAGCTTCCGATCATCTGCCATTGCGCAAAGAGGGTATCTTGCGACGAAACCATCCCCACCTCATCGTCTCCCTCGTCCCTCTTTGGCATACAAGAAGACTTCGGGCGATGTGGAAATTACGCCACAGAAAATTCACCGGCGGACCAAACGCGACAAATTAGTTGAGGGACTCCCTCTCTGGACGCGCTGGACCAGCACCTTAGAGCGTCTGGAGAGCATGGGCGTCGAAAAAGAGCATGCACAGCGTTTGCTCAAGATGTTTGAAACCGAGGAGCCGTCCACGCATGGCGGCTGGTTTCCGCCCAAGGAGGACGAAAAGTGGCAGATGGACCGCATACGGGAGGAAATAGAACATGACCTACCCGGTGGCGTCAGCAGGGCCTACACCCGCCGCTTCCTCGCTTGGGTGCTTGACGTGCGCCCAGACTGCGTGCCACCGTCTGTGCTCGAGGCGCTCGCCGCCGTGCAGGAAGTCGTCGACTACACGCACCCCGAGGAGTGGTACACCTCCGCACGCATGCATCGCCGCAAGGTGTACATGCACGTCGGCCCGACAAACAGCGGCAAAACGCACGCCGCACTGCGCTCGCTCGCCGCCGCGCGTCTCGGCGTATACGCGAGCCCGTTGCGCTTACTCGCACACGAGGTCTTCGACCGCCTCAATCAAGGCAAAATTGTTCCCCTTGGTGCGGACCCAAATGCGCCGTCTGAGACGCACAAGCGCCTGTGCAATCTGCGAACCGGTGAGGAAGCACGCATCGTATCCGAGGAAGCTGGTCTGGTGAGCTGCACGATTGAGATGCTCAGCATGCGGACCCGCTTCGACGTCGCCGTCGTCGACGAGATACAGATGCTCGCCGACCCGGATCGTGGCGGCGCATGGACTAATGCCGTGCTCGGGTTGAATGCAGCTGAGATCCACCTGTGTGGCGAGGAGGGTGCAGTACCTCTCGTGCAGAGTATGCTCGAGGGCGTCGGGGATGAACTGATCGTTCACCGGTATGGACGCCTCACGCCGCTTTCCGTCGAAGAGGAATCGTTGAAGGATGATTTAAAAAATATCAAGAAAGGCGACTGCGTCGTAACGTTTTCGAGGAGTGGTATTTTCAATTTGAAGAAACGGATCGAAAAGGAGACGAATATGCGTTGTGCGGTTGTCTACGGCCGACTTCCTCCGGAAGTACGCGGTGAACAGGCCGAGCTCTTCAACAATCCCGACAGTGGCTACGACGTGCTCATTGGCAGCGATGCGATCGGCATGGGTCTAAACTTGTATGTGCAGATTTCGTTTTCTCTTTATTTTACTGACTTTTTTCTTTGTTTCTTTTCAGGAAAATCAAACGCATCGTTTTTGAATCTACGTCGAAGTTTGACGGTGTCAAGCAGACCACGCTCTCACTTTCTCAGCTTAAGCAGATCGCAGGCCGAGCAGGCCGTTACGGGCTTCTTCACGAATCCGATTCCGGTGGCACTGTGACGACTCTGAAGGACGTTGACCTACCCATTGTCCGTAAGGCCGTCGAGATGCGTGCCATCCCAGTTGCGAAGCGCGCCGTCCTCCCGATGACCTTGCAGATGTACCGCGACCTCGAGCAGATCGTACTCCCGCAAGGGAGCTTCGCCGCCGCATCAGACGTCCAGCAGCACGCGGCGCGCACGCGCGACTGTTACACGCTGCGCATCACCTCGAAAGACGACGAGGTTGTGCAGACCGTCGACTCGATGTGCGAGGACTACACCCTCGGGGAGCGTCTGCACATACTCGTTGCGCCCGTGGCGTGGCGCGACGAGATCGTGCGCACTGCCGCGCAGCGTTTCCTACACATGTACCGCACGGACATGTGCGTCGGCCTGCACACCGCGTGCGCGGGGCTCGGCGTGCTCGAGGCGCGCGACGAGGTGCGGCGCGCACGCGCCGCTGCGACCGACGGCAGCGGCGAGGGCGAGGCGAGGGTGCCGCCGGACACGCTCATGAAGCTCGAGAGTCTGTACCGCATCGCGGTCCTGTACATGTGGTTCAACATGCGATACCCGCTCGTGTACGGCGAGCGCACGGAAGCCGTGTCGATGAAGGAGGAGTGCGAGTCGGCGATCGAATGGTGCATCGAGGGCGTCCGGGATGTGCGGGTGACCCGGAAGGCGATGCTCGGGCAGGAGCAGATCCGTGACGGGAACCTCTTGAGGTCTATTCGGAGTCACCGGCCTCAGGAGGCGCTGCACGATGTCGTCGCTCCCGACATTGGCGAGCCTGCTGTCGTTCTGACTCAGACTCTGGGGACGACTTGAAAACTCCGTTCATCTTCCAGTTATAGATTAAAAATTGCTGATGCATTTATGCATGCGTCTGGTGACCATCCTCGCATCGCCCACTTAGCTATACATTATACATTGTAGACTATCATTTTTATTCTCAGTATTTAGCAGCACCCACCAAATAATGAATCACTCATCCCTGCTTTCCTCAACGACCATCAAGACACATAGAAATGTATATTGCCCATCCGCCGCCAAACACTGGTGAATAAAAATAAGTCTAGTCGAAACAAGGGTGTACACAATTCGGTTTGTAATATCGGATTTCTAGAAACACGCTTAGTCTGCCTGTCAGCTATCTGCCTCGGTCGTAGGCAGAGGCCGGACCTGCGGGAACCAAGCGCAGACTTTCGGATTCCACTCGAGCGCCACCGAGTCATCGAGCTGCGCACTGCTAGCAGCGCTCGCCCCTTGCTTCAGGCTAGAGCAGGCGAGCAACAGGCCGCCTAAATGCTGAATAACGAAGCCGTGAGAATCCAAAATTGCAATTTAAGCAAAGGAGCGGGGAGGCCTACGTGCTGCGTAAAATCCACACGGCACAGCTGGAGGGAGAAGTCAAGTTCGGCCGCCAGCCCTAGGTGGACCAGGTGCAGCAGTGCGCTGTCAAACAGACCCGCGGCCCTCTTCCATCTCTCGCTCTAATTTACACCGACCAAAGATCAGAATAAAATGAGACCTTGTCGGGCCATATTACAGCTAATAAAAATGCGGATTACGCACCGGCTCCCCTCGAAGTGTCTTCCTCTCCTGACGGAGGTACGCACGGAAGTCAGGCAAGAACGGGTCCGGCGTGAGTATCGCCTCGAAGTCCTTCCGCAGCGCCCATTTGTACCGCACCGTGAAATTTGTCCACCGCCGCGCGGCGTCGAACTTCGGCGGACGGCACAGGACCTGTCCAAATTTAATGTCGTGAGTACGTATGCGTGCATAGTTATTCCCGAAGATGAGAACGACCCCTTACAAGAAAGCAGCCGAACGACATCTCCTTCAAGACTGTGGCGTACTGCAGCTGCACCGTAAGGTGGCCGTGGGCCGGCGTATCTGGAATCATCACATTGATTTCGTTTAAAAACAGGAGGACGTTCGCGATAGTAACACGCACCTTCTGGAACAAGGTACAGCAGGTCACGCAGGATGGCCTCGTGGCCGCTGAGGACGCGCGCGAGGTACCAGTACGCGAAGGGCCGCTCATCCGACGCGTACAGCGCCAGCTCGAACCCAGACAGCACGATATCCCGGAGGACGTGCGCGCGCCAGTGCAGGACAGCGAGCGGGATGCACTTCAGCACTCTCGAGTCCGAGACATCCTTATATTTTATTTTAACAAGTCTTGCGGTAAGTGGGAAAAATCGGAGCTTTGGCTGGTGGACTGTTCGCTCACCCGAGGAGCGACCTTCGCGACCAGCAGCAGTGCGTTCTCGTAGATGACGTGCCAGTCGAGGGACGTCTTCATTGAATGGCGGCGCTGGCGGGGCCGGTTGTGATAGGATGCCCAGATGTGCTGGAGCACGAACTTATGCTCCATGGTTAGCTGAAGCCCGACGTGTCAGGAAAAAATAAAAGAAATTGCTGACTCTTGCCAACGTATTATGGAAGTCCTCGTACGCCTGCGCCGCCGCGCTGAAGGGCCGGTTTTCGAATAATGATGCGAGGTGGCCGGGCGGGATATGCGCCGTTTCGAAGAAGAACCGCTCGACGAGCCAGATAATGGGAAAGCGATCTAGGATGTTTATGCCGCCGGAAAAGACAGTCTGTCCACTTTTCTCAGCCCGAATATTCCTCAAAGGGGAGAAGAAAATAAAAGAAATACCTGCACTACCGACCTCACGAAGGGCAGCCGACTCGGCGTGTATTTCGAATTGCTCGCGCGCACGATTCCCGCCGCCTGAACAAAAAATGCTGTTTCATACGTCGCGAACCAAGAACGAACTGGGGAAAGATACTCACGTTCCAAGCAAGCAAGCTCTCGCACCCCGACAGGCGGAACACGAGCTCCCAGCCGTCTAGCAGGCCTTCGATGGCGCGCCACGCCTCTTCTTGCGGGGGCAGCACCAGGGGCCGCAGCGGCATGATCGAGTGGAGTTGGCGCGTGATGTGTGGGTCGAACGCGGCGTGTGCGCGGGAGCATACGCAAGGCGGCGGCACTACACGGAGCTGGATCGCGGCGAGCAGGGCGCGCGCTTCGGTCACGAGCGGGACGATGGAAGATGTTCTGTGCGGGAGCTCAAGCGCGTAGAGCCGGAGCAGAGCCTGAGTATGTAGTGTTATGAAGGAAGACAACGGTTTTTACTATCATTGGCGTGCAAGGGCTCACTTTGCGAAGCTGGATCCTGTGGAGCAGCTCTTCGCGGAGGGGCAGGTCGCTAGCTGTCGGCTCGTCAGAGGCATTCGTGTGATGAAGAGAGGGTAAAGGAAACGCACTTTCATCTGAGTCCAGCCACACTTCTGCCTCTTCCAAAAGGGTAACGATGCGTTGTGGGGCGATCCCTTCGCACATGGACACGTCTGACTTCTCACCCTGCCAATCTTCACACTAACAAACAAACAAACAGTAGATGAGCGAGGGCCATGCGAAATATATTTATTTTGTTTACGTCGTGCACGTTCCCTTTGGTCAGCTCCCTGTACGCCAGGTCGCAGCACTTCACCATACCCGCGATCCCTGGGCGCACGACGCGCGAGACGAGCTCCACCGCGCGGTCCGCCACGCCGCGCGGCGCGTCGGAGACGAGGGCAGCCAGGTGGTGCATGTACAGGCACGTGAACACGGTCTGCGCGAGCGCATTCCCGGCGTGCCAGTGCATCTGTGTTTCGCAGGGCATAAACATAACGGCGGACGGACAGACGGCCGCGGGGGGCCATTTACCTCGCACGCCAGCGCCCGGTCGAGCACCCAGCAGACTTCGCCGGGATGCAGCGGGGCGAGCGGGTCGAACGGCGGATGCTGCTGTGCACCCGCTGGCAGCGCCGCGCCGCTGTCCATGCGGGGATCACCAATCTAAGTAGATCGGTTGCTTGAGCCGCCATACTCAAAGAGAAAAAAAAGTGTGCGCGACGCACCTCGACGGCGCTCATGGCCTCGTTCAGCGTGAATCCGTCCACGAGCAGCAGCTCGTCCAGTGCCATGTCTGCTCGCATTTTCAGCACGAGTTATATAAGCCGTTGCAGACTTTGTATGCTCGGACGCACCTTCCGAGGCCTCATCAAAAAGATGTGTGACATCGTCGAAATGCGGTCCTCCAGGCAGATTCATCCTGAATGCGAGTGAAAATTTTGGTACAGACAGTATACAGGAAACAAGTCAGCAAAGCACAGAGCAGATTCAGATTTTAGAGGAAATCGGTAGCATTGACGGGTGGCATAGAGACGAGCGCAAGACGCGTTAAGTAGGACGCAGCACGCGCGAGTAAGTATCGCTGTCGCCGTCGCCATCGTTGTCCACACTTTCCTTCGCGCAACCACCGAGCTCTCGAAACAGCCTCCCCCCAGAGAGATAAACCATATCAATTCTCAGACAATTCTGCAGACAATTTCTCGGATGGCGCGCAAACGCTCCGCGTCCACGGCGCGGCTGAGCCTCGTCGCTCGGCCCAGCCCATACGACGCCGCCGTCACCCTCTTCGACGCCGCGGAGACAAGTCTCAACGGTTTCGCCAGTCCGCGGCGCTCGACGCGCACCAAAAAGGTCGTCGAGTACGCGGAGGTGGAGGCGGAGGAGGCGGAAGACAGCGAGGACGCCGCGCCGCCCGCGCCCGCAGATGTCTCACCTCAGAAACGCAGGCGCGCGAACGCGGGACGTCTCCCGCGGGAGCAGCCGCCGCCGCCGTCTCCGGCAAAGAAACGCAAGGCGGCCGTCGTGGACGTGAAGGCGGAGGAGGCAGACATCGAGGACGCCGTGCGCCCCGCGCCGGCGGGTGTCTCGGAGCCGGCGCGGACGGCGTCCGCGTCCCCGCGGAAGAGCAAGCCGCTGCGCACCGCGCTCGCCGCGCCGCACCCCGCGCCGGCACGTTGGGAGGAGGCATACGCCGCCGTCCGCGAGATGCGCGCGCGCTTCGTCGCGCCGGTTGATACGATGGGTTGCGCGTCGGCGCAGCTGCACGAGATCGACCCCGTGGTGCGTCCCTCCTCTTCGCTTGCCGTCCATCCGCCTTTTCATCTGATTCGGTCGCCGACTGCGCGTGTGCGTGTGCGTAGGGCCGGCGGGTGTCCACGCTCGTGTCGCTCATGCTCTCGTCGCAGACGAAGGACGAGGTCACGGCCGCCGCGACCGCGCGGCTGCGCGCCGCGCTCGGGGGGAGCATCACCGTGCCCGCGCTCGTCGCCGCCGACGCGGACACGATCTCCAGCGCGATCGCGTCCGTAGGCTTCTGGCGGCGCAAGACACAGTGCGTACCTCCCAGCTTTCCTGCAGTCCACATGTCCCATATCTCACCCCTCACCCTCCCCAAAAATAATAATGAAAAACAACACAGGTACGTGAAGCAGGCGGCGCTGCGCCTGCGCGACGACTTCGCGTGCGATGTGCCCCAGACCGTCGACGAGCTGTGTTCGCTCCCGGGCGTCGGGCCAAAGATGGCCTTCCTGTGCCTACAGGCCGCGTGGAACATGTGCGTCTCCCTCCCCTCCCCCTCTCTCCGAAGCGCGGTGTCTGAAGAAACCTAAATTAAATACAGAAACGACGGCATCGGCGTCGACGTGCACGTCCACCGCATCACGAACCGGCTCGGGTGGCACGTCCCCCCGTCCAAGAACCCCGAAGAGACGCGGTAAATACCCCGCTTTCCTTTTTTCTTATGACCTGAACGACGATAACTAACTGTGCGGTTCGCCAAAAATCCAGGCTGAACCTCCAATCCTGGCTGCCGAAGGCGCTCCACCCCGAGATCAACCACCTGCTCGTCGGTTTCGGCCAGGCAAGCCCGCCTTCCCTTCTCCAATAATATACAATACATTGTTCTAACCTGTTCCCCCCTCCCACCGCCGCAGACGATCTGCCTCCCCGTCGGCCCACGCTGCGCCGACTGCGCGCTGAGCACAGACGCAGAGCTCTGCCCGAGCGCGCAGGCACCGCGGGCGAAGCAGAACCGCGCTCGCAAGGCCCTCCTGCTGCGCGCGGACGCGGACGCGCGCGCCGTTGGGCTCAAGGCGGAGGAGGCGGAGATGTTCTCCGCGCTCGCCTTTGAGGTGCACGCCATCAAAAACGAGAAGGAGGAGGAGAAAGAGCTTGGGGGGACGCTTTCCTGACGGACGGTCTTCTGATTTACTTGTGTAATTTTTAAATTATCCTATCTGGCTTTCTGTCTGCTATCGAAAATACTGTACACACCGCTCTTCCTTTCCGCTTTCCGTTTTTCTTCCTCCAGATACATATACACTACGCCTATATTCCTGCCTATTTTGTTTTGAAGACGTTCACGACAGGTCCATCGCCATGTCCCAGAATTGCTTTTCGAGGAGCGTGCACTTGCCCCACGTCTCCGTCCACTCCGCGAGGCGTCGCGGCGACGGCGGGTCCTCTGCTGCCGCGCGCTCGAGGAGGTCTGCCGCAAGCCACAAAAAGAGACAAAGCCAATCAACATGACGAAACGCAAGGGAGAGGGGGACGCACCCAAGCCCGTGCGCACTGCGGCCTGGTAGGGCGCGCCCGCGTAGTCCTCCATCCACTTGAGGTACGGGTTGCCCGCCCACACGACCCACGCGTCCGCACCGCCGCGCCTCGCTTCGGCCGCGAGCCAGCGCCCGACCTCGCCGTACCCGAGCAGGCACGCGGCGAGCGTGACGAGCAGCTTCGTCTCGTCGCCTTTTTTCCGTCCGCATTCGGGGGGATTTTTTCCGTTCAGGAGTTGTTAAGCGCGCCGCGGGGAGACGAAAGCGCGGCGCTCACCGTGCAGGCCCACGTCGAGGAGGTACGCGCCGTACGCGGCGGTCGCGGGCGACTCGGGCGTGCCCGTCTCGAGCTCCGCCTCGCCGACGCCGAGCGCGTCTGCGCAGTACGCGCGGTGCAGCGTGACTTCGCGCAGCACGTTCTGGATCGTCTCCGACGCGCGCGCGACGTCCGCGAAGCGGCGCGCCTTCGCCGTGAGCAGCCCGTACGCGCGCGCGTAGTACCGCAGGTACTGGTAGTCTTGCCTGGCGCGCGTCGTCATCATCAGTTTTTTTTTCGGGGCTAGGGAGGGGGGAGCACGCACTTGATGAAGTGCAGGAAGTTCGCGCGCGGGAGCGTACCCGCGCCGAGCTGGCGCACGAACGGGTGCTCGACGTACGCCTTCCACACGGGCGCGTTCGAGCGGATGAGCAGCGCCGTGAACGGGTACGGTGCGTCCGCCGTCGGGCTGCGGGAATACGTTCAATAAGCGTTCGCACTTCGGGAGAAGGACGCGTACAGCGGGACGCAGCGCGGAACGATCGCGTGCAGGTGGTTCAGCGGGCCGTGCGCACCCTTTCCGAGCGGGGCCGCCGTCTCGATCGCGCGGTGCGTGAACTCCCCCGCCGCGCGCACCGCGTCCGCGAGCGCGTGCCCGCGCGCGAGGAAGCACGCCGCCGCTGCGCTGAGCGTGCACCCCGTGCCGTGCGTGCTGCGCGAGGCGAGGCGCGGGCGCGCGAAGACGGTGTACGCGTCGGTGCCGCGCTCGTAGAGCACGTCAACGACGAGCGGCGCGTCGTTGTCGTTTGCGTCCAAATCGGTGTCCGGGCGCAGGATCTCCATGTTCTGGTGCGCGCCGCCGGCCCAGTCGACGCGCACCGCGCCGGCGCCCGCGTTGGACGCGGCGAACGCGCGCATGTCGCGCGCGGACACGGCGAGGTGGCCGCCCTTCAGGAGGACCGCGCGCGCGCCGAGGGCACTCAACTTGCGCGCGGCGCGCAGCGCGCCGTCGAGCGAATTGATGCGGCTCTCCGGCTGCGGGCTGGCGCCGGTGCCCACATCCGCGAGGAGCAGCTCGGCCTCGGCTATGTTCGGCGTGACGAGCGCGGCGAGCGGGAAGAGCTCCGCGGCGAGGACGCGCACGGCGTCTGGCGCGAGGAGCGTGTGGCCGGAGGTGGAGACGCATACGGGGTCGACGACGAGCGGCGGCGCGTCCGCGCGCGCGGCGTAGAAGGCGCGCAGGGAGGCGGCAACGGCGCGCGCGGCTGCGGCGTCGTAGAGCATTCCCGTCTTGAAGGCGGCGACGCCCATGTCGTCGAGAACGGAGCGGAGCTGGCGGTTCAATATGAGCATATAATATACACGCTTAATTTATGAGAATATATTGTCTTTGTTTTTCTAATAAATGTTTTTGAAAACAATATGTTATCATAGGCCCATTGACACCCGGGACGAACCTGCTGTTGGATGAACTCGGGCGGGGCCGGGTGTACGGCGTCGACGCCCGCTGTGCTCTGGGCTGTGAGCGCGGTGACGACGCTCGTGCCGTAGCACTGCAGCGCGGTGAACGTCTTGAGGTCGGCCTACGCGTGCGTGCGAGCGTAAGAAAGGTGCGAGCGTAATAAAGCAAAGCGGGGCGTGCGCGACGCGGAACGCACCTGGATGCCCGCGCCGCCGCTCGAGTCCGAGCCGGCGATGGTCATCACGACTGGCGGGATGCTTTTCGACATGTCGAGGGCGAAGGCGATGGGGATGGGGAGAAAGAGGATCGGTCGGCGGAAATTTAGGCTTTACGGACTTTCGGAGTACGCACGTCATCGTTAGACCGTTATTGAATCATCTTTAGAATAGCTCTATCTAATAAATCTTCGATCTTACATAATAATACCTAAGCGAAACCTTGAGAGCGATCTCTGAAAAAAATCTTGCCGAGCTGCCATAACTTGACTGCGTACACTGTAGTAAAGCTTAGATTTGACGAGTATATGTAAAATCGAAAAGCTTTAGTAGACACAGAACTTGGTGCAGCGACCGTTATGAGCTCGACATTTTCTCAAGATAAAGAACAATGCACAACGAGAGTCGGGTCAGATACAGAAAATAAATCACGATACATCGCAATGTAAAAACACACTCTCTCGAGAGATCCTACATGAACGAGTCCCCGCTTCCAGGTGCAAAGAGGCTTAAGATGTCGAGCCATTCATCAGCAATGATTGGGCCATCGAAGCCACCGATCTGGCTAGCAGGCGCGTCCGCCGCAGCGTCATCGCTTGAGGTCTCAGCAACATAATTGGTAGCAGGGGCTACGATCGCACAATAAGTCTGTGGGTGGATAACCTCAGCTACTTCATTGCCGGAAGGAAAGGGTGGCTGTAGATGACTTATATCAGACGCGATGGATAGGGTTGGATCCAATGATATGTTTTGTACTCACCTGCAAGATGTCCGATGCACTTGCAGACAGTGGGGAATGCTGCACAACTCTCGCTCGAGCAACCCTCCTTCTGGGCCTCCTCTCATTGTGAGGCGGGCAAACCACCCGAGCCTTAGCACAAGATTCGCAGTTCCCGTACGAGTACGGCGGCGACACATTGCACTAAATGGTTGCAAAATTAACATCTCGGTTTCGAGGAACACGGACAAAGTGGATTGACCTTCTTACGCATGTCCGCGCAAGTTGTGCACGGCTTCATGTTCCGTGTCGTTGGGGACTGAGATGTGTCGTTACTAGAAGACGGTTGTGGGTTGACTTCGAAAGTAGGCAGCTTGGCTGCACGTTCCCATGGTTGATCGTTAGTCGACGACATCGAGATGCAAGCAAGCAATGCGAGATGCAGAGTGAGTCGATGCGCTGGACTTGATAGCAACGTACAGGGTATCTGAGGAGATATCAAGAGCCATTCTGCTGCTTTTATGTCGGTTTGTGTCCTTGTTTTGATCACGGCACATTGTAATTGGAGAGTGGGTTTCGTTACTAAGTGCAGTTGAGGGAACTCATTTAGAACCTACGAGCCGCAGAAGCAGCGACGACGCCCGTGAGGGGAACGCCGGCATAGTCCGGTCGCGGTAGCGTGTGTCGGGTACGCGTGAACAACCCCGTTTAGGAAGGGCGATGACCCAAGGCTCGTGGAAGAAGTAGACACAATGATTATCTTGAAATACAGGTGGGTCAGAAAAGTCTCTCTCCCCCCCCCCCCCCCCCCCCCCCCCTCTTCTCCCCCTAAAAAAGGAAGGCAGGTCCCGTCTGCCTTGTTCACATAAAAACAATGTCAAATAGTGTTTTACGTTGCATAATATTTGCTTTAGATGCATATTAGAAACATCCAATACATACTTGTAAACTATTTTTTGGATGTGTTGAGCTGGCAGCATACCATGGCAATCGAAACGCGTTATCTCTCAATACAGTTCTTAACGCGATCATGATCTCAAATTTGGCGGGCAGTTTCGTGCAGATGAGGGAACTCATTTAGAACACGAGCCGCTATAGCAGTGACGACGCCCATGATAAGACGCGCCCAAAGAGGCAAAGGTTCGGTGATAGCGATCGCAGTAAGGTTGAAGGTTTAACGGATCTCTTCCGGAATAAACACTCAACAAAATAAGGCGCTTAAATAATAGCAGGGCACGATGAGACATCGAATAATGCAGGTAGACACTGCCAGGGAGATCCTCAGCCTCTTTTCCGGAAAACACTCACCAAAATAAGGCGCTTAACTAATAGCAGGGCACAATGAGACATCGAATAATGCAGGTAGACACTGCCAGGGAGATCCTCACAGCCTAACGCAAAGATGAAGTAGCTCGTTGTTGCTGACAGACGGAGGACGCCTGGAGGGTTATTACCAAATTTACCAAAAAGGGAAAGTCTCGAAAGCAGATTCGGAATATAAAAGGCAATTTCCGATGCTTAATGGGGAGTTACTGCTCCTGTATAAGAAAGTTTTCGACAAGGAGAATCGAACTTGGCAGAGGCTCCCAAAAAACAGATGATGGGCACCCCACAAATCCACGGCCCTAAACAAAAAAGACCCGCGTCAACTCAGCCCAACGAGCCGCCGCACGCGCGCCAGCGTACCCCTCGACATCTCCCGTGCTCTCTCCGCGCCGCTTCGCGCAAGCGCGTCCAGGTGAGCCGGCTCGGCGCGGAGCCTTAGAAACTCCGCGCGCGGGCCGCGCAGCGTCTCCTCCACCGCGTCTGCCACCGCGTCCTTCAGCGCGGCGTGGCCGCCGTCCCGGTAGCGCGCCGCGAGCGCGCGCGCGTCGCCGCCCGTGCAGCCCGCGAGCAGCGCGAGCAGGTTCGCGGTCCCCGGCCGGCGCGCAGGATCGTACTCGATGGTGTGTTCCGCGTCCGTCACCGCGCGCCGCAGCTTCGCGCGGACCGCAGCGGCTGCGTCAGTGAGCAGGATGCGCGAGCCCGCGTCCGGCGCGGACTTGGACATCTTCGCGGCGGGGTCCGTCAACGAGAGCAC
This sequence comes from Phellopilus nigrolimitatus, assembly GCA_021029095.1. Taxonomy (NCBI): domain Eukaryota; kingdom Fungi; phylum Basidiomycota; class Agaricomycetes; order Hymenochaetales; family Hymenochaetaceae; genus Phellopilus; species Phellopilus nigrolimitatus. The sequence goes on from JAJOHG010000083.1 coordinate 85,522, forward strand.
GCGGCGCGACGGGGCTGCGTGGGGGGAGCTGGCGTAAGCTGAATATAATGAAAGTGAAGAGCAACTGGGGGCCCGGACGCACTGAAGACGGCCTCGGGGAGCGGGAAGAGCGGAGCCCGGACGGTGCGGTTGAAGAGCGCCGCGAGGTCGCGGCAGAGCTCGAGGTGCTGCTGCTGGTCCGCGCCGACGGGGACGTGCGTCGACCGGTAGGCGAGGATGTCTGCGGCCTGCAGCACGGGGTACGTGAAGAGCCCCGTGTTCAGCAGCGCCTCGTCGACCTCCGACTCGGCGTTCGCGTTGCGCGAGACGGCCAGCCTGCTCTGTGCGCGTAAATTAAGATGAGATAAAAGTAAGCTATGTAGAAACGTATGCGCACCTTCCACGTCGTCATGCGTCGCAGGCGCCCGACGGGCGTCACGCAGTTCAGCAGCCACGCCAGCTCCGCGTGGTCGGGGTTCTACTCAATCCACAAATGTCATTCGTTTCTAAACCCACACAGGGACGGCGCGGTTACCTCGTCCTGGTGGAAGATGACGCAGCGCGCGGGGTCGAGCCCGACGGCGACGAGCGCGGCGAACATGTCGCGGCGCGCAGCGCGCAGTGCGCGCGGGTCCTGCGGGAGGGTGAGCGCGTGCCAGCCGACGACGGCGAAGAGCAGCGTGTCCTGCGCGCGCGCGGCGCGCTGCATGTGCACCCACGCCTGCAGCGCGCCGAGGTAGTTCCCGATCTGTTGCGGGCGCGTGCGCGCGGGCTCAGCCCCGGGTGCGGGCGCGGAGAGAGGGGTGCTGCGGACGCACGTGCGGGATACCTGTCGGCTGGATGCCGGAGAAGATGACGCGGGGCGGCGCCTCGGCGACGGCAGCGACGGGGTCTTCTGGCTTAAGTGTACTGGCGTGTCGGGACAGGCGGGGCGCTCTTGAGAGAAGAGAGCGCGCTCTCTGCATGGTGAAGGCAAGGGAAAAAGACGCGCCTCGCCAAATTTACTCACTTTCCATTTTCGGCTCTCCCGCCCACTCTCCCGCTCGCCATGTCCACCTCCGTCGCCGCCGTCGCCGCCGCCGCTGCCAAACAACCAAAAGACAGAAAACCCAAAACAAAGTCAAAAGGCAGCGCCAAAGCCAAAGCCCGGCCCAACGCGCTCTCCAACGCCTACGTCGATTCCGACTCCGATCTCGAGGCGCCCGCGCCCGCCGACACGCTCGTCCCGCCGGGCTCCGTGCTCCTCTCGCACGGCGCCGCCGCGGACGCCGCCTTCGACTACGACGCGCTCGCGGCCGACCCCGACCTCGAGCTGTGCGTCGTGCGCGTCCCCGCCGGGGTGCGTCTTCTCCCTCTGCTCTCCACTTCTAATTTTTCATACGTTACTCACGTCTCTATGTACATGTACACCTCCCTCGCACAGGTGAAACCGCGCCACCTCGCCGGCGCCTCCCTCTCCCTCTCCCCTCCCGCGCGGGGCGCCGTCGCGGCGCCTGTGGGCACGCTCTCCAAGAAGGGCACGGCGTTCGACTTCTGGTCCGTCGTACGCGACAGTGACGGTAGCGCGGGAGCGGGCGGGGCCGAGCTCCTCGGGCTCACCTGCCTGCTCCCGCGCCAGGCGAAAGACGGGCGGCTCTTCTGCTGTACGCACGTACCCTCTCCTCCCCCTCTCTACCTTCTATTCTTCCACTCACCCTCCGCGCAGCGCCCAAGCCCATCGCGCACCACCTCGTCCTGTCCGCACAGCCCACGCTCCCCACGCCCCCGCCGGACTCTTCTCCCTCCCCCTCCTCCGCCCCCGTGTACGCAAGTCCCGCGCGCTACCGGCATCCCGCGCACCTCCTCACGCACCGCTTCCTGCCCGCCGGCACCGTGCCCGCGTCCGCGCCCGACGTCGAAACAGTCGCCGTAGACCCAACACCGACGACGTCCCAGGCCGCCGCCGTTCCCTCTTCGCAGACAACGGACGCGCCCGCGGCCGCCTCGCCCCGGAAGAAGCGCAAGGCAGACGGCGAGGCCAAGAAGGCGAAGAAGGCGAAGACCGCGGCGTAGACGACGCCGACGATGGCGCTGAAAACTATGATTCTAGCCACTGCGAGCGGCCATGCGCTCACAGGGGTCTGCTGTCCACAGCATAGCCTGTGCAGGACACACAGGGGGCCTATTTTACCCTCTAAAACTTTGCATGTTGCGATTATATGATTACATGTGCTGTAGCTTGGGTCGTACGGTCGGTATTTCAGGACACTTCCAAATCCGGTTTCTCTCCAGTAGTGGCGCGAAAGAAGGAAGGCATTAGGTGTAAATCACGAATGTCAGTGTACAAGTACAGTGCGAAAGTGCGAAAAAAAATAGTAAAAACGGGGTACCAAAAATTTCTCATAACGTTACAGCAAAATAACATATAACCCATCCGCTCAAAACCACGCCGCTACATCCCCGAAGAAGTCCCCGAAGAAGTCCCAGACCCAGATCCAGACGGCCCGTCCGCGCGCCCTAGCGCCCTGCGCGCCTCCTCCTCGACTGCAGGGCCAAACACACTGCGCGGCGGCAGACCCCGCACGCGCCCGGGCCCGCGCGCCTCCACCTCCTCGAACCCGCCCCCGATCACGCTGACCCACTGCCTCCGCGTGTCCACCAGCTGCCGCAGCGCCTCCGGCACCACCAGCGCGCCCTCCGTGTCCGGCCCGAGCCCCAGCGACGCCGGGTTCGGAAGCGGCACCGGCGCGCCGCCGCCCGCGCCCCCGTTTCCGTTCATGCCGTTCGCCGCCCCGTTGCTGCCCGCCGCGCCGTTCGCCGCACCGCCCGCGTCGCCCTTTTTCTTCTTCTTCGACGCCTTCGGCCCGTCCTTCTTCTGCAGCTTCGCGAACATCGCGTTGATGTTCTTGTCCAGAGCGTCCCGTGTGTCGACGTACTCCTGGTACGCGAGTCGGTCGCGCGCGATCTCCGCGAGACGGGCCCGCCGAGCCTTGTTTGTCGCTGCTACTTCGCGCAGCTGGCGCTGTGCCTGCCGAAGCGCCGTCGAAATCGGGTCGTCGACCACCTGCGAAAGGTCGGGCTGTTTCGTTCGCACGTCATTAATCAATCGAAGAGAGCTAAACGAACACTTCACACGCACCTCGCCATCAAGTAGCCCATAGAAGCGGATCGTGTCCTTGACCCTCTCTTCAAAATCAGCGACGAGGATCTTTTCCTTCGGCAGCGAAACGCCGTTGATGCCTGACCCGGAAGCGATCCGCGCCTCGTACGCATCCTCCGCCTCCCTCATGTTTTTCCACGTCGACTGGTCCGAGTTATGCAAAAGCGCCGTTACGAGCCGCTCAGTCACCGGACCTAGTCCCTTGTCCGTCACCAGGTCCGCCTCCGTTAACGACGACGCATCCCATTTCGGCAAGGGCGTCCCCGGTGCAAAGCCGCTGCTCGATGCCGCCGCAGCATTTCGAGAATTTGAGAAGTCTAAAGAGGAGGGCACGCCGCCGTAAAGCGCTGTATCCTCCTCCTCCCACTGCTCCGTATAATGCCGCCCTAGCTCAGGTGTCACGTACGGCCCTACAGTATCCCCGTCATACTCTAGCCATCCGACGTCCTCTTCTCGTATCTGTCGTATCCAAGGCTCGACTGATGCGTAAAACGTTGTGATCGGCACTTGAGAAGGAGGCGCTTTTGCTTTTGAGAAGTCCTCCTTAACTTCTATCGGTTTTCTCGGCCCGGCTGGTAGAGTAGGTATTGATACGGGTCGCTGAGGTATGAGCGGATGTGCCGTTGGTAAAGTCCAGTCCAATCCAGAACCGGACTTAGGAGATAGAAGTTTAAAAAAAGTGAAGACGACTGTTGGAACAAGACTTTTACCTTTGAATGAGAGACAGTGCTGAGTTTCGAAGGCTTGTAGTGATGATCTTTGTGAGCAGTTGGATGTGGCGAAACTTTTCGAGGCCGTTGCATGTCTGCTCGGATCCTGTCAGTCAAAACTCGGCAAAACGCCGTCGCAATGAACTAACCATGTTCGCCATCACTCTCCTCGTCTCTTTTCCGCTTCTTGTCCTTGTCTTTTTTCTTCCTGTAGGCACAACAGTCCATTAGTGACAATGCTGAGGTCATTCTAAAGTGCACTCACAATTTACGCATCTCCGGAGGAACTTTCGAAGGTAGGGGAGTGGTGACATTTATTACGGGCACGGCGCTTGATGAGGGAGCGCCTACTGAAGTTGAAGGAACGGACGGAGAGAAGCTGCGTTCCTCCTGGTCGAGACTCGGGGTATCTACATCATGCGTATAGTCGATGTCCAGACATATTTCCCCGCAAGATTATGTCGTTGACAAAAGTAGAAGGACGAAGAAGCCGTTCAGGCGATAAAGGCATCAAAGGCAGAACCCGTTGAAGGAGCGGGAATAGAATGAACAATTCGGGTCATAAGCGCGTCAAGGCGAATAAATCAACGAGCAGTGTCAAAAGCGCGTATGTCGGCCAATAAAACGGGAGAGTTCGTAAACACAACATACGTCCACAAACACCACAAAGCAAGTAAGCCACAGAATGAAGTTGGCCGAAACGAAGAACACATAGCAGGGATGAGCAAATTAAAACTCGGTCAGCACATATGTCCAAAGCCACAAAAATACAAATCGCACACATACAGCTCGGCTCGCGCTTGACCTTGTGCGGCGGCAGCGCACGCGCCTTGCCCTTCTCCAGGTCGCGCATCTTCTTCATCTCGCTCTCGATGATGCGGAGGTCGCCCGCCGCCTTCCGCGCGCGCTCGAGCGTGAGCTGCTTGATCTGCTTCAGCTCGGCCTGCGTCGCCTCGAGCTCGTCGACCGACGGCACCGCGTCCGGCGGCATCACGAGCAGCGGGCTCCGCAGGGGCGGGTGCGTTGAGTCGGGGCTGTAGGACACGAGAGGCTGTGACATAGTTTCGGTGTGGCAGCTGAGTTTGCGTTGGGTGTTCCGCACGCGCGAACCGACGAGAGACACATGAAACCGGTGTTTGTGAGCACGAGGGACGCGAATCTGTGCTCAGAACATGGGCACAGGTTGGCCGTTGGCGGGGAGTGGCAAGTCGTCGGCGAGCGTCGTCGTGGTAAGAAGCACAAGCTCAAAACGGAAAACTTAGGTATCCTAAATCGGTAAGCGGCAGTGCCACAATAATAGACACCTCAAAAATAAAATGGATTAAGGATGCTATGCAAACATCCAAGCTCTACGAGTACAGTGTATACAATAGTAGCGAATAACTTTATAATGCATGTCTAGAAGCTACTGTCCAGGTTTCGCCTCTACTGGCTGACCCATCAAAGACACAATCTCGAAGCAAAGGACAAGCAACAGCTGTCCAACAAGATCTATCACGGAGGAGTGTATAGGCATCGCGTACATATCTGGATCGCGCTCTCGTTTCCATAGGAAGTGGGTGAGAGCCTGCGCGAACCATAAAGAGAACAGAACCTGGGCGTGCAGTGTCAGCAGTGAACAGCTAACGACAACATGAACACTTACAGCGATGCAGAAAAAGATGATCGAACACCCAATAAAAACGATCGGCAACGCTAACCATCCCACTCCCCGCAAGGTGGAGAGGAAGCCGATCTCGACAGGGATCGTTATGAGGAACAGTGTGATCATCACGAGTTTGAGGCTCGGCTGTGGCGGTGTCTCGTGCTTATGCGCAGATGGAGGAAGCACTGACATCGCTGCGGCGTGAAGGTTTGTTGAGATACGTGAGACGGCCACAGAACCAACAGAGCCAGGCAGACCTTCAAGAGAATATAAGATAGTCGATGCTACTTGTTCTGCACAAAAACGTACCGCTGATTATGACAGCCAGGAGAGCAAATCCGCTATAGCGGGAAACAAAAAGATCTAGGATGATGCCCGTAGCTGAGCTAATCATCATGGCACCAAACAGAGGTGTCCAGCCCTGCGTTATCAAGGGCCGAACAAAATTATTTCGGCTGACGAGGTAAGCAGAGAGACACGCGGATAGAACGAGTACAATACAGATGATGAGAGGTAGTGGCGTGTTGACGAAGTTTATCAGGAAAGTAGATGTGAGACCAAGGAGGCAAAGCGTGATGAGGTCACCCAGGCAGGCAGCGACGGGAGGGGCAATATTGTCTGTCTTGATGTCAGCACATTTTATTTCCAATGATACTGAGACCACTCACCTGGATTAAGCGAGAACTTCCTGCAGAAAATAACGAGCGTGCACATGAAAGATCCCAGGAGTAAACTAGACAAACATGCCGAAGCCATGCCTGTCGATGCCACCATGATGAACCTAATTTGGTGGTTAGGCCATTTAACGGATTGCCTAGACAGGAAGACTCACTCTGCGATCCCAGACTTCGGTTTCCTCGGATCATATGGCAGTTTGGGGTGCGGTCGTCGGGAGTAAAGGAGGAAGCGTGAGTCTGTACTCGCTTCAGACGACGAGCCCGATCTTGGCATAATCAAGCCCAGTACAAAGGATAGTATGGCAGCGATGAAAGAAACTAGAGTCGCTTGAACCTGGAGAAGTGCCATATTTCCCGAGAGTATCCCATAGCGGCTGCTCCTATCGTCGAGTCCGCCGACATTCGCCTTTTATTCAACGTCAATAGAAAGCGTAGTCTCCAGTAGTTGTCAGACTTACAGCTGTCCCAAGTCGGGAAGATAAATTCATTTCCAAATTTCCTTTTAGGTTCAGTATGACTGGGATGATTATTATGAGCTCGTCTATTTGCCGCATAGCTTTCCAATGCTAATAATATGATGATGAGCGACAATCAATTGGGAAGTTTGTGTAAGGGCCTACGGAAACATGGTCTAGGAGCTCTCCAGTGAACAGTAATCCTATGGTTGTAAAAAGGAGTGTAGGTGCTGTCTGAAGACGCGCCGTCAAGACCTACACGAGCTATAGAAAGCATGCCACATACTTCGACCACAATATCCTTCACCTGTCTCCAAGTGCTGCCCACTTCCTTAGTCGACAACTCACGCCCGCGCGACTGCCTTTCGAGTCCTAAAAGCGCGACATCAGCCTCATCGTCCGAGTCCAACGCCGAGCCATTGTCCGATCCGAAATCCTCCACTGAGGCCATCACTGCAGCGGCCCTTCTCTCCGGGTCGTCCTCTACAGCGGCCATTTCAATGTGGGGATGGGAGTGAGAAGCAGAAAGAGCCCCTTTGTGCACCGTGTCGAGCATGCAAAGTAGGGTAAGGCGTCACTTTGCGGCCTCGCGATGCGGTGGCTGATGGTTGCAAGACGGCCATTAATAAAATCGGGTTACACTCGGGGCTTACTTGATTAAGGACTCTGATGATGTCATCTGGGTAGCTTGTACACTTTGTATAAGAAATGCTTTACTGACTGCGGATAGCGATCTCTCTCATTATCATACTACGACATGCAAGAATCTAAACCGAGTTCCTCTTCCTCGAAAGCTCGAAATGAAGGACACAAGATACGCTTGAATCCTGACATAGGTTCGTCTTCTGTGTGATCAAGGTCTTATCGCGCTCGGAAATTGAGCTATATAAAAGACTACAAAGACTACGCTCAGTATGCTATAACTGGGAAAGGACTCGCCTCAGCAGCACATCTCGACGATGACGGTCGTATATCTATCTCATTGGACCTCAAGAGAGTTCTGCCAGACTTGCCCGAGGACTATGCCAGAGACGTTCTTGAATCCGCCACGGACAGCACCAACTTCCGCTCGCCTCCGTGCATGAACATAGTCATAATGATTGTCGGAAGCCGAGGTTCAGCGGTTCATCATATACGAGGGCAGTGTATGCTGAAATTGTGTTTGAGGCGATGTGCAGCCCTTCCTGGCTCTCGGAAAGAAGCTGCTCAAGGACGGGCACCGCGTCCGTATCGCCACGCATAATACCTTTCGCTCATTTGTGACAGAAAATGGCCTCGAATTCTTCAACATTGGCGGAGACCCTGAGGACCTCATGAGCTACATGGTAAAGAGTGAGACAGATCATCGCTATGTCGGTACGCATTTCTTCATTGATCTTTTTGCGAAGATCCTGGTCTTGTTCCTGGTCTTGAATCCCTTACAAACGGGGACATCAAACGCAAGCGAACTATGCTGATAGAAGTGTGTGTGGCATATCCTATATTTTTTTGTTTTATTGAAACGTGTTACCCAGATGCTTGAGGGCTGCTGGAATGCCTGCTCCGAAGCTGACCCCGAGACGGGGAGAACGTTCGCAGCCGACTCTATAATATCCAACCCGCCGGCCTTTGCCCACGTACACTGCGCGGAGGCACTCGGAATCCCGCTCAGCCTTTCCTTCAGTGAAAAACTCCTCTCTTCTGAGCGCCAATACTATGCTTAACATCTCTTTTGTTTCAGCGATGCCATGGTGTGCGACGACGGATTTCCCTCACCCTCTCGTAAACGTCAAACAGACAAACGCGAAGAAAGGACTAACTAACTATTTAACATACGCGCTAACGGACCACATGACTTGGCAAGGGTCTGTACCATTTTTACGCGATGTTTTTGCGAAACATCTTTTCCTAACTTTACGGCGCAGGCTGGGGGACATCATTGATGAATTTCGCGAGAAATCGCTTGGTCTTCAGGCCCTATCCGTTCGCCACGGCCCAGGAATTCTGGACAAGCTAAAAATTCCTTGGACGTATTGCATGAGCCCCGCACTCGTCCCGAAGCCCAAAGACTGGAAAAATCATATCGGTGAGCTAACTTCAAGCTCGAACTCGAAATTAAGTAAACAAGCAAACCTACCTATCACACAGATCTTGTCGGGTTTTATTTTCTGGATCTGTCGACTAATTACACGCCACCTGCGGACCTTGCAGCCTTCCTCGCCGCTGGACCGCCCCCAATATATATTGGGTGAGTCGCGCTTCTCTCCGTGACGAACTATGTCTTCCTGATCTTCTCCTAAAACCCACACAGTTTCGGTTCCATCGTCATCGATGACCCACAAGCATTGACGTCAATCATATTCCAAGCCGTTGCACGTGCGGGTGTCCGCGCGCTCGTCTCTGCTGGATGGGGCGGCCTCGGCTCCGGGACCGTCCCAGAGAATATCTTCATCCTCGGAAATGTCCCACACGACTGGCTCTTCGACAAAGTCTCCGCGGTGTGCCACCACGGCGGTGCGGGGACGACGGCCATTGGCCTGAGCATGGGGAAGCCGACGATCGTCGTGCCGTTCTTTGGCGACCAGCCGTTCTGGGGTATGTTATTAGCTCCTTAACTTTTCTTATTTGTTTTTTCTGGAATCTAATCTCGCTTTCTTTTTCAGGCAACATGATCTATAAGTCTGGAGCTGGTCCGGAACCTATTCGTCAGAAGAAACTCAACGTCGAGAACCTTACTGCGGCGATCCAATACGTGTTGAAGCCGTCCGCGCAAGCTGCTGCTCATCGACTAGCAAGCCAGATCCAAGCTGAGGTAAAGTTTCTCGAATTTGGCGCATTATTTCTTACTCAACTACATGTCTGATGGAAGGATGGAACAACAAATGGTGCATTGTCGTTCTACCGCCACCTGCCCCTTCTGAACATGAGGTATGGATGTATGGAGTTCCCATTATACCTTTGTCTAAACGATGGTTACAGATGCGATCTTGAGTCGAATCGGACTGCTGTTTGGTGGTCGACGGACCATGTATGTCGTGATTATGATTTTGTTGGCTCCTTTCTGCTTACTGCCATATAACGCAGTGCCTCAGACTCAGCGCGTTTGCTGCGCAAACACTTGCAGATGAAAGATTTATTGACTTAAATTCACTGGACCCGCACAGTATGTTTGGTTCTGAAATGCAGTCTTCTCAAAAACCAATGTGATATTTTTCCTTTCAAAGGACCAAGAGAGTTTGACCCGAAAAGCAAAGTAACAGACCCAATCTCGGGCGGGGCGGCAGCGATTTTCTGGACTGTAACGAATTATTACTCCGGCATCGCCCAGATATTCTAGTACGTGTGGTCTTTCTGCGCATCCTTACGCGGGAGAGCCTGACAATTTCTGCACAGCAAACCGGTCAAGGGTGTGATCAAGACGACAACAGCGATTCCTAGAGGTCTTGTTAATCCGTTCCTAGCCATGACTGATTTCTGACATTTTTCCATAGGCGTCATGAATATCATCTTGTCTATCCATGAAGGCTTGCATAACATGCCTCAGCTTTACGGTTCTGATATTCGCGAGCGGGATACCGTGGATGGGTTTGCGAGTGGTGTGAAGACAGCTGGAAAGGCAAGTCTATAACCCTTATGTGTTGTAAGTATCCTAACTTGTGTATACCAGGGTTTGTATTATGGATATTACGACGGCATCACCGGCCTCGTAAGGGAACCACTCGAGGGTGCCAAGAAGGAGGTAAGCAACCATTCACTTCAGCCGTCTTACCATCCTAGAAGCTGGATGTACTGACACCTTCTAGGGTTTTGTGGGGTTTGTCAAAGGAGCTGGACGCAGCTGTATGTGCTTGAAACTCCTTCAAATTTTACTTGGAACGCCGCCCTTACCTTTTCTCCCTGCAGTCGTCAATGCAACTGTACGCCCTGCAGCAGGAATCGTCGGCGTCGTTGCACACCCGCTGTACGGCGTTTGGACCAGCGCCGCGAAGCACTTCACCAAGCGGCCTATCCAGATCCAGCGGGCCACGCGCATCAGCGACGGGCTGCAGGACGTGCAGAACAGTACGGAGGCGCAGCGCCTGCACATCCTGGCCGCGTTCAAGAAGGCACGGGAGTCCGAGCGGAAGAGGAAAGAGGACTACAAGCAGGCGGCGAAGAAGGTGCTGGTGGAGGCGCAGGAGGAGGAGGCATCGCGCGCGCGTGAAGAGACGCTGGCTGCGACGCCTGGCCCTTCGGAGGCGACGACGACGTCGACACCGGGATCACCTTCTGCTGCTCGGCCTCCAGCATACTCCGATTCTACTTCAGGATCACCCACAGCGTCCGTACCTGCAACTAATCCACAGCTTGGCGAGGTGGACGAAGCCAACGCACAGTTCTTGGCGGACTTGGAGAAAGCGACGCAGCTTTCTTTTCGACCTTCGTCGATAGGCGCATCATCGACTGGTTCCCCCACATCCACGCATGTCGATGACATCTCTGTGGAGGATCAAGAATTCCTAAGAGACCTCGAGAAAGCGAAAGAGCTCTCTCTTCAGTGATTGACAGGCAACAAGTGGAGGAGCAAAGCCGATAATTGAAGACCTTTCACCCTTTAGTATATGCCACTATCTTACATATGTATACCAAAAAACATTGTAGAAAATAAAATATACCCCGGGACAACTATGAATCGACGTCAAGATCATTTGAAGCTAACCGCGTTGGTGCCTCTGGTTCAAGCGAGGGCTCGACACTTCCTTCAAGCTTATCTTCGGTCGCCGCACTTGCTTTTCCTCTTCCCCTTCCCCGTCCTCTTCCGCGCGCGCGCATCCGGCCTCGCCCGCGGGCACGCGAAGTCGCAGCAGCCGTCGAGCCCCCAGCTTCGTCACCGTCATCGCCATTCTCTCCTTCTATTGGCGTCACAGCGGCTGATGCAGTTGCGGTGGCCCTTCCCCTACCCCTTCCACGGCCCCGTCCCCGCGCACGCCGAACAGGAGCGGCGCCGCGCTGCTTCGCAATAGTGATGGACTCCTCGTCCTTATCGACGTCTGTCTCGCTATCGAAGAATTCATTGGCCGCCTTCGGCGGCGGCACGCGGAACTCGCCAGCAGGGACAGCGCCGCGCTCCTCCGATCTCTCTTCCGTGTTCAGTTCCTCCGACGCGAGCCACCCCGCAAGGTCCGGCGGGATCTCCTGCATCTGCACGCTCGGCGCGCCCTGCAGATAGCGCAGCTTCTGGCGGATGTTGCGCGTGATGCGCTGCAGCGCCGCTGGCGTGTTCTGGTTGTCGACGCGGCCTGCAAGCGCAGGGTGCAGCGTGTAGTCGTCCGCGAACCACGCATCGTACATCGTTTGCGGCAGCGCGTCGGGCACCTCCGCGCCGACGAGTACGGACGTTTCGTACGTCCAGCAGCGGCTCACGTTGTGCACCGTGTAGCCGCCGCCCCCGACTACGAGCATGGGCACGTTGAACTTGCGCACGAAGTTTACGCACTCTCCGTGCGCGGCGATGGACAGGTTGAACGCGCCGAGGCGGTCGCAGCCCAGCGAGTCGGCGCCGCACTGCAAGACGATTGCGGATGGCCGGAACGCTGTGACTGTGTCCCCGATGATGGTCTTAAAAATCGCAAGATAGGAATCGTCGTCGATACCGTCCAGCAGCGGCACGTTGAGTGCAAAGTGCTTTCCTAGACCGCCGCCGTTGTCGTCAAGCCGGCCTGTCCCAGGAAAGAAATCGCCCGTATACTTGTGGAAAGACACCGTCATAACACGATTAGAGTTCCAGAATGCAAGCTCGACACCGTCACCGTGGTGAATGTCGATGTCAATGTACAATACTCGTGGATGATATCTATTTGACAATCAAGCACTTAGAATCTTTATTTTTGATAATTGAAATGTACCGAGTATACCATACCTCAACAATTCTAGGATAGCGAGAACGATATCGTTGATGTAGCAAAAGCCACTTGCTTCCCCGCGTTTTGCATGATGCAGGCCGCCAGACCAGTTGATAGCAATGTCCGTCGTCCCGGCACAAAGTTTTCTTGCTGCTGCCAGCGAAGCGCCGGCGTACATGCGAGTGAAGTCGTACATGTCGGCAAAAACGGGGCAGTCTTCTACGCAATTGAACGAGTCTATGAGATGCTTCATCTCATTCTGGTTCCCAGGAGTCACTCTGTAGAGATATTTTAGTTTCGCAAAGCCGATTACGGGTATGATGATTTACCTTGACAAAAAATCAATGTATTCAGAATCATGATAAACCTCAAGTTCCTCTCTAGTAGCAGGGCGGGGGTTGTAGAAGTTGTGGATCTGCTTATCTAGACCGTACCCGATGACTAATGCGTTCGTCAGGCTCAGTCGGTGCGGCTTCATAGGATGTCTTTCCTGTAAAAGTCGGATTACATATATTGCAGTTTCCGACTTTCAAAGAAAAATGAATTTACCCCATAGTGATGCTCCCCGACGCCTTTGGGGAAATAGTAAGATACAACAGGACGGGAATGTGGCTAGTGAACAAAGGACGTCAGAGACAGATTGTTTCCTTCGGAAGAACGAAAGAACGTGTACGTTTATGCGCTCCGTGATAGGGTGAGCGTACGGTTTTCCTCGGCGGTCTTCGAAGTGCTTCGAATCCGAAAACGTGTGTAGCAAGGAACGAGCCATTTCTGAGTCGTGTCCCGGATTTGGAGGATCAGCTAGCTAAGCTTCGTTTTGAGATTTGGATGCGCAGCGCCTCAGGAGATAGATAGATAGATTATACAGGTTGAATAATAGCGTCGGCGAAAGGCAAGAGTTCAATAAAAGTACAAGCTTGACTCCAGGCAAAAATAATTGAGTCTGAAATGCTGGAACGAGGACTAGATGAAGATAGCCCAGAATTAGGCTGCAAGACAACCAGGCCACAGATCAAAATATAGCTATGAGAAATGCTTGTCAGGGATAAGAGAGCGAGAGTTTGTGTTCACAATGGTGGTGGTTTCAAGTTAGGAGATGGAAAATTTCGCAATTTCTCTGTGATCGCTTAGTCATTCATTTTCCGGATTGTCTATACTAGTAACTCTCCAGCAGAACTGGTCTTTAAAATACGACGGAAACAAATAAAAATATTAATAAAGCTGTACGACTCTAATTTACTCTCAAGCTTTGTATAAACCGAAACAAAATCAACATCTAAGCAAACAAATTAGCATACAGACGCCTCTTTTACAATTTGTTTTCAGAACGTCTAATAAACCCCAGCACCGCCCGCCCATTCGCCGAACAGCAGCGAGATGCTCTCGCCGTTGTGCGTTCGGCGAATGCTCTCGGCAATCGTGGGCGATACGTCAATGACGACAAGCTTCTTCAGCCCATCGCAGTGTTGATTTTGCGGGATCGTGTTTGTTACCTGCCGCAAATATTAAGGTCAATGAAAAGAAAATGCAGAGGCAAGCAAGAGACGTACAACTAACTGGTCTATAGGCAGGGAGTCTAGGAGCGAGAAATTTGTTTCTGACAAGAGTCCGTGAGAGACGATGCAGTAAATGGCTTTGGCACCGCCGTCTTTCAGTGCTCTCGCAGCCAGGGCCAGTGTGATTCCGGTGTCAATCATATCGTCTACAAGAATGGCAACCTGGAAGAAATCAGGAGGGGTCCAGATATGTAGCAAATCAAAATACCTTGTCTCGGACATCTCCAACGAGGATATGCATTCGTTCCGGTGCGCTATTTGATTTGCCTTGGCGGTGAATTAGGGCGAACTCGATACCGAGTTTGTCGGCGATGGCAGTTGCGCTGTCATACATATATGAGCCTCCTGCAAGCCGCACCAAAGAACAAGACGCACCGCTTGGCGCCTCCCGCATCTGGGCTGACAACGATCCCATCCTTCCAGCCATCAATCTCGCCTTTGATGTACCCAATCATCAAAGGTTCGGAGTATAGGTTATCGACGGGAATGTTGAAGAAGCCCTGTATTTGGCTTGCGTGGAGGTCAAGCGTGATGACGTGGTCGCAGCCCGCGACGACGACCATGTTCGCAACGAGTTTTGCTGTGATGGGTGCTCGGGACTTGTCCTTCTTGTCGACACGCGCGTACGGGTAGCAGGGGATGACGGCGGTGATACGGCGTGCGGAAGCAGTCTTGCATGCAGAGATGAGAATGAGGAGCTCCATAAGGTTGTCGTTCACGTCGCCGCAGCCACTCTGGAGAATGAAAACATCCTCCTCGCGCACGGACTCGCTGATCTTCACGCTCGTCTCGCCATTCGAAAACTTTTTCACGACGCACGGCGTAAGCTGGATGTTTAGTCTGGGACGTTCGCGTAAATATTCGATGGTCGCGAGATGGACCTTTGGGAAGTTACAGCTCACCGCTCGGCCACGAATTGGGCGAGCTCAGGATGGCTATTCCCTGTATAGAATTCAGCATATTACTTTTGGTATCAAAACGAATATACATACCGGTGAGGAGCTTGATCGAGTTGCCGCGAAGCATTTCTGCCTGTGAACGTAGCTATATACAACTACGAGAGGAAGAGAAGGTGGGGACGAAAGAGAAAGTAGAAAGAGTGAGCTCCGAGTGAGTTCCTGCTGACTCAGCCAAATTTTGATCTCGAAAGAGCATGCGTTCCCACGGCTGCTAATACGCATGTGTACCAAGTCCAGTAAAACGCTCGGCACTCTCTTGATCTTGCACTTCCATCATCGGGTCTATAAGCTTATTGCAAACCGCAGCTTCGTCTCTCAGCGAAGGAAACCAAATAAGGATGATATGAGACCTAACGCTGGCCAAGAGTCTTGCAGATCATCGCTTTTTCTCAGGCAAACTAGCATTTAGTTGATTTGTCCCATGAGAATATGCTGTGTCAAATTTCTTATCCCTCCGCAGTTCCTACCAAAAGATACTGGGACTTGCCCACGGACTCCACGTAGTGTCGTATAAATCAGGGCCAATAAGCTGTCTTTCAATTACTTAACCATCGCGGCGACCCACTGGTAGTGCCCTCTTCTCCTCAAGCCCTTGAAAACTGAATACCATGTCTCAGCGTCTCTCCCTTACAACTACCAATCTTCAGAATGTCGTGATCTCGAACGCATCCGATATCATCTACTATGAGGTGGTCACGCCAAAGTGGGCACCCGCGGTGACGCGTGTCAGCAAGATGGACCCGAGGAGCCGCGAGCTGGAGGTCGTTGCGGAACTGCAGAACGATGTCTCCGAAAGGACGAAAAGCGCAGGTATCGTACGTCCAACTGCCGTACGCCTGCGCGGGCAGCAGTTCAGGCCTGCCGGCGAGTTCTGGACGAGGGACGGCGTGGCGGGGACGTGAGCTACACGATCCCATTTTTATTCCTGCAGCCGCCAGATTGACGACCTCTTACTAAGAGATGCGCGATTTCGAGGTAAAGATGGAAAATATTATCAATGGAGAGCACGCAAAGGCCGTCTTGAGGTGGGTTTTGCGCCCTCACACATTGCATCAAAATACTGATTCCCGAGTGCAGCTTATGCAAGAGCAAGAGCCAGACGGTAGACCCGTCGCTGTCTACCACAAGCACCGTCGCTACCTTTATGTCCTCAAGGTATCTCGTCAGCCATACTTGGAGGTCCATCAGTCGGTGATGGAGACACTCGACTCACTGATTGGTATTTCTGTTTTACTCTTCCTATCTTTTAGCGCCTTCCTGACGAGATTACCTCTTGTTAGTTTCGTTCCTCCTTATGGAGCAGAAACGACGAACTGGATCGAAGGATGACGAGTGATATATGAATATACCCGATTTCGATACGCAAACAACCTGTATTTCTTGTCTTGTACTTTTTCTATCTTTGCTCCCTTCAAAATTTTCATCTTGATTATCTGTCATACATCTCTGTGCCCTTTGAAATACACACTCATTTTTTTCCCTGTCGTGGTGGTGAGCAAAATGGAACTAATCACTGTGTACTTGATCATTTACTCAATTTGAATTTTACCCGGCGAAAAGAGTGAAAACCGGCTGGGACCAGGACGAGACATAACTTGGCGAAGATTAGAAAGTCCAGACGTTGCGAGAGTTTATTGCTGAAAGAAGAAGTAATAAAATTATATTGAACTGTGCGAGATGATGCTAGGGACAGAGATGAACATCATACTCTTGGCGGAGTCTAGGCACGGGAGAGGCATTACAGTTACAGGAGCGCTCTGCAACTGAAGTATCACAAATCGTTTTGAATTGTCTTGATAATTCAGGATAGGTATCGTAAACCAAGAAGCAAATCGTGAGTCGGAGAATCGTAAAGGGGTAAGAAGAAAAACCCTCACTAACGCTTGCATCGGAATCTGGAATTGAGGGTCAAAGAAAAACAAAAAGAATTTTAGGACGTCAAGATCGTTTGGCTGCGTCGCAGCTTTAGGCTTGAAACAAATCTAGCCGAAACTTCAATGAAGGTGATAACCGGCGGAGAGGATAGGGTTGTCTTGTCCTCGATTTTTAGACTTTCGATAACAAAAGGAAAATGCAAGCATATAGCATTCTGTGCTAGACGAATAGAACGAAGATCCATTGGAATGCTTGAAATCAAAGCGAGTTACAGCCTCTCCACCTTCCATCCCTCATCCAGTGCGTCCTCAATCAAGAATCTATACCAGATGGCCGCAATTGGCACCGTTGCAGCATGCCACAGTGCATGCGCGTCCAGAACGCGCGCGAGTGGTGGGAAATCGAACAGCTCTAGCGACATGGCTGCCATAGTCAGTCCGACGCCAAGCGCCGCCTTGGATGCACAGCGTGGGCGGCGACGTCGCGGCGCCATAGATGGTGGGAAGCGGCGGATGATAGTGAGCGACTCGGGAAGGGAATAGAGCACCCAGAGAAGATTGTGTATCAGGCCGATAACGACATTGAAAATGATGTTGTACGTGTAGTCGAATCGAGGAAGGAGGGTGAGGTAGGAGACGTGCAGGATGTAGACTGCGACACAGAGCCCCGTCCAAAAGGCGTAATACGTTCTGCGGCGAGGACGGCCGATGAAGAAGAATCTTGTGACGACCACATGCAAGGCTGTGATGAAAACAAGTGCAGCAGAGAAATAATCCAACTTTTCAGTGAAAGGCGTGTCTGCAAACCATTCAGAACATGTCGACTTAGATAGAAACATAGCAGAGCGCACCTCGGATATGAAAGATCGTTGACCACACCCAAGCGTTCATGCTCACCACAATCCACGCCAGAATAAACCGCTTTACAGGATGTCCATCTGGCACCTCTTTTCTCACAGCCCTATATCCTCGCACATACATCCAAAGGTTGAGCAGAGAGAAGAGCACGGCGGCAGGCTCCTGCATCCCAAATAACCGCCAGAACGGCCATTTTCCATAATACTGTAAGATCGCGCTCCCTTCGGCCACCGCGTCGTTTGTGATTGCGTGCATGCACGAGTATTTGCAGTCGTCGACGCACGTCCATCGCGTGAGGCGCAAGGAGAGCGGGAGAAGAGGCCACTCGGCATCATGGGTGCAGTTCTGCCAGCTGCAAACGTCGAGACAACGTTGAAAAGACGGAGTACGATCCCCTGCTGAAGCGGTGGCTATAATAGTCCCATAACGCAGAATACAGAAAATGAGAAACAAGAAATTACAG
Organism: Phellopilus nigrolimitatus; assembly: GCA_021029095.1. Classification (NCBI taxonomy): domain Eukaryota; kingdom Fungi; phylum Basidiomycota; class Agaricomycetes; order Hymenochaetales; family Hymenochaetaceae; genus Phellopilus; species Phellopilus nigrolimitatus. The sequence continues at coordinate 103,698 of JAJOHG010000083.1, forward strand.
CAGTTCATCCAGATCACAGTGTCATGAAGCAAACGCGTGCTCTTGCGTGCGGAAATTGCCAAATCTAACTTGACCTCGAACCACGACGTCGACGTCCAACGGTACTGGAATGCACGACAAAATCAAGCCTTCCTTTCCAACAGAAATCTGATCCGACATATTCGATTGGGCGACATTCATCTCCAACGTTTTCGACACGCACGCGCCCGACATGTTCGCGTGTCCTGCACCGTGGACTGTAGAGCATATTTAAGAAGGGCTTCGTTAGACCCTCTTAACAAAGTGCAATCTCGTCCAGGTCTGCAAGGCGTGGGCGTGGTTTGCGCTCGCAACTTGCTTTCTTTATCAGGCCATTATCCTGCGTTGCGCGAAATGCATAAAGAGCTTGTTGTCTGCAACTGTTTCGACAGACACCAATCTCGCACAAGCTAGCCTTGGATTCTGGACCAAGCGGTTGGAATTGTCCGCCCTTGAAAGTCACAAAACACCTGACAGAGATCTTGAAGAGCTGTTGAGCATCCTTCCAAATCCTGTCATCTTCGTCGTACGGAAAAGACTGTCCCCATCCACTTTTGCATTGGCAATCTTCGACGTTCTCGCTGCGAAGACTACACGATCTCTACGGGTATTTTGCCGGGATTACTTACGTACTACACGTCTTGTGTAACGTCTTATGACTCACAATCTGCTGCCAAATCAGGTGAGAAATTTATCGTCCTTGGTCCCAAAGACGTTTTCATATTATACTTTCAGACTCTGGTGAGCTCTGCGGGGCAGGGTTCTCTCCCAGACCTAGAGGCAACTGCACTTCATTATCGTCCCTCTCCATCTAACCAGGAAAGTCTTGAAATGTTCTCCATCAATTTCGACGAAACCTGGTTCCCCGCGTACTCGTTTAACAATACAAAGGATCGACCCTTCGACCTTCTGAAACGCACTCTTTTGTCGCTTCTGGGCAACCTGACCATTTCGCTGACGATTGGTCTACAACCGGAATCCGTACTCGTAGATGGTCGAGAATTCTGAATGCCATATGTACGTCGCATGTGCGAAGTCTGCATTTGCGCAAAAGGTCGCGCAGAGACAAAACGCACGATGCACATTAACCTCTGTGGCTTCTTCGCCAGATTGACGAACCGTGACGCTCTTCTGCACGATGACAGCTGCTGCGGTTCTGTGGTTGAATGATTGTCTAATTACGGACGCCCCAATGAATGTAATTGGTCTGATCGGGTTCTGGAGAGCATCTTGCACGCGCAGACTCGGTTCAGCGAAGGTTCACTTGGATTATTTACTCAAAAGGCGGGTGATGCTGCGCTTATCGCTAATAATGCACCTCGGTGCTTTCGCGATGCATCGAGAGATAAGCAAATGGTGGACGCTAGCCCTATGCGGAGTCGCGGCTCCAGATCTGAAATGCGCAAAGCGCATCTACACTTGTTCTGCTGCTCTTTGCCGCATTCATCGGTTTTGATATTGATGGAGACATCATAGTTTAACCAGCTCTTTATTTTGCACAATTTTGACGGCCGGTCACTGGCATGTAAACCGCTTAATCTCGTAATGAGCCTGGATATATTTTTTTCTATCCGGTCTAGTGGGAGCCGGAGGTTCTCAAACGGCCCATCCCGGAGTCGCTGGCATGATACCCATAACTGACACTCGCATACTTGCAACTTTGCGACTCTGCCACTCTGCAATGCTGTATACAGCTACGCCTCGTTTCCAGCCCGGACACTTTTCCATCTGGCCTGGCAGGTCGAAGCTTCGGAATCGACCATCCGGAGCTCGAGAGGTCACCCAGGTTAGAATACACCGATCCCGCCGAGATTTGCCATGATACATTCAGAGTGCAAAAGCAATCGGGTAAACATAAAGAGATTCGTGCGAAAAGAAATTCTTCGACATAAATTTCACTTTACATGTAACTGCCTTATACCTCGATGGCCAGCCAACCGTTGATACACGTTACAATCGCACTCGGCAGAACCGGCGCGTCCAAATTATTTTAACTCCGGATGGTTTGAAAACCTTTGGCTTTTACCGGACCGGATAGATTTTTATATCCGAGCTAGTGTTGCCGTAGTTTGGTCCCGAACCGATCCAAACCTGGTTTGAAGCCGAACCAAACCTCCGGTTCGGTTTCGATTCGGTTCGGTTTGATAAAATAGTAAAACAAAACCGATCGGTTTGGGCCAAATCATGTTTCAAACCGAATATATTACCATATATGGTAATTAAACCGCAGTTTAAACCGAACCAAGCCGAACCAAACCGAGAAACTCGGTTCGGTTTGGCCAAAATTTGCGAACCGAACCGGAGGTTCGGTTTCGGTTTTCAGCAAAAAGGCTGAAAACCGGACCAAACCAAACCACGGCAACACTAATCCGAGCTAATTACGGAAATATCATACTGCGGCGATATAAGAACGAGCTCAGGATTATCCAAATGTCAAAACAATCAGCACAGAGACATACGAAAGGTGCGTTTTTCGTAGATACAGAAGATCCGTCAAAACGTTTACAGCCTTGGCCTCTCAGAATGCCGTTCCAAGGAGATATCGAGGGCTTTAAAGGCTCGTTAGAGCCCATGTCTATTTTCGCTGTCTCCCTGGGCGAAAACTCAGGGTCATTGAGGATCCTAGTCGTGAATGGTCAACAGGAAGGTCCCGTCGCAAAGCTCTTCAGATTCAAGGTTGAGGCCAGGACTGGGAACGGAGAACCTTACAGGTACTCTATGCCAGAAGAGTGCACAGATATCAAAAGCATCGCTCGCCTCGGGCAGACCGACCTGCAAACCGCCGTCAAGCTTAATCTTGAGCAGTTGAAGCCTGACGACCTCGAGAAGGCATACTCTGCGCTGCCGCCAGACGAATACAAGCACAAGCACGTCTTGCCGACTTGGAAGTCACTTGAGCACGGTCTTGAGGCTTTCCTGTGTCGGATGGAGTTCGACTTCCAAGTCATTCCGAAAATAGACGAGAAAAAAAATGCCGAAATGGTTATCAATTTTATGAAAAAACACAAGGCCGTTTTTCCGCTTCAATCGGTAATGGATAACGTGAACCCATTGCAGAATGTGTTCAAAAGGATTCGGAAGTAATAGATTCGGTGTAGGTCCAATATAACGGTGCCTACAAATAAATAGACGTCAGACGGTCAATAAAGAGGCTAGATTTTCGAAGTAAATAAATGAGAATAGATCCAGAAAGGGGGCAATGGAGTGCGCCAGGCGTCTGACTTGCTCGTGACAAGAGAAGATGAGGAATACACGACAAGCCGGCTTCGGAAAGCTACCTGTAGAACATAGGAGTCTCTCAGACCATGATAGCGAATGCCATCATGCGGTTGACCCCTTGCTGAATTACTACTCGCGGGAGACATAAGCATCAACAGCGCACTTCCAAATGTTGATTTCCAAGTGCTTCAATCCTCTTCAGAAGAGCTTAGAAGATCTAGCGATCATATAAGAAAGATAAATCGCATTACAATCAATAGCAATAGATACATGTGGGAATCGAGCATAACGGAATACAAAGAGTTCTCGATAGTACAAATCAAAAAAGAAATAATGATACGAATCGGTCCAGCCTGGGTCCAAGTCATAAACAAGCGTGCAGTCATAATCACAGATCCGGAGAAGAAACAAATAGAAAAAGATAATACTCCTTGACGGTCCTTGATATTGCTCCCCATCGGCGCGTCGTCCACCATTACAACCATCCCTTTGCCAGTGGCCTCCCTACGCACTATCAGCTCACGAATTAGAACACAGGGGATTCACCCTGGCTTTGAGGTTCACGCGCGGCGATCCTTTCCTAAAGCATTTTGGCCGCGACGTTTAACGAGGTTGCGGTCATCGTAGCGACTTTAATCGCTGGACGAGCCGTTGTCTCGACGTTCAACACGGCTGTGGTCCTCGCAGCAGCGGTAGCCGCTCGAAGGGCCTTGACCTCGACGGTCATTACGGCCGCATTCCTCGCAACACCGACTATCACTTGAGTTTTCGCTTCCAGAAGGTCCATCATGGTCATTCGAGTTGGGGCGCGGGTGCAGAACATTGTCGCCACTACGTCTGTCACATTTGTCAGGAACACGTCGCTCATTCCTGGCGGCAGCGTCGGCCAGGGAAGCTATAGCGGTAGACACAGACATCCTAGGAGACACAGAAGACTCAGAGGACGCGTCATCAGGGGTTGAAGCCGAAGAATCCCTAGCAGGCATAGAGGGTTCGGAGGGCGCGATGTTATCAGAGATCGGCACCGAAGAGATTTTAGGAGACATGGAGGGCTCGGAAGAAGCAACAATATCAGATGTTGAAGCTGAAGAGGCTGAGGGCGCAGCATTATTAGGGGTTGTGGCCGGAGAAGCATCGTCCGCATCATCCCAGAAAGGCATGTCCTTGAATATCGCGACGCGTTGCTCCTGAGCACGTTTCCGAGCAGGTCCTCCGCCGCCTCGCCGGTTGGCAAGTCTCTTCACCCAAGCAACTTGCTTTTTCGCGACCTCGGGTACCTCGTCGGCCGTAGAAGGAGACGGAGTAGATTGCATCTCAGCAGGAACCAGAGTAGACGAGGGCTCAGACGGCAAAGTTCCCGCGTCATTTTCAGGAGACGAAAACGAGTCAACGCAGGTATCAGAAGTAGAAGTAGACGAGTCTGCATCACAAAGCGCCGAGTCCATGACGATCGCGTTTTCAGGCGACGGGAAATCTGGGAGGGTCGAGGCGTCCTCGAGATCGACGACCTTTCCTTCTTCGTTCACCGACGATTCCAGGGACGTGGCTGAAACCTCCGAGTCATCAGAGTCCGGAATGACGCTTTCCATAGGGCCGATTTCATTCGAGACTTCCAGGGGTTCAGTGCTCTCGAGTATCACCATGAGCTCGGAGGTACCAAGTTCAGAGTCGGCAGCATGCGTGCCTTCCTCAATCGAAGAACCAGAAGACGAATCACCCGCTGCAGACAGCGCATCATCCGAGAGCACCGTCGAAGATGTCTCACCGAGCAAGTTGTCGATGTTGACGAGTTCCGCGTCTTCGTCTTCGATGTCCGAGTTCTTCAGGTTATCAGCGCTCTCGAATATGTCCATAGGCTGAAGGGTACCATCAGGCTGAGAGTCCACAGCGTGCGCACCGTCCTCGATCGAGAGACCAGGAGCCAGGTCAACCATTACAGATAGAGCGTCGTCGCAGAGCGTCGCTGAAGATCCAAAGCTGAGCAACGACTCGCCGTCGACCGCGTCGATGAGTTCTGAGCCTTCGACTTCGACGTCATAACCAGTCGACAATCCCATCTCCGCCTCCTTCTGGTCCGCTTTCTCGTACGCGAACACGACCTCAGATACGACAGCCACAGCAGCGTCATCAGCAGGTGCCTCCGGTGCAGAGACGACGTTGCTCGACAAAGACATCTCCGTTATGTTCGCGTCCTCGTCACTCGAAGCAGAGGTTGGAAGAGAAGTAAGCAAGATGGCGTCGTCGACAGTAATCTCATTAGCAACAGGTCGCTGTAAAAGGTGTAAGCAGAGCGGACTGAATACGCTTATACAAAACTTACCAGAATGCCATCGTCGATCGAGTCTTTGTTCACCATAATAGGAACGTCGTCTTCCTTTTCCATATCCGAAATCTTGATTTCTGACACTTCCGCAGTCTCTTCGGTCTTTCGAGAACCAAGATAGACAGCGATATCCTCGACGAGACTCCTGAAATTGCTTGTACCCTAATAAAGGCTCATCGATAAGCGGATGCTGCTATCCCATGAAGATACGTGCTTACCAAGACGAAGCAAAACAATGCGTATATCTCGCCTTTACTCGAACGCATGATTAGAACACACCGGATGATCTAGTACATGGACGCTATCAGGACTGCATTCGAAAGGACGCATTGCCTATTAACGTACCTTGTAGATCAAGGCTGCGTAGCCTTTACTCGAACGCATGATTAGAACACACCGGATGATCTAGTACATGGACGATATCAGGACTGCATTCGAAAGGACGCATTGCCTATTAACGTACCTTGTAGATCAAGGCTACGTAGCCTTTACTCGAACGCATGATTAGAACACACCGGATGATCTAGTACATGGACGATATCAGGACTGCATTCGAAAGGACGCATTGCCTATTAACGTACCTTGTAGATCAAGGCTACGTAGCCTTTACTCGAACGCATGATTAGAACACACCGGATGATCTAGTACATGGACGATATCAGGACTGCATTCGAAAGGACGCATTGCCTATTAGCGTACCTTGTAGATCAAGGCTACGTACTGAAAGAGCGAGCTGAATGTTGAAACGATCCACATCTTGAGCATCAATGTAAACTTTGAAGCCTGCAATTGCGGCTTGAACGTCAGCAGGCCCTAGATGCGAGCCGGTTGTAAACTCACGATGACTCCAAAAGAAACCAGAATCGCTTTAAGAAACACTCCGATAACAGCGAATCCCTCAATGATTTTTCTCAATTCTGGACTAGGTGACTGCGATTGCATCGAAGGCGCGAACTTTGAGTCCGCGCCTGTGATCTCGATGGACGGCTCGACGTTGGCGGCCTTAAAGACCAGCTCTGCGTCGGCGTCCTCGGTGTCATTCCCCGCGTGTGCGACAATGTCTGCAGCAAGTGTTGGGATCGACGGCGTGGCAGGTACGTCGGCCTTGAGACCTGGGTTCCGCATTACAACCATGTCCTTGCATTCCGAAAGTCGGACACGGGCGTAAGAGTCGGTAAACATTACGCAGCGGTAGCTGTTGTTGTCAACAGGAGCCTTGGAGGACGTGAGCAGGAGCCAAGTGGGAACAACAGAAACTTACCATGGTCGCCCCTGGTTTCTCATCCTCGCTCAGGTTGTCGTGGTCTGCGTTTGGAGATGGGTCGCTGTCCGAGTATGAAGTTTCGATCTCGCCTTCAGATTCTCTTGATGTCATGATACGAGAGGACGCGTTGGTGACCATTTCGGCACGGAAGAGTGATATGTCTTCGAGAAAGTCTTTCTGGTATAGTAGGGCACCATACATTAATACAGCGATCGCTGCCTAAGAAGCCAGGTCATGTGAGCGGACATTAGACTATCCAAAGATGAGAACACGTACAATGATACAGAGCGATGCCAGCATAGTCTCATAAGTCATAGTTGCCAGAGAAGAGACCTATCGCAAACGAAAGCGTGAGCCGTCGAATACAATAGATAAAGCGCATTTGAATAGCTCACATGGCGTACAACAGCTGCGTCGTAGACATAGTATGCGATTGATCCAAACCGATAATAAATGCGCTCTTCGATGACAATAGCGAGCTTGAAGGTTGTTAAAGCCTATCACCGCAGCGGGTATGTTAACAGATCATGGTAGCACGAAATGGAGCAGACGCACGATAGTCACAAGGTGTACTCCAATTGCAGAGAACTCATTAATAATTACTCTGACCCCTGAGGCGAGTGACTGCACTTGCAGTGGCGGCGCGAACTCTGAGTCCGCGCCTGTGATTACGAAGGACGGGTCGACGTTGGCGGCCTCAAAGACCAGCTCTGCGTCGGCGTCCTCGGTGGCATTTCCCGCGTGTGCGACAATGTCCGCAGCAAGCGTTGGGGTCGACAGAGTGGCATCGGACGGCGTGGTGTCGGACGGTGTAGCATCAGACAGCGTGGCATCGGTAAACGCCATGGGTTGTTCGACGTGAGCGGCATACGCCTTCTCAACGTCGGCAACCCCGGCGGGTATACCCATGCCAGCGTCATCAGAGACCGTGATAGATGTGTAGTTACCGTGTGCGCAGTGTTCGTCGACTGACTCCGGAAGCTCGAGGAGCTCGATGACGGGCGGGGACGAGAAGCATGCGGGGGTGGCAAAGGCTTGTCCAATATTGTCGTACGGCGTGTATTCCGGGTGCCTAGATGCGTAGTCCGATGCGAGGGTAGAAGACGGTGCAGGGGTGGGTCCGAGGGAGGTGGCAAGGTCCTCGCCGCCGCATTGGAACAGGGTGGAGAGGAAGTCCGCGTTGACTGACTGGGTGGCAAGGTCTAGCACCGGGTCGCTCTTGAACGACTGCGCACCGTACAGGGTCTGTGCAAACGAGTACGAGGTGTCGAAGTCATACTTGTCCACATAGCCGGGCTGGCGGACGTGGAGGGCGCGGTCGTCGTTGACGGGGGGAACGAGGGACAGGACGAGGGAGAGAGTCGGGGCGAATCCCCGGAGGAACACCATGTTTCCCGGGCTGCTGTTGAGAGTGCTTCGAGTGGAGAGTGGTTTCTGCTGCTGGGGGAGATGGGAGAACGAGGTCAAGAAAGGAATGAGGGAGACGGGAGTGGCAGGCAGGTATTTATGGGCAGCGAGAATTATGTCAGGAACGCGCTCTCGGAAGCGCAACAAGACGCGTCGGTGGCGGGAATTTCCCTGTTTTGGACAGACTTCTTCCACTTGATGACATGCATGACGTCTCCCGTGACGCAGGCATTCGATCACGATGGAACGGAATCAAATCCTCGGACTTTGCGAGACTGTACCACTTCGGTATTGCCATGTTGCATGCAGCACATTTGAATCGCGAGTGGAATAAGAGTGTTAGAGCATATCGCAAATGTAAAGAGTACGTCAAAAATCACTAACCATTTCGTTCATCTACGACCAAAAATTCAGCGATAGATCTCGAGCTTACTTGAACATCTGCCTGCTCGTTCGCTGCTTACCACTGCTTACTGGAACGTTTGCCTCTTCTTTAATTCACATGGGACCGATGCACGATCGCTCAAGCTCTTTCGATTAGATATTTCACAGCAACCCAACCTGCATATATCCTACAGCTTTCCATTCATTCCAGTTCGACTCCTTACTTTTTGAAGGCAATTCCGGCAGTTGTGCTCTTGTAGCTAAGGGAAAGCGCGAGATTAGACGATACAAAGCTGCTGCTTGCGCAAAAACGGTATTTCGGCTCACCCGAGATTCTCCCATCCAGGATCAATGAACGAGCTAAGATAGTTGACAAGGGTCGATCAATAAGACGTGACCCAAAGCTTGCAAGGGAAGATAACGCACATGTATCCACGATCGTCTTTTATTCCCAATTTCTCTCCGAAGAAGCCGAAGAGCGCCTTGCTATACTTGATGTTCGCCTGCGGGTTGATATTTCCCAACGATACTTAAATTGTATCGAAAAGGGTCGACAACATCCAGAAAACGCCAGAGCCGATAATCACACATGACTCACCACATTCAAGAGGAACGCAGGTTCAAAGGTGCCCCCAAAAGTGAGGAACTCATCGTAGTTGTAGTTGACCGAGATGAGCGCCTCGGACTTCCCCGAGAGCCTCTGCGGCAACCTACATACGATCGTATCGTTGAGATCGCTCAATGACAACTTGATAGTCTGAATCTTTACTTTGGAGAATTCAAGTGCGAACGACCTCGCGTCATCAATCTGGGTGCGAACAGTGTTCGCGCGATGAAGCTCTATGGTCACGCGTGCAGTTGGAGGGGCTTGCCTTAACGTTGGTTGTAAGCTGGAGACCGGGCATGATGCGGGTGCAGCAGGGGAACGAGTAATGTGGGTTGGATGATAGGTGAGCTTATATACTAGGGTTCCAGGGCTGACCTTGAGACATCCAACCATGTTGGACCTGAAGCTCACAATGTTATCCCTATCTAACGGTCTTCTTGACAAAGATAGTCTTCTCGGGAACAGTGTAGTGTTGCCAAAGTTTGGTTTGGTCCGGTTTTCAGCCTTTTTGCTGAAAACCGAAACCGAACCTCCGGTTCGGTTCGGAGATTTTGGCCAAACCGAACCAAAGTTACCAAACCGACCCAAACGGTTTGGGTCGGTTTGGTTCGGTTTTTAATCGGTTCGAAACAGTTTAGCATACAACTTTTGTAAGAAAGCTAGGTAGATGTATTATTTTCAAGCTAGTGCTATGTCAGTAGCATTGGGAGAGCAAAACCGTCAATTTTTGATGGTCCGAGTAAGTCAAGGTAGAAATCAGTTATTAAAAGGATACGTACTAGAACCTGTGTCAACCTCCACTTCAAAAAGGATCACTGGCCCCATAGCCGCCACCCACAAAGTAGAAATTATTCCAGCCTTGTACCCGCCTTCAGGATTTGGACAGGCATGCTTGTTTACAAAAAGTTGATACAAAAAGGAAGCTTTTCATAGAGTAATCAGAGCTCAGCTCGTTTCAGACATCACATTGTCGGTGGGTGCAGCTCAAAATAAATTGGCCGGTTTGCGGTTTAAACTCGGTTCTCAAACGGTTTCCAAAAATTCAAAATGCTCAAACCGCAAACCGAACGCGCGGTTCGGTTCGCAAAATTTGGCCAAACCGAACCGAAACCCTCGGTTTGGTTCGGTCTCAAACCAGATTTGGGTAGATTTGGGACCAAACTATGGACAGTGCACAAATCTCAAGTTGTAAAAATGTACAGAGGCTAGAGGGAGACCGCAAGGCCGAATAAAGCCGGTATTAATATTTACAGTCGTGGGAATGTAATTCTGACTCGTCAGACGCGTCGAAGCGCGTCACAATCCACTCCCACCTCGTTCTATACCATCCAAAGCGTATGGCGCGAAATAAACATGGGACACTCCCTTGCACGATCGTTATAAAACTAGGTATATCCGTGCAAATGTCTTGTTGTTTTGCTTTGATCAAACCCGTGTCTGGATTGCAGGCACCTCGTCTATCGTTCACGAGACTACACACCAGCCATTACTCTCCAGGCTCTCTGCGATAGTGGAAACCGTCTTGAGACTGAAATCGGAAGGACATAAAGTTGTTCTCGTTAGCTCGGGAGCCATAGGTGTCGGGTTGAAGTCCATGAATCTGGGTAGCAGGCCGAAAAACCTTGCGGGAGTCCAGGTACGTCACGGTCGATCTGCAATTGCTACAAGTATACTAAATGAAGCATCAAAGGCCTTAGCAGCCATTGGCCAAGGCAGACTGATTGCACTATGGGACAACTTATTCGGCCAGCTTGGCCAGCCTATTGCCCAGATCTTGCTTACTCGAGGTGATATAGCTGATGTTCGTAACATCGCCTTGCGAACAGATTTTCTTTCTTATATTGAATGCCTAGAGGACCAGGTATCTGAATGCCGTGAATACCCTCTCGGAACTCTTGTCCATGGGTGTTGTACCTATCGTGAACGAGAATGACACGATCTCTGTCAGCGTAAGTCTCTTCGTTTTATAATCTATGCCGAAGATGCGCATACATATGCGGTTTCGTATAGGAAATAAAATTTGGAGACAACGACACTTTGTCAGCTATCACGTCGTCGATGCTTCATGCAGACTATCTCTTTTTGTTGACGGATGTCGATGGCCTATATACGACGAACCCTCGCAAGGATCCATCTGCGAGGCCAATCGATGTTGTTACGTCTATACAAGATATTCGCGCTCAAGGTAAGCATCTCACACGAAAACTAAATTCATATCTCAAAGACCGCCACAGTTAGCACAAAAACGCTTGGGTCGAAACTCGGCACTGGTGGGATGGAAACTAAACTTATTGCTGCTGAAATTGCCACCGCCGCTGGCGTCACTACCATCATCTCTTCCAGCGTACACCCCGAGCGAATATTTGAAATCATCGAATACAATACACAGTATGCCGTTGCCTCGTCTACTCCGACGATGCTCCAAGAACCTCTCTCGGAGCGCGCAAGTCCCGTGTTCGAACATTTTACTCCGAAAAAAGATGATGGCAACCTCTTAGCAGAGCGCACACCCTCTCCTCAGAGAGCCGCAGTCCCTCGTCCACCTCACACCATGTTCACGCCTGCAGAAGCACCGCTCCGAGATCTCAAGTCTTGGACGTCGCATACCCTGGCCCCATCAGGGAGCGTTATCGTCGATGCGGGAGCTCATCTCGTCCTTTCGCGGCGCGATTCAGGTGGGCGGCTTCTCCCAGCAGGCGTACTTGATGTCAAGGGCACATTCGCATCTGGCCAGGGTGTCCGGATTGTGGTACGGAGGAGGCGTGAGGGCGCACCACCTGTCGAAGAAACAGATGTGACCACTGCTCTGGCAAGGGCAACGTTGGCGGCATATGCACGTGGCTCACCCATAGAGACGCAGCCTAGCACACCGACACTGCTCCCTGCCGCATCCATGTCATCTTCGATAATGTCTTTGGAACAATTCTCCCGTTCTGAATTGCCAGATAGCACGCAAGCCGTATCAACGCAAACACAATCCTCAACGGTGTGGGAGGATGAGCATCATGATAAAGAAGAGGAAGACGTGGACGATGGATGGGAACTATTCGAGGTCGGACGAGGGCTTGCGAATTACAACTCGGCGCAGATCAAGCGCGTAAAAGGGATGAAGAGGTGAGCGTCTCCTGTAAAACACTTTCTACACATGCTAAACGACCGTTCAGTTCAAACATTCCCCATGTTTTGGGCTATGCGGACTCTGAATACGTAGTCGAAAATATTACCATTAGGATATCTCCATGATAGAAAGTAATGTTGCATCCGTCCTCTATCAGAACACCAATGTATCTGCTGCATTCCTGACTTATCTCCGTTAAAGTCGCACTAGCATTTGTTTATATCGATACAATCATATCCCATTGACTTAGGTGTCTGCTCAACCTGTGATTCCGGTTTATCAATCCACGGGGGCGGGAGCAGCCTCCGGTTCGCCCTTTAGGGTCTCTTCTAATATCGCCCCTGCAGCTCTTCGCTCTCCGAGAGACGGTTTGGGCGCCTTGGATGAATAGCCCACGCCTACGAAATCCAGTGAATGCCATGATATCTCCAAGAAAAGCCGAGCAAAACTTACCGAGGCTAGGGTATTGGAGGGGAGTCTCGATGCTCTTTACAGGAAGGGTCGATAGATCTAAAGGAAAAGATGGGCCTATCCAGGCATTGCGGATTTCATGGTCTCTTTGATTAGTAGTCAGTCAACTGTCGAGCTTTCATGGGGGTGCGAAGAAATTTGAGGAAATTTGGACTTGCTTGCGCTGCTCGTTCAGGTATCATTTAGGTTGTGTTACGCGAACGCATTCGGAGGGTCAGGAATCCTTACCTGCTCCCTTGTCAGAGGGTGGACCAGGACGCTGTGCAGAGATTGGAGTGCATTCGAGTTTGAATCGTAAACGAAATGCAGGCTATTGTTTAAATCTGACCTAAGATCGCCGCGGTTCAGGCAAAGATACGAGAAAACAGCTGCGAAGGATTCGGCTGGACACCAGATCTCATATGAGCCTGCGAGGATGGTTCAATCCTTGCCGAACACCTTCTATGTCAGTCTAAGTTTTATTACCAGCTGGGTGAGGCCCGATGGGTCCTGTGTTCACTCGATGAAGAGGCACCGCGATGAATGCCCCGTCACGCCTGAGACGCAGAACAGAGTCGCGAAGAGCAAGAGCGGCCTTGTGTTGCGCGTCATTGCGCTGAAGGAAATAAATGTCTGTCGATAACGAGTCAGATCAAAAGTTTATTCATTTTATTTTGGAATACGATAACTTCGATTAGTCTCTTGCATCCACAATGAGTAACAGAGAATATGCTCACGGAAGTGCCACTCCCTTGCCAATAAAAAGTATTATTAGCAACAGTGCAGCATTTTGGCAGACGATTGGAGAAGGGAGCTTAAATACAAAAGTCACGGTAAAGCTCACTTAATTTCGTTGTCGAGGACATATCGTACGTCGGAAGAAGGTGTTTGAGCCATGTTTTCCTCACCGACGAGAATCTGCATTTTCGAGGTGAGCTATGTCTCTTATCTTTGCAGCTGTTGACGTTCTGTAGTCAAGCAGAGATGAAGCGGGCGCCGTCTCGAATGCGTGAGATACGAACGCGTCAGAATTGCTCTATATGGTTGAGGAGGCGCTTCGTCCGCAGACCGGGTGGACATGTAGATGGTACAATTGCGAACACGCCTCGATTTGTTCTCCCGTTAGCAAATCTTCCAAAACCCATGGAATCGAGTTCGTCAAATCAATGGTGTGGGAAAAAATAGGTTTGCTGCCAGTTGTGGAAAGACTGCTTCTTCCCGACTCTATCTTGTCTTCGGCATAA